>JAOUZG010044950.1:462684-475993 GCA_026289955.1 Argiope argentata | reverse complement strand
AAGTCGTTTGAGGTATCTTGGTGGTAGTGCTGCCCCATCTGTTTTCGAGAAACTTCTAATGGAATAAAGAATTAACCGGGCGTATTTCGAAGCTTTTTCTGGATTTATCAGCACTCATTTTCTGGAAGTGGATGCGAGAGAGTAACTGAATCCCCTTTCCGTTTCGTGTAGGGATCATTAGTGGTGAACCCTCACCGCTAGTTCTTTAAAAAAGCATTTTTGTTAAAGTTAAGAGTGGCATTAGAGGTGGATATAATTTTGGTCTCTGAATATGTCTCGTCGCGAAGTTTCATTAATCTATTCATTTCAAATGCCTGAATTCTCCTTTTTTTTTAAAAGTGAGCATTGTCGTTGCAAATCGAGAAAATTCTCTTCACGATATGTCACAAGTAATTATCATTGAAATATAAGTTTTACGTAAGAATTAAAGTAAAAATGTCTCATTGTGAGCATATTAGAAAAGATAAAGCTTTAGATAATATTTAATTTTTGAATTGATTAGTGCGAATTTTTAGTATAAAACGGGGTTAGAGTGACATGTTTTTATTAATCATAGATGCAATGAAACAAATGATATCCGAAAAGAAATTGAATCGTACTTTTTCTATCATTTTCATTAATTTTAATTTATTGAAAGAAATTTTTATTTAAAAATAATTTTAATTTAACTTTAACTCTAAGATGCAAAGTATTAATTATTTAAAATGTGGACTTAGCAATAATGAAGCTTTAAAATGTATTTTTACTTATGAAGATACCATAAATAGTTGGAAAATTTAAAATTGACCTTGACAAGAGAAAGGCAGGAATAAGAAATTTATTATTGATCGTAGGAATCCTTTAAAAGAATATTTACACTAGTGATTTATTATCCATCCACTCAGCACTTGGGCTCAATTTCAAATTATCTTTATAATACTTCATTTGATTTATTAAAAAGGAAAAGTGGCATGGATCAGGAAATAACATTTTAGAAGGAAGTTACTATGAGCTAAATTTAGACAAAAATTTGGAAATTACATTTAAAATTAGAGTTTAAAATATCATTATTTATATAATATGAGAGAGAAAGAGATGAGAGAACATAAATATTTATAATATAATAGAAATAATGTATATATAGAGAGAGAAACAAAAATTCTTTGTTTTTAAGTTTCTGAAATGAAGTTGTATCTCCTATAATGGATCTTTGTTTTCACATTTGTGCTTGAACTCAACTGTTATTCCTTTGGAATAATGAGTCATTTTGCGTGTGAAATATTTTGGGGAAAAGAGAAATGGAAACCTTATTTAGACGGAGAGAGCAAGCATCAAAATTTTGCGAAGCTTCTTTTTATTTCTAAGGTATCTAATAAATCTTAAAACACTGAATTCCTTATCTAATAACTGAAGCGATTCTGTGCGCGAAATTCGAGAAATCAAGATTTTAAAGAACCATTCAGACCAATAGCGTTAGAAATTGAAGGATGAAGATCGCCAAACACCACTCTTTTGTATCAATCAAAGAGAATTCAGTAATAAAACATTCTTTGATCTTTCGTCAAATAATGGTAAGCGGTGCAAGGCTTCGCTTGTAAAGAATGAACAAAGCAGAATTTACAAGCTAATATAAAAAGTCGAAATTCTAAGATATGAATATCCATTAAATAATTTGAAAGAAAGTAGTGCTACATATATTTTTCACCTGCGCACTAAAAATAAATTAGTATTTTTGAACGATTCTTGAAGCTTCATATCTGTTTACGAGAATTAATATTTAGTAATTTGATTACTTATACAAAGCAATTTAATTTTTAATATGATCTGTTCCTTTCAAATCGAAAATAAGTAATGTAGACCAAGAAACCAGTATTTTAATCGGAAATGATGTGATTTAAAAACAATGATTAGTAAAATTTATTAGAAATTTTGGAATGTTAGCTTAATTGATTCTACAATTCTTCAACTTCAGTTACACTTGCTATTTATATGTCTAACGTCCAGTAATACATACAGTGTATATGAGATATAGAAAGAAAAAAAAAACTTATGGACATATTGCTGCTTTTTGGTTATGGAATTAGACTCAATATTTCTTATTAAAATGTATTTGAAAAATTTAATTTGCAATTTTTTTTTGAAATTTTATAGTAGTTGAAATAAGATTTCTGTCTAAATTCATTTGATTTTATTATCAGAGTTTTAATTAATACAACTTATCCACCAAAAGAGAGTAAAATTTTTTGCATGTACTTGTTTAATTTTCTAAACTACGTGGTGAAAACTAAAAGATGAAATTTAAATGTTTAAGAATTGTCTGCATAAATTTAATTTTTTAGAAATGAAAATTTAAAAAAAAAATTTTAATTATTAGGGCTTGGCTGAAATTGTATTTAATTGTTCATTATTAATCTTTATAATTCTTAAATTATTCTTTTACCAATACTTTAATAACAATATAATAAACATTTTTGCATTGTTAGAAGTGGATATAAAGAATTTCTTCTCTTGTTTCATGAAAATAAAGCGATTAATATAAAGTAAGATTTAAAAAAAAAACTCTTTTTTATATTTTTAAAGAAAAACCCAGATGAAAAATTGCTTAATGTAGTCAATTTTTCTGGTATAAGCAATTATAGAAAAGATATAGTAATCATTTTTTTAAAAAATCGAATACTAGATTTTGACAAATTTTCACGGTTCCAGAATCCGAAAAATTCACTTTTGAAAAATATCCGTCTGTCTGTCTATCTAGGAGTTGTGACTGTCTCGACATAACTTCTCCCTGGGGTCTGGCGATTCGGGGCCCGGCGGCCCCCTGGACTGTCGGCCATTCCTGGCCGAAGTTCGTTGGGTGGTAAGGTTCGCTTGCAGGTCTCCCCCGAGGCTGTTGAACAGCGATGGGGGGAGTTCCCTGGTCTTTCTGTCTGTCTATCTATGACAAAAATAACTAAAAAACCCTTTGAAATAGACGGTTGAAATTTGGTGTAACGTCTAAAGAAAAAATTTGCAAATTTACTATCAAAATTTCAGTAAAATCTTTCCTGTGAAAGTCCATCTATCCGTCTGTTCGAATATAAATAAACATAATAACTACAAAACGAAGAAAGCTAGATAAAGTTCTGTGTTCAATTTCGACTTCTATAGAGTAGAACCCACCAAATTTTGTGTTAAATCCAATAAACAGTCGATCTGTACTTTCAGGACCGCAGAAACTTAAACTTCAAAAACGCTGAGACTTAAATGCATCAAATTTGTGATATAATTGTAGATTTGTATCAAATTTTGGTTACAACTTATTGCGGAAAACTTAACTAAAGCACATACTCGATTTTCAGAGAATATAAGCCATATTCCAGGAATTAATCGCCAAATATGAGACGACAGCTTCAGTAAAAATGTTAAATCTGTGCCAAAAGTTACTATTCTGTAACTATTTTATGATAGTGTCATACAAGACGTTCTCTGGCATGACCCATTTTTTATAAGATTAAGGGAGAAAATTTGGGGAAAATCTCTTTTCCCCAAATTTTCTGGTTTTAATTTGTCGTGATTGAAAGTCGCGGTACGAACCTGCGACGCTATAGCCGATAGCCGGGTAATATGCTCATAATACAAAAGTCGACTCCGGTATCGTAGATGTTATCTGGCTTATAAGGCCAGCGCCACAAATTAGTTGCAGAAGAATGATAGAACAACTTGTAAAATTTGACAAAATTCTTTTCCCACCATCATTTTTAAATAGTTATAAAAATTCCATCCAAAATATAAAGATCAATAAAACTAGTCACTGATCTGAAACAACATTAGAATCTAATCATTAACAGCCTTTAATTTAGAGAGTTCTAGAATTCCCATCATTCCACGATCTCTCAATGTATTTGGCTGAGCAATTTTTCGATATGTGGAGGTACGATCTGTTCAACGATTTCTGTGACAGGTCCACTCCACCCAATCTTTAAATAATCCACCCCGCTGGATTCCTTAATGATTCCTACGGGTCTCACCACTCACATTCGTCTGTCCGCTGTTGACCAGAGGAAATAATCCAACCTGCTAGATTCCTTAATGACTCCTACGGGTCTCACCATTCATATTCGTCTGCCCATTGTCTACCATTGTGTTCTCTGGTCAATTTGCTGTCCCTGAAGTAGATCTAGTGGGGTAGGTCATTGTTTCATCATCGCCATTAATTCACTTTCAATGCTTGTCTTGCAAAATCTTGACTTTTCGATTTGATATTAATAGAATTAGATTTACTATAAAAAGATTGAATACATAAAATGTAAATATATCTGGGTTAATTATGCATTGCTCAAAAAGATCTGATTATGATCAGAATTGGGTACGTTTTTCTTCTTTTAAGATTTCATGTCGTCAATTTTAAAATACGATTGTGTTTTGTAACAGAGCTTATTTCTTATTAGTAACGTATCTTACAAGGAGATATCGTGAAAGCAGTAATATTCGCATTAAACTGACAAAAAATATTAACCAAAGAAAAAGTAAACTACTTAAATGAGATTTTTTAAGAACCTTATGCATTGTATCATTTCTGTGTACCATAAGTTTTACTTTTTTTAAGTCAGAAACTATTTTAAAACTATTGAACTATAAAACTATTTTTAAGTGTATTACAATTATCTTGTTGTCATTAAGGCACTTGCCATAGACAAGCTTCGCCGAGGCATCAGCGAGTTTTAAGCCGTAAGGAGCGTCTCTTGTTTTGAAGTAGCGCCAACTAGGGCCAATAGCAACTTAGCTACACACTCATCACAGTCGCTTGCACGACCGCCTCTTACTGCGGAGAACATTTATATACCTTAGATAGAATAACCATGTCCAAACCTGGACTCGAACCCGGGATTCCCAGATCTCGGGAAAGATTTGTTACCCCTAAGCCAGGATGCCGGCAATATAATTATACATAATAGTTGTTGCATATTTTCTTATTAACTCTCCATTTTCAATATTTCAACTTGGTTACTTAGTTGCCACGTTGGCTTATAACTTTAAAAAATAATAAAGTTTTCAAAATGCAGCAATGCTACATAAAAGTTGAATTCATTATTGAGAAAAAAAATTACTCCAAACCGATGTAGAAATTATTTTATAAAAGCCGGTATATTGCATTTCTAAAGTTGCAGCCTCTTTCTAATTATATTTCTTCAGAACATGAATTGATCAAAACGTACATTTCAGGAAATATTATATAACCTAACTCGCTTAGTTTAAGATGAAAACAAGTGTGTTTATACCCCAAGGTGGTTTAGCAGTAAATTTTAATACCAGAATACTATTATTTAGAAAATAAACTTTTAGAAATTTCTTTTAAAAGAAGTTTCCAAAGTTCTCTATGATACGTTGGCCCATATTTTGGTCTATGAAAAATCACTGCACATTAGCTTGTTTTACTAAATTAGGACCTCTAATTAAAATATCCAGTGCTTCTAATTAAAACAAAATCAAGCAAAGCAAAGAATCTTTGATCGCAAAAGATAAAACAATTTTCTCGGGATTTTATAATTTGTAAACATGTTCTTGGTAAGCGAAATCAACTTCACAGTTCACATAAAAATAAATTTTTACTACACCCTCAAAATAAAAGCAAGCGTCTATGAATTTTCTTAGGAAGATAAGGAAGGAAGTAACGAATGTGGAAGAAAAATCTTATCGCACGGTTCAAGATTCTTGTAAAGCTCACATGGCTCGATGCCTGTGAAATTTCTTCGCCTGTCAAATCCTCATTTTTTGCTGAATGCACGCAATCGACCGAGTTAGCTTTTCAAACGTTCCTCAAAGGAAGGAAAAGGCGAAACAGGGATTTTTTCACCCCCTCCTCCTTATTCGAAACTGAAATCGTCGCAAAACTAGGAAGATAAAAATAAAATAATCTCCATCTGCCTTGGCAAAAAGAAAAAAAAGAAAAAAGATTTGCTTTCAAAAACTCTCCAACATTTTCTGAAGTGAACAACAACCACTTGGTGGTAATCTCCCTCCGCCCACAAAAATATCCTTCCTTAAACCCGACACGGTATCGGCAGGCCTAATCTCGGGAACACTCTTTTCGCGTCCGGGAAGGAAAAAAAGAGAGCCGGATTATCTGTCAGCCCTGACAGATGCCTCGGTCAAAAGCATCACCAATTTCAGTGATTGCCAGATCTTGCTGCCTTTGATCCAGCAGCACCAGGGGATAGCGTATCACCAGCAGACATGTTTCCTGGTCCTCTCCTCGCTCTTGGGTGCAGCAGCAGATATGGAGGGTGGTAAAGATGGGACACAGACACGCGTTCCTTTTTTTTCCTTCTTCTCCCATCTTTCTTTCTGTTCCCCTCCCCCCTTTTTATTGTGGATGTTGTTTTTGTTATGTTGTTCCATGCCGTGTTCCAGGTGTGCTGCTTGCGTCACAGCAGACGTGCGCAGCTGGTATTCGCATTCATCGAAAGTAAGTGCAGCTGGGCGTAGATTTGTGGCTAACTGTGGTTTGGATGATGAGATAGGGGAGATGGGAATTCTTTGGATGGTGCGATGGGAGGCTTCTTTTTTCGATGGAACATCAAATAGGTTTGTGTCTGGACAGAGAAAAATTGAGTTTTGTTCGATGTGAAGCATTTCTATTCTTGTTCGATTTCCCGAGAAGTACCCCCCAAGGGGAATTCGAATGTCTCCAAATTGTTTCTCTTTGTATTATGTATTTAAATAAACTTTTAAATCCACTTTTGGAAAAAAATTAAATGTTTATTTTAGTTCGATATATTTATATAGACTAGATATGTAAATAGATTTAATAGATTAGATATGTAAATATATCTATATGCATATATGTTCATGAAAAATCAAAAATGTAAAATTTTTAAATAAACCAAAAGAATAATAAATAAATCTCTCTCGTCAAACTGGGGAGTAAAAATAAATTACTTATAATTTAAGTTTTTTTAATTTTTTTTTCTATCCTTAGACAAAAACAATGAAATATTACCTCATGGAATAACCATAGATGTTAACTTTATTGATTTCGCCTATTTCAGCATGTATTGTACTATAAATATTTAACATAATATGTATTTCCATATTAAAATAAGCAAATAATTATGATTAAACTCATTAAAAAAACTGAAGCAGCATCAGAATTTTTTATAAAGATCATCAATTTTACGTTATTTTTTTTTGTTGTTGTCATTAAATATTACTTTCAGCTATTAAATTTTTCCCTGCGTGCATTTAAACAATTTTAAAATGAAGGGAAAATAGCAAGAGAAGGTATTTTTTCTGTTTTTTTAAAATTAAATTTAACTTTAAAGATCTCATTAAAAATATTCGAAGCTAGGAATTAAAAATCACTTTTCTACCCTTAACTTATAAGTAATTGCAGCTATCAGAAGTTTTTTCGTGCAAAAGTTATTCATCTTAATGAGATGCTTATTCATCTAATTTGATTTATTTTCCTTTTTCAGTCCTAAAGATGCATGATTGAATGAATTTTTAAATATATCCTTAGCCGATTGAATTCCAATCATAATTACTATAACTGTAGTTTTAACATCATAACAGTGTATGAACAGTGTATGAGCGAAGAGTGTTTTTGGGTTTTAAAAGGATTGCCATGATGCGTGAAGACCCATAAAGAAGAAATTTTCACGAAGTCATATAAATAAATCATCAAAAGTTATAGAAATATCAGAAAACTACATAAAAGAAACAAGATAAATGAATAATTAATGTTGCATTTTTGAAAATCCATTATTGTTTACTTCTTTATTCTTTTTAAGAAGTTCATTTCCCTTGCAATTTTTTTAAATTTCTGCTGCTTATTTGTTTATGCTATTCGCTTATTTATCTTAAATTCTAACATTTTTAATTGTAATTATGAATGTCGTGATGTTTATATATGAATTAAAACGAATAAGTATACGAAAATATCTTTTTCATATCAATCCTCATTGATAATAAATTTAAATCGTACTCTTGTGATTATTTTTCTATTGATTTGAAAAGAAACTTCAAAACTGATTTTTAGTATTTTTTAATGCTCAAAACATAATGGTCCTTATAGAGAATATCTTATTTAATTCTTAAATGGCATCATTACGACCTGAAACAAAGGCTTACATCTTTGTACATTCCAAATATGTATGTTTCGAAATTCGATAGCAATATTTTGAAAATCTTCTCCCTAGATGTGCAAAAATGCAAATTTTTAAAAATATTTATTCTGAAGAATTCTTTTGGAATTCTTCTATCTGTCTAAGGGCACCTTTAAAATTATTCTAGAAGCGTATTGTCTATAAAATAACATTCCTACTAATGATAGAAGTGAAATTTGAAAAAAGGTGAAGGAGCATATTTCTTAGCAACGAATGGTTTTGAAAACAGATAGAATATTTAAAAATAATAATAATTAATCGCCTTCAGTAAAAAGCTGTTTATCCATCATATTAATATTGTTGATTTAGTTATATCTATCAACTTCAATAAACTGTATATTGTCACACAAAAATGGGTATATTTTAAATTTTAATACATAATAAATATGGAGGGAGAAATTCCGATTTCTAAAGAAATGAATTGCAGTGGCAAAATTCTTCAGGCCAGGGTTTTATCTAAGTTTAATTTTGTGATATCTCTTCGAAATAGGAAGGTGAACAACAGACCATTAGGGATATATTTAAATGTTTCAGGCTTTCAAATGAAATAAAGATAATCAAAATCAGTATAGTGATGAAAGTTTAAGTACTCTGTGATTATTCTTTTTTCATATGTAATGTGTAATGAATTGGTGTTAAGAGTGCCACGATAATGGTCGATAATTGTAAGCTAGTGATGGCATATTAAGGGTCATGAGCTTTCATCTAAAACAAATAATGACAAAATCGAATTATTTGTTGGAGTTCGGAAAGTTGTTTCTTGATTTCTTTATTACTCTGAACCACAACTTCTTTTCCCTTATGCCGCACGTGTATCAATTCGATTAATCGAATTTTGAGAGTTATAAACAAAAAATAAACCATTCATAACAATTAGAATTGAATAGTAAAATGACTTCGAATTCGTAGATAAATCAAGTATTCCATGGATTTCCATTTGAATCAAAATAAGAAAATATTCTTATCGTATCATCTTATTTGACAGTAAAGAAAATAAAACTGTTAAATGGTTAAGGCCGAAAATATGTACACTTTTCTTTTTAATTACATGTACATTGTATTCTTTTTTATTAATTAGTTGGAATGAGCATTAAACACGTAATCGAGAATTAAATGCTCTCATACTGACGTGGTCCGGACATTTGAAGAGTTGTATGCCATTTCAAATGTCATTCTTTACTTCAAGGTCCGAAAAGATCCTCATATAGTTTTTAAAAAATAATATTTTATACTAGCTCCTTTAATATATTAATTATGTAAAAAGAAAAAAAATTGGTTTTTACATACCAAATGTTATGGTGTTTTGTTTGCACTTACTTTATTTTATATAAAACAGAATTAAAATTTTATTTTGTTAAATTATTTTTAAGTATGTGTCTTATATAATAAAAAGAACATCCTTTGGATCATACATAGCCAGAAAAATTTAATAAAAATTACTTATTAGTATTTTATAGGGTTGCTTTTCAAACTTCACTCCCTTGTAATTCCCAAGAAATACGTTTATTCTCTGTAAAATATCTATCTACATAACATTGTCTGCATTCGTATTGTACATTTGCTGATTCGATTGCCCGATTGCAATCTCCCCTGCCTTTGATACGATACCCTCTTCACTAATGCCAATCGGATTTGAACATTTAGCTCTTTTCAGATTCGATTAATAAGCCAATTTCTCTTGAATTTTCAGCTATCCGATCTGTAAAGCCTGATATTAACTGAGCAGTGGCAACTGGGCGTTCTCTGATGCCTGTAACATACTTATTTCTGGAAGGGTGGACCAGAATAAGCGAGCGCGTATCCCAACAGGGCTGAACTAACGCGCATTAAATTATTAAATTTCATCGGCGAGATACTGCAGGGTCTTAATTGAATGCCGCGTAAGAGCCACGCATTTCGTTTCCATTAGTTGCCCTCATCCATCGGCATTCACTGACGTCTCCCAATATTTGCTCCATTAATCTAGCGGAACTGTTGCGCCACTGGAAGCATTCGAGAAGGGGTCAGCCAGGGGTTAAAGGAACTCCCCCGTGCTTTTGCTACCGTCTGGAATTCGTCTCGGAAGAAAAAAAAAATTCTCCCTCCCTCTTTTCTTATTCTTTTTTTAGCTTCTTTACACTCTCTCTTTCTCTTGCCTTATTTATTATTTTTTCGATCATTATTTTTTTCTTTCTTTCTTCTTTTGCAAGAAGCATTCGAGGGTTCACGGTGCTGCTGCTCTTATGTGCAAGATCCCGGCATCTCTTGAGAGATTGCCGAAGAAGGGGGGATTGAATGGCAGTTTTCTGCAGACGATCTCGAGTCATCCTTCCACTCCTCCCCCGTCCTATCCACGCGTTATCTCTAGGGTTGCTTCCAAATGTGTCTGTAGGGTTTTTTTTCCTTTCTCTAATAATATGAAATGCATGCTTACACCTGTTTTGGCGAGTTTTCCTTTTTGTTGAAAGAGAAGCGTGAAGTTTTTTTTGAAAAAAAGTATAAAGTGATTATATCTATACTAATAATAAGAATAAAGAATGTGTGTTTTTCTATGTTGCTTTTGCGTGTTGGCATTCTACAGGAAAGATTTTTTTCGTTTATAATTACCAAATTTGGTGTACGACAATGAGAGTGAAAATGTGTAGTTCAGGGACATTTTTTTAAAAAAATTATTTAAAATTTGAATTAAATAAAAAGAAATCAAATTTTAACTCCATCTTCCAATAATGTAGAATATTTTTAATTATTGAAAAATATCCGAAGAGTTTCTGTTTACACCGTTTCAAAATCTAATAATAATAATTTATTATTAATAGATTTTCTTTATAATGTTGACAGTTCAACAATCGTACAAATTGTTCTAGATTTTTGGCATTTTTTAAAAGCAATTTTTTGCGTAATTTTCATTAATAAATTATATTTATTAATCAGATTCCATTTTCATTTTTCATCAAATATTTAATACGGGTTTTTTCCATTACTGAAAGCTATTGAATAGAAATGTTTAATGTATGTGTTGTTTACAAACGAATAAAGAATGACTTTGAAAATTAGATGATAAATGGACCAGACAATTCCGTTTTTAATAGTGGAATAATATCATGGAATTTGTCTCAGCTAGAAAAAGTTCATGAACACAATAAACAAAACATGTGCGAGACTGTTAAGACAACACAATTTTAGTTTCTACCAATTTGATGGAATCTTGGACATAAAATTAAATCTATGAGATTTAATTAAAATAAAATACTCTGACAAATAACTAGTTTCTGAAGGTTAATATTACTTATATAATTTATTCCGTCGTGTATATTTAACCACTTAACCGTTCACCACTTCATCAAATTATCAATGATGCTATTTTAACTAATGACATCATTGAATTATTCAATTTTAGCTTAGAATTTGATACAAAAATGAGCCACATACCTCAAGAATTCTTTCGATTCTTAGTTGAATTGGTAGCTTAACAGATTTTTAAAATGGGAAGTGTTTATCCTTTAGGTAGAAAGTAAAACAATTAATAGACAATTAAGGAATTAGAATATAGAGTATTTCTTAACCAATTAAGAAATACTCTATTCTAATAATACAAGGGAGTTCAAGTAGAAAATTGTGACTTTCCCAAATCCACCAAATAGAACAAGGGACTCTTGAGGGGTGTTGTCCGGGCTTTGCGACATTTGAAAGCTTATTGTCCTAACACCAAGTGCGTTTCCACTGCACATTTTAATATAAAATCCAAGCCTCTTTAAAAATGGATTCTTTTTGTGAAAAAAAAAAAGAAACTTTGGGAACACCTTTACATTTTAGTTTCGATTTAATACTTATTTTTTATCATAATCTCATAATAAGAAAAGCAAAGTTTGCATACTTTAATTACAGTCATGATTTAAAAGAATCTGAATATTTCCCCTGATATGAATCATTTTTTAATTCTCTAGTTACTGTCAATGGAAACGTTGATCCTTGTAAATAAATACTTCATTGAAGATTTCTGAAAATATGCCGGGAAACATTAATTCCATAATAATATTTCTTTTTTGTTTTGATTAAAAGATTTAAATCTCAAAGCTGATTAACCTTCGCCAATGAAGAGAGAGGTTCTTGTATTTAAATCTGTTTCAAACAACAGATTAAAAATCTCCGTGATAAGCAAAAATATATACCAAACCCTGAAGTCAATACAATAAATAATCTCTTTAATTTTTGATGTATTGAAAAATAATCGGTACTTACGTATTATGCCGTAGTCGCCAACGGTTTAGTAATTCATCAGCGGTGGATTTAAATTACACCATTGTCGGATTGCCATAATTGGCGATTTTAGCAACTCATTGGCGACGACTTCAATAATACGTAAATACCAAATAATCATTTGCAATATGATAAAATGCAGTTAATCAGATAATTATAAATGGATTCTTACGTAACTGTGTGGTATATAAATTATTGATAATCCACGTTTGAATAAAAATTCATTTTACCACTTTCTTCTTCCAGTTAAGACATTCTGATTCATTGAATTCTGATGTTTTGCTTCAAATCAATTGTTAATAATTAACTTTAAATGGAAGGAACCAAAATGAAAATCAATTACATAAGATGTATACATATTTTAAACATAATGTAACATGTATTTATCTAAAATATACATATTTTAAACATAATGTTAAACACAATGTATCATATTTAAATTTATTGTGATGATTTTTTTTTCTTCTCTTCATCATGAATATTGCTAGACAATCAATTTTAATATATTGATTTTCAATCAAAACTTTTTTCATAAAACATTAAAGATTTTTTAATAATTATTTTTTCTAATAATAATTATTGTGTAATAAACAGTCTGTTGAGCAATTGTGCTTCGTTTTTCACAATAAATTACACTTCTTTCGGTATAGTTCTCAATAAAGAGCCCAACAATCGCAAAAAGGATGGTGCTCAAGGTCCGATTATCTAGACACCACTTAAGGACTCCAAAACTTTCGACAGATTATTTTTGTTGCGGTTGTTATTTTGGTATTTTTTAATAAAGCGAAATTTGTACTTTCATATAATTTATGAAGGTTATAGTACTCACACTTATACAAATAAAAATAAATTCTCTCTTAAATATCAAAACTCTTGCTCTTTCAAAACGTTTTTTCATTCATTTTCAAATCAAAGTGGTCAAATTTTTTTCGAAGTTGGCGAACTCATCC
>JAOUZG010044950.1:435554-462674 GCA_026289955.1 Argiope argentata | reverse complement strand
TGCATTTCACATAATTACTTTACTCCATTTCTTCAACTAATAACACCGGTTAATTCACCAGCCAACTTTTAAAAATCGCTGCATTCCATCAGCAAACACTTAACTCAATTTCTTCAACTAATAACACCTGTTAATTCACCAGCTAACTTTTAAAAACCGCTGCATTCCACTTAATTACTTCATTTCTTCTACTAATAACACCGGTTAATTCACCAACCAACTTTTAAAAACACTGCATTCCACATTATTACTTTACTCCATTTCTTCAACTAACAACACATGTTAATTCTCCATTCAACTTTTAAGAACCACTGCATTCCGCATAATTACTTCATTTCTTCAACTAATAACACCTGTTAATTCGCCAATTTTTAAGAACCTCTGCATTCCATCAGCAAATATTCCATTCCAACCATTCCATTTTGAGATTCTTGATAAAATGTTTACCAAAATGCTATCTCATTTCTCTGTGCACTCGAAGCGTTTCCTTAAATTACTACAAGCCCAGCTGAGCCCCATCCCTTAAAATACAGTGAGACGGCCTACTGCGGAGCCTCTCCGCCCCCTCTGGTTTTTCCGCTCTATTTCGAACTCGGTAGGGATCTACTTCCCTCCTCGGAGTTTCCCACATCTAACTATTGGAGCGGAAGGTTAATTAGATAAGCGGATCAGAGAGCACCGAAATGGCGAATTAATTCTTCTGGCAGAGTGCCTGCCCCAAAGAAGGATTCATACAAAATCTCAGCGTGGTGTCTATTTACGTGTGGGGTGGTTCCCTGAGAGGCACGGGCATTAATCGATGGTTGCAGCCGCCACGCAGCTCATAAATGCAATCGCGAACAAATGTATAATGGTGCCCAGCAAGATGAATTGCTAATGCCCGCCGTCTGAATCAACAAATGGTGGCACTCAAACAGCGCGGTTTTCAGCCTTTGTTATTCTTGAGTCTTTTAAAAGTGTAGTCACTGCATTTGTAATTAATCACTGTTTTCGGAATCATTAAACGGCGCACTCGTGTTCATTCACATTCTAGTCACTGTTATATTTTTCACGGTTCCTGCCTAGATAAGTAGGTACTTTGTGGTATATGGTATTTCGCCACTCATGTTTAAATCAAAGAATTTGTTTGGGTTTTCTGATGTCTCAGTGGTCAGTCTAAAAAAATATTGTCTGTTTTGATGGTATAAAATTTAATATATATATTATACTCCAATGTGAAATAAAATATTGTTATCCATAAAGGTTAAAGTAATAATGGTCTCTTCTGTATTAAACCTCATGAGATGATCGTTGTTTAATGATTTGAAATGGCACCTAGTCTTCAGTTTGCGATTCGATTACACAAAGAGAAAAAAAAATCTTTTTCATCTTACCTGATTAGACTAACTTGTTTCTTATGCTATTTATCTATTCATTATCTGTTATTTTCCAAGAATTTAAAATAAATTTCATTCCGTCAACTTTATGGTAATTTTTGATAAGATTCACTAAATAGCAGCACTGTCCATTAGGGATCTATTTCTAAAAATATTTATATCAGAAAAGGAAAGAAAAGTATTCAAGTTGTCTAAATTGGAATATCGGGATAATTATTGTTATCGTTAAATCCTTTTAACATGTAAGCAACCAAAGGGCTTGACTATCCTTTTAAATTCTTTTCTATAAATACCCCCCCCCTCTTCTTACGTTTGAGAAGCATGAAATTTAGAATGTTTTTGTTGTAGTCGTGTTCCGATTAACAACGGAAGGAGGGGTGCAGTGGCTTCTGAGGGTATGGAACCCTGAGCACCCGACGGCAGAAGTCTCACTTCTAGCTCACACTCGTCACAAACTCTTTTTTACGGGGTGGGCTTCATTAATGCATTTCATTCACTCATCCACAGAACGTAATTTAGATCTGAAACAGAGAACGATCCTCTCTGACCCAGTACTCCCAGTTGTATTACTCTCGACATGGAGGTGATTGTGGCCACGACAGATTTAAAGAGCACCAATCGCACACACTAGTAGTGTCTTCGGTTGGCGAAGTTCGAACTCGCAACCTGAGGAATACGTCCAAAGTTGTACCAACCAGGCTATCCCTGCCCGAATGTGTGATTGACGCACTTTAAATCTGTCGTGGTCACAAATTCCTCCATGTTGAGAGTAATACAACTGGGGGTACTGGGTCAGAGGTGATCGTTCTCTGTTCCATATCTAAATTACATTCTGTGAATGAGTGAATGAAATGCATTAATGAAGTCCTCCCTGTAAAAAAGAGTTTGTGACGAGTGTGAGCTAGAAGTGAGACTTCTGCCGTCGGGTGCTCAGGGTTCCATACCCTCAGAAGCCACTGAACTCCTCCTTCCGTAAAGCGGAACACGACATACTATCAACTGCTTAAAAATACAAAGTGTACTAAGAATGCAAAAGAGCTAAATCTCTCTTAATCTTACTCTTTTAAATCAAATATTCTTTCTGTGCAATATCACTTCGCTTAAGGAGGTACCCAAGTGCTACTAAAGTAAAGCACCTAGATACTCTCTTAAATCACACGTTCTTTCGATGCAAGGCCACTTAGCTTAAGGAGGTAGCCATGTGCGAGTGACTTAGGTATGACACTTAGGATAGCAAGAGAGGACTGTATATTTGGTAGCTTCAGACCCATCCTTGTTATTCTGGCTACTAGATAATCAACTAAAGTATCATGCTTTTATCTTATAATAGATGCGCTAGCATACGGGAAAGTATCTTTATTATCTGCAAAGATTATGTCATGATGAAATTTCTTTTTTCATTGCTGTTTACTCATTACCTCTTTGTTCCTGCTATATTCAGACTTTTTTTTTACTAATATTAGGTGATGTAACATTTATGTTTCCAAATATATAACATCAAATATTCAAGCCAATTTTTCCATGTGTAAGCATAACTTTAGAAAATAAAAATATTAGGATTGACTATATTAGAAGTTATTTAAATATCTCACATTGTAACAAATCTTTAATCGGATTACAGAAACCATGCATTTATTTGCTGCTTTATTAAAAGATCCTTTTAAGCTTTTCGAAATGAATGAATTAATTTCTCAATAATCTTCATTTTTTTGTTTTTTAAATTGACAATTACGAATCGAGTGCTTCACTTTAATCTTTACTAACCCGATTACCTAAGGCTTTGTTTTTAATTTCTTTCCGCCATTTTGATATAATGGTTTGTTTAATATCAGTTTAATTAATGATTGTATTGAATGTGTTTTCAACCAGAATAAAAATGTATTCTTTAGGTTCGAACATCATGTAAGTCTAAATATTTAAAATGATGAACAAAACCAAAAAACATTCAGTCACCCAACCTCAAGCACTCTAACTATTCTGTCAATTATTATTTCGTATACAATTCTGTGAACCCTTAATTGAATCATCGGTGGCCACCACCTATTGCCACTTTTTAATGTTGTGAAAAATCTCAAAATAAATATTTTCAGATCAACTAGCTTCAATAACTGGACTACTTTCACCAATTTTATTGTTTTGAAAGCTATTTACTATTTTGAAGTATGCACAATGTAGTTCATTAAAGTTGTTTGGAGTTATTAGAATTAATGCTATTAATATAGTGACCGAACAGCTGATCATCTGAGGCTGTCAGTTTTCATTCAGTGACCAAACAGCTGGTCGTTTGAGGCTGACAGTTTTCATGCACTGACTGAACAGCTGGTCGTCTGAGGCTGACAGTTTTCATTCACTGACCGAACAGCTGATCGTCTGAGGCTGTCAGTTTTCTAGCTTGTTTGTGAATTACCATTTGACGTAGACAGAATTAAAGATTTCACCAAAGAAACATAAAAACTATTGTTGTAACATAGCAATAGCAAAGATTTTTTCTGAAAACCACCCATTTTTCATTATTATTTATGTACAATTTCAATAAAAATAATACCTCTTGTTCATTCCATACAGCATCTGAAAAGATGGAAAAACTCTCAAAACATTTTATATAGGACCATTGTCTAGAATCCATTTGCTTTGTCAGATTTTCCCTTGAATCAAGACAAATCTATCCATTTCAGGAAGTTAACAGCACCATAAACACAATTCATGCGCCTTTCAAAGGTTTGCTATACAAGGAAACTGCTTTCATAATAAATGGCATCCATCTCAGAGTAGTTTTCGTGCATCTCGACGAATCTGAAAACGCCTAAACGAGAACAAATGGATGGGTAAAAACATATTGCCCATTCTTCAGATCTCTCCACGAAAAGCACAATTCCACGTGAGGAAATATTTAGATATAGCATTTCTTCCGGGACATCCCCTGGGCAAAGGAGTTAAGTGGTCGGCGCTTTGTTAACGTCAAATTCAATGCCGGGAAGACTGGAAGAAAAGAGGGGGAAGGGGTGGCTCACAGGGAGGAATGAGGTTCACGGGCGGAACCACTTATAAAACTCGCGTGACCAGAGAGGAAAACGGTATCTCTTTTTCTTTTTGTATTATTATTGATGCATCATTCTTTTGGAAGAAAATAGGAGATATCTCTCTTTTAGGGAACGCTTTTGTGTTTTATAACCAGTCGACCAGAAGCGAAGATAAAGAGTTACCGTATTGGAACTAAAAAATTAAAAGCAGTTTCTTTGCCGTAGTTATGAAAAAGTACAATCCAGATTTTCTTTTGGAATATACTTTCTGATTTGAATTACATGCCTCTTCACTTTGAAGATTAAAAACGGCACTGTTCGAAAAGATGCCATACTTGGAATTTCAAAACATATAGCTATCTTTCGTTCTTAATAGTACATCATATCTTTCCATGCTGTTGAATATTTATTATTAAGGTACTAAATAAGGTTCAATATCCAAAAAAAAACTTTGGATAAAAATTTAAATGTAATATGAGTTTAGTTCAGCGAAAGGATATAAAGTGTTCTGATATTAAGACGCTATTAAATCTAGTCGATTGGATGGTCAAAATAATTTGTGTCTGTGTCATATCTTTGATATCGTTGACACACTCGATCCATCAAAATTAACAGAACAGATATCTAATTATTGAAAGCTGTAACATTCTTGTCGATAGTCCTTCTTTCCTAAAGGTAAAATTTAGTCTCCCATTAATTCAGCCCTAGCAAAAGATAAGATTGCCAACTTTCCTCCAACTTATTAAATTATAGTAAAAGTATAGTTATTAAGAATTTTATGGCATAATCATATTATTAATAATATTTATTTAATAATGTTTATTATTTTTTTATTTCGATAAATTTATAATTTTAATAAGGTGCCACCAGAGTTTTTAATCTATAAAAGTTATTGCAAAACTATGAAGTAATTTGCTTCTGAAGTAATCCATTCAAATAACTTTAAAACATTTGATTAAAGAAGTAGAAAATCGTATTATCACAAATTGAATACATTTTAGTTAACTGAAAATATAGTCTATTTAAATGGTATAAAGACCCAAATAAACTAAATAACCATTTCAGAATAATTTTTCTGAGTTTATTTAACATAAATGCTAATGATAATTATAGTAACTTTAAAAAAAAATCGGATTTATGTTTCGAGTGTGTTGTGTTATGGTACTACACATTTTAAATTTAATAAATGATTTCATTGTCTTGAAACTTTGATAAATATTTTTTAAAAATTACCCAATCAAAAGAAATAAATGTTTATGCTTTAATTATAACGTTTTTTTAACGATATGGCTATTATTTGTAGGGTTTCCGAATCATATGTTCCTAAGTTGGAGAGGACACTACACTTAACAGAAGGTTGAAAAGTACAAAAAAAAAATGTAAAATTAGATAATAAAAGTAGTACTTGTAATATCATCTAGTTTTCACTAAAAGAATCAATATACTTCCGTTTACGTTTCCTAAGTAGCTCTAAGGATATGCAAATGAATATACCAATTTCAGGCACACCCATTTGGCACATCTGTATTCATAATAGCCGTAGCAACAATTGTTGTTGCCTAAATCTTTTCGACATCATGGATGCTTCTTGAGAAGACTCTTTGTGACGTAGCCCCCCCCCAAAAAAAAAATCGAATGTCCATTTCCAATCCAGCATCTGAAGACTTTGATGAACAGGCAATTGGGCTATATATCCTTTCTATCGCTTAGGGAAAATTGTATTTAAAAATGCTCAAAACCCATGTGCAAGTGTAAAAAACCTCTTATTGGGCGATTACAGTGGGTTGTAAATTCTATATTTGCAATATTTTTAGTTAAATGTTTGGTGTTATAGAACTTTCAGCAAAGAAAAATCAATCTTATGGCTCTAACGTGTAAGAAAACGCATCACAGATTATTATTTGAACTGTTTTTTTCTAATTCCAGTTGTACAAAAACATAGTCCTTGTCATTTTGTAGCTCACGCGAAATATTGTTACATCTGAAAAACTAGTGCGTTTTTGAAAATCGTGCTGATTTCCGATGCTGGATAACATCTGCCCTGCAAATGCAATATGCTGCGACCCATCATTTGGTTGTCGGTTCTGCTCAATCTGGATTTTGCGCGCGTGCAACCTTAGTTCCCGATGAAGCATGTTACGAATAGTGGATTGTGGCTTAGATAATTCAGAAGCCGCCTTCTTGGTTGACTTACAAGGGTGTCCGAGCGAAAGCTTGTCGAACATCTGAAGGAAAATGCCGTTTTCTTCGAGATCATCTCTGCACATTTCCAGTTTCGA
This sequence comes from Argiope argentata, assembly GCA_026289955.1. Lineage (NCBI taxonomy): Eukaryota > Metazoa > Arthropoda > Arachnida > Araneae > Araneidae > Argiope > Argiope argentata. The sequence goes on along the minus strand of JAOUZG010044950.1, from coordinate 455,999 downwards.
GAATCTTTTTCTTTTTGTCTCTTTGCAATGCTCTCAGCATTGGACGAATTTTATTTATAAATTGTTCAACATTTTTTTTTGCTGTGTTATTACAAATTAATCTCTTGTATTAATCTCTTGATTAATTTGTTATTACAAATTAATCTCTTGTATATATTGTCTTGAGAACAATTTGTGTCTTCTTTCGCTGCTTATCTATTTCACGTGAGTCATTCATTAAAAAATAAAAATTGTCTCCAAAATTTAAGAACTAGCTGCTGATTTTGTTTCATGTCATAACGTATCGCTGTAATTTTTTAAAAAATCGACTGTTAAAATTAAAGGCATTTGGCACTCTGTATTTTGATTTCATTAAAAAGGAAATTTATTATGTCAGAACATGATGTCGTTTTTGAGATGAGATTTCTGGCTTCAACAAAAATCCGTAGGCGAAGAATAAAAACTTTTTTATCTGCTCGAGCATCTCAAAATATCAGCTTTTAAATAACGCGTTGCCATTGCAACAAAATATCTGATTTTTTTTAAAAATAAGTTAATGAGTGCAGGGAATAAAACCTAGAAAAATGTCATTTTCAGCACGTGATTATCTGAATGAAATAAACAGGAAGTGTGATATTTTTTAAACAATAAATGCGAGACAAGGTTTTTCGGATCGTTAGCAATACTAAAGTGACTCATTCAATGAAGCAATTGAAATGAATGAAAATGTAATTTAACTTGCCCGAGCTCATAGTGATTGGCTATTTAAGAAATGATGTTCTAACATGATACATTGATATATACATAGCAGATTTCATTTTAATCTTTATTTCAATTTAGCTTTTGCTTTCCTATTTCATCTAAAAGTTTAAACATATTTTTTTTTAAAAAAAAAAGAAGAAAAGAAGCAGAAACTGTCTCTGGAGATTTGTTTTACAAAATTAATATTTGCCTTAAGTAGCTGTGAAGTCTAGGAATTCGCCAGACAAAGAATACAGTATTAACGGAAAACAGAAGAATGCTTTTAAATATGAAAAAAATTTATACTTCATTATCGCAACATTTTCCTCACTTTGAACCATAAAAAACGTCAAGTTCGACTTTCTTTTCTTTAAAAATACAATATATTACTTCATTATCTCTATACTTTTGCATTTTTAGGTCGTAAAATACGATACTGGGGCGAGATTTACTTTAAAAATTGGCTTGAGGCGATAATTTTCGCCTGGTACTTTTAAGTAGCGTGCTCTGCTAGTGGGCAGCCCCATTGTTGCCTCTCTATAGGTTCTAATAAAATAACCTTCTGACGTCTTCTCGTTGTATATCGAGCAAATGCGGCGGAAAATTTTCTATTTTATAATTTCCCTTATGGTAATAAAAAGTTTCTTTTTAAAAATATATGACGAAGGTGATAGCATCTGTATTTCTTTTTACATAGAATCTTGATTTGATTTTTCGTATCCAGTGTTCTTCTGAAAGTAGCAAATATTTGCCTATAGGTATGTAAATGATTATTAAAAAATAAGCTTATTTAATCTTTTATCCTCAAGTGATCAATAATTTAGTTGCTGTTTATAAAATCCATGCAGATATTTTTGAATAATTCTGTAAAAGGAAATTGCTGCATTTTGGAACGCCGAAAAATAAAACCCGGGGAAAATTTGTGGCTACAATTTGGTTTAACTTTTGGCTTCCCACAAAAAAAAAAACAACTTTTGTGGCATTTTACTAATCAATATAGAATCGGTATTTTATTAAAAACAATCCGAACAAAATATATATTAAGATTTTTAAGAGCTTCTGTCATGTTCCACAAATATATTTATATAAAATTATATCTTGTGTATCAAAAAATAAATTAATTACTCAATTCTAAATTTTATGAAACTGAATTCGTTTGGACACAAATAAGAAAGCAAATTGAAATTTAGAAGGGAATTGAAATTTCTTTATTATCATACGATAAATTAAAAAAAAACATATAAAAATCTTTAAAATTTAAACTTTTCTCGAAAAAAAAAAATATTTTTATTTGTTACATTTTTTACGAAAGGTATCGCGACCTTCATCTTAATTAATTATTAATGATATAAAATACCAATAATAAACTCTGCAGATATGTAACTTATTTTATAAAAGTTTGGTTACATAATTTTTTTTCTACGCAGAAATTTTGAGTAACGCTTTTAAAAATATCATTAAGTTCTAAGCAATTGATGACTTTTGTAATTGTAAACGTATATAAATTAGACTATAAATTCATTCTTTTCACTTTGTACTTTTCTATATTTAAATGCCGTAAACTGTTTAACAAATATTTCTTATCTTTATCTAATATTTCTAATCTTTTCATTCGTTGTCCTTATATTATATTCTAAATGCGTGTTATGTTTTTTTAAAGCACACAAGAAATAAAATATTACTAGTTTTTAAAAATTTATTTAGTCTCATAAATTTCGTATGTATTTTGCAAAAATATTTGCGTCATTAATTAGAAGTAATCAAAAGCATGCATTTACTGTATTTCATTTTGATTTTTTGTCTTGTTTCTTTATTACTAAAGATGAGGAATTACTAGCTATTTACACTTATTATACGTTTATAGAAACTGCGCTTCAAAAAATAATCGCATTCATATTATTTTTTAAATAAAAAAATATTTTTATTTAAAAAATATTTTTTTAATAAAAATAAGAAAAATCACATTTTTCTTTAAAAACAATTCTTTAAAAAATTGTTTTTAAAGAAAAATGTGATATTTTTTGTGCTCATATGATGCGTATGCATAGGGTGTTCCTTAGTACTTGAAACCAAACCTCGAACGCCCTCAGTTGCCCACCGAAGAATAAATTGAAATGTAGGAGTTTCCTGTACTGTTTTGCCCTGTGAACCACGCGAAGCGACTGAATGTATTTGAAGAAAACTGGAAAAGGTTCCGCTTCCTTGATTGAAATTGGAATCCTTCCGCTTGCATGTGTATGTCTTTGGTTGACCTTTAAAAAAAAGAGAGAAACTCCTACAGTGTGAAAAATAAATGTCGCAATGCAATATGCATAGCTCAGATAGATCTTTAAGAAAAAGAGAAAGTGAGTGAATTACAAAGCGAAAAGTTCACGCAAATAAACAAACAAAAAATTTTTTAATAGAGATAAAGATTAAAATGAAATCTGCTATGCATATTTCAATGTATCATGTCGGAACATCATTTCTTGAGTAGCCAAGCACTATGAGCTCGTGCAAGTTAAATTATACTTTTATTCATTTTAAATGTTTCATTGAATGAGTCACTTTGGTATTACAAACGATCATAAAAAAACTTTGTCTCGCATTTATTCTTTTAAAAAATATCACATTTCGGATTAATTTCATTTTATAAAATCCCGTGCAGAAAATGATATTTTTTATATCTAGGTTTTATTCGCTGTAATCATTATCTTATTTTTTTTAAATCAGAGCTTTTGTAAATGGGATGGCATCACGTTATTTAAAAGCTAATTTTTTGCGGTGCTCGTACAGATAATAAAATTTTTATTTTTCACCTACGGATCGTTTTATTTTTCGCCTACGGATTTTTGTTGACGCCACAAACCTCATTCCCAAATCAATATCATGCTCTGATATGATAAAAACACTAAAAGTATATTGCTGGTAAAATATAGATACAATCTTGCGGATTTTTCACATTAATATCTTTAGACATTGGATTCAATATATAACTCTAATGCTAATATTATAGGAATGCGCGGAATTATAATCCTTTTTTATAAATTAATTGAAGTTCCTCGTCAGAGATATATATTTATAATAAACATATTTGTCGTCTCTTAATGTGTGTCTAAAAGCTTCCTTTTCATATTTTATAACGAAATTTTTTTTCCTTGGATTGAAGCGCATAAACTTGATTCCATACTCAAATTTATTCCATATTTTTCATTTAAATTTAAGTTAGCTTTTATATGCTGCTTGTTTGGGTATAAAATAGAAAATTTAGGTGTATAAAAGACCCCCCCCCCTAATTAAGGAAGTTAAAGTCATTAGGTAAAGAATGCACGTCTCAAAGTAATTTTCTGTTATCTGTTTATGTTATCATTGAAATCTTTTATACCATGTTCTTATCTGAGAATGTATGAAAATTCATAATCTAAAAAGTGTATAAACCTTTTTTTAATATATTTATCTTAGAATAAATATCTAATGAGATATTAAAATGGTAATTAAAGAATTAGATTTTTATTCTGTGGAGATTATCCAAGTGTTTTTTTCTTCTCCGATATAATTAAAAATATTTTGACTTGTAATATTTAATATGATTGATGTTCTCATAATCTTCAGTTAAAATAATATAACCACATTAGAAGCTTCATCATTATGAATCCAGTTAATTTGTGTTATCATTTGTTGTTATCATGACAAATTTTGATATTAAAAAAGTTTTCTTTTCTAAATAAAAAATAAAATTGAAATTCCAAATGAAAGATATGCATATAAACTGCTTAAAGGTAAAATGATCCTGCGTATTAGTAAAAAATCAAAATGGATGCAATTTAAATAATCTCAGAACCTTATCATAAACATAACCGCCTGACCATCTGGTATCTAACTTTATTTTCGGCTATGTTTTAATATTTAAATCCGTAAGTGTAGGACTTTAAAATTAAATCACTGCTGCATGTATATATGAACGAATTTATTTTTTTTATTCTGTATAATTATTGTTGTGTTAGCAATATTATGAAATTGATTTAAAATGTGAAGAAGCAAAAAAGGCAATTTCTTTTGATAAGTATATTTTAGCTAAAAAAATGCTATTTAAAAAATGTTTTTTAAACTTACTCATTTTTATACTTTTAAATCTATCAAAGAACTCTTAACATATTATATAAAAAATATCTTGAAAGGTTTTCATGCTCTGAAATTTTTCCAAAATATTATTATACTCGGGTAAGTTTTAGAAAGTATTTTCATAATAAATAACGTGCTGAAAGCAAAATAAGATCAGTCTTCTAATAAATTATTTTTCTAAAAAATAAAAAACAACAAATTCGCAGATAATTTTTAAAAATAGTATCTTATATTAAATATCATTATTTTTATTAGCGTTCAATCTTCAAAATGAGTATATCTAGAGCAAAAAAATAAAGCTTCAGGCTTAAATAATAAATTTATCAAAGGCATCTCGCCTTTATTAAAATAGAGCTCGGAACTTCCAAGAGATTCAGCTTATATTCAGCATTTTCAAAAAAACTCAGAATCTCCTAACTTAATAAAGCAATGATCCTTTAAAAAGTCGGAGTAAATTAAATTTCTTCTTGACGTATTATGAGAAAGAAAAATAAATGCCAATGTTTGATTAAATTCTTGCCATAACTTTCGATGTTACAGTCTATCGATTTTTCATACATTTTAATAGAGTTACGAAAGAGTATGAAAAAAATATATATTGTTTACAGTTTTCATTAAAAGCGTTTTTCTCATATTTATCTCCTTTTTTTTTCTTCCCTTGCAGGTGAGTGAAAAATGGAGGAAAAACTGAAAGCGACAGCATTTGTTTTCTTCCAATATTCTGTGATTTCTTTAATAATGTTGGACGTGTAAATGTGCCTTGAAGGTAAGAGTAGTTATTAAGCTTACGTTGTTTTCTAATTTAAGATATTTTTTTAAAAAAAAAACCCTATCTTTAATGGGTGCCAAAAAGAAGAAAAATTATTTCATTCTTTACTTCAACCTTTTTAAGCAAAAACTTCAAATGAGCAAAAAAATTAACTTGTATATTTAAACTGACAAAAAAATCACCACCAATAATAAAGAAATATATTAACCTTCCAAATGGGAAAGGTTGACTTATTTGCTAGATTCATTAAATAAAAAATATTTTTTAAGAGGTTTTAATACAGTAAAGCTGATGTATTTGAGTTTTTTTTTTATGACACTTTGTTCAATTTTTCCAAATTTAAATTTTTTTCTTTTCAACAGTTTTAGTTCGCTTTGAAAAAAAAATAATATACTGTTCGCTCAACGTATTTTTTCAGTAAGAACATTTGTCAGCCATCGTAGATATTTCCTTGTAAGTAGTTTATTGTTTATCTAATTAATATCGTAAATCCATTAGAAGATGTAAGAAATCATTTAAAGAATTATGTTAATTTACTTTCTATTAAAAAAAGAATTTCATCACCAAGAAACTCAATCAAAACCTGTGAACATCTGCAAAATACATTCAGAGAAATCCATTGCTCATTTTAATCATGAAAACAACTAAATATAATGTATATTTATACCATTAGTTTTAAACCATTTGTGTCGTTTAGTATTTTTTAAAGGAATTATTTTATTTGTTACAGAACAGTAATTCAAGAAAAAATATAAAAAATAATTCCGAATGCTTAGTTTTAGGGTCATGGCATTATACGAGGCTTCAAAAACTCTGAATTAAAAAAAAGTTCATTGATGATACCTTAAAAGATTTAAATTTTTTCATACTATAAATAGTAATGAAAATACAACATAATTACTTAATTTTATCTAAAAAATGTATCAATGCAATTTATTTAAGAGGAGCGTCGATTATATGTATATTTTAAAGCTTAATTTCTTGGAAGGTCACCTCATTTGCAAGGTATTAAGTGTATCATTTGGGGAGCGTCAATTATTCGGTGACATAAATTTCACTGAATTATTCAGGCTCATTATATTTTGAGGTTTCCAGTAGACAATAATCGTAGATTATGCTGAAATTAGATCTACCTGGAAATGACGATTTATATATATATATATATATATATATAATATATGCATTTAATGGGAAAAATGTCGAAATTTGTGTCATGCATTTAAATTAGGTGCAGTACATTCCCGAGTTCTCAACTTATTGTTTCAGAAAGGCAGGCCGGATAACGAAAAAGCCGGAAAGACCGGAGTTTTATGAACTCATTTCTTTGCCCACCAATTTCCGAAAACAAATTTTTTATACCAAATTTACGCTTATAAAATTATTTTCTCTCTTTTTATTGATTACCAAGCCCAACGTTTATATCAAATCATGCAGAATGTGAACGTGGCCGTGACCCCTTTAATCTTTACTGCATGAATTAATAAAACAGTGAAAACAATTGTTTCATGGTGTAAATAGCCTTATTTAATTATAAATACACTTATTAAATGAAAAATAATTGAAAAGTTTTATATTTGGCTTTGTTTTTACAAAACTATATATAGGCTAGTATATAGTGTAGAAAACAGTTGAAAAGTGGAAAAATTATTATTCGTCGAGAAAGATGAGTATATCGATTCCCTGAAAATATTTTTTTTTCGTCAAAAAGTACTTATGTTTTACTCTGTTATCGTTTTTTGAAAATGAATTATTCGCGCTTCAATTCTGCTTTTTCACCCACTTGCACAAAAGTGAGGTTATTTTCGAAATGTCATAAAATCATAGATAATTTTTTGTGTGTGTTTTATTACTGTTAAATATATATTTGATGGATTAAAATAGTTTGAAGTATTTTATAATGCTTACTTTGGAAATGAATATGAATCAAAACTGCAATACCATATATATGGGCCCATATACGGTAAGGGGTTAATCACAGAAACAGTTGCTGGTAAAGTGTCGAGTTGAAAGAGAAGGCTCTATACTGGTAGTTTATATATATGTATATACTGCACTGCACTGCACTGCGCGTTTCGAGAATTTATAAGAGAAAAGTAAATAAAAGGATATAAATTTTTTACATTTTAACATAAATTCTGCAATTCCTTATCCATAGTCACTAAAACATTTTTTTATCACAAATTTTGAAAACTTCACTGTTGTACACTTAACAAAACAGTACGTATATTCCAAAAACAATTCGAAAATACTGTACATACAGTACAGTTATAATCAGGAACAGCGGTAAAATTGAAGTTCATTACATCCTGACTAAACAATGAACGTCGAGCAGAACGCTTCTCGTTACCTTTCGAAACGTGTATATTTTTATCATGCCAGAACATGATATTGTTTTAGGAATGAAGTTTTTGGCTTCAACCAAAATCCACTGGCGAAAATAAGAATTTTATTGTCTGCACGATCATCTCAAAAAATCAGCTTTTAAGAACGCGTTGTTATTGCATTTACAAAAGCTCTGATTAAAAAAAAAACAAGTTAATGACTGCAGCAAATAAAATCTAGAAAAATGTCACTTTGAGCGCATGATTTTATAAAATGAAATAAATAGGAAATGCGATATTTTTTTAAACAATAAATGCGAGACAAAGCTTTTTGGAATCTTTTGCAATACTAAAGTGACCCATTCAATGAAACCATTAAAACGAATAAAAATATAATTTAACTCGCACGAGCATATGGTGCTTGGCCGTTCAAAAAATGATGCTCTGACATGATGCATTGAAATATACAGGGCAGATTTCATTTTAATCTTTATTTTTTCTTTTTTTGTGCGAAGATATTAGGAGGATCTCAAGAAACTCCCGCTTCAAATGCGTTTGCAATGTTGCCAATGCAACCCCTTGCCTTCCTTATTTCATTATGATAAAAAAATAATAATGACTGGGCTGGATAGTCGCTAACCGGAAACTCATTAGAATACTGTATTGTAAATTTATTTATTTATTTCCCTATGTGTCACTTATGCTGAGCTTTCTTGCTATTCATATTTTCTTTAAAGAATTCGTAAAAAAAACACACTTTATAATCATATTCCGTTTTCTGTGCCTTTCATTCCTTTTACACGCAGAAAAATCCAAGTAAACAATAAAGTAAACAAGCATCCTTTTCTCGAAACTTCAGCTGACCTTTGTGACAGGCATCTGACAGTTTGCTCAGAGTTTCGAACGAAGCGTTTCGATGAATAATGACTGCATTCAGGAAACGCGAGCGAGGAAATAAAAACATGCATATTCTCCGACGACGAATCCTTACCACGATGTTTGACATACAAACATTTTAAAAAACAAGACGGGGGGAGCTCAAATATTTACATTCGAGCTCAGATCTAAGCAGCCGGTGTTGAAAAGAATCCATCACGCCTTGCCATTCACGGGCGAGAAAGATGCCAAAAAAAATTGCGTTTCCCGCGCGACACCATGCATCATCCTGATCAAAATAGCGTTCCTAACACCCAACACTTACGTGCGAAACCTAACCTCTTATTTGTAACTCCTTCTAACAGCGCAATTTTTTGTTTCGTTGGCTGTCTTGGCTAGATTTTCGCCTTATGCCAGGCCAGCAGAAGGTGGAATTATGGCCGAAGCGAGCTTTGCAGGTTTGGTGTAATATCTCACAAATTTCACCGCCTTCTTTTCTCGTCTTTTCCAAAAAAGTTTTTACTTTTCTTGGCCTCTTTTTTAACCTTCATTCTTCCCCCCTTTTAATCTCTAAAAAAGATCTTTGCACCGTAAGTTCGCACAACCTAAAACCGTTGCTTAAGAATTCAAGAAATCGAATTTCCGGCGTTGGTTTTAGAAAAGAGCGTCTCAAGTAAAAAGTGAAAACACTTGCAGTTTCTTTTCCTTAGATTTTTTTTTCATCCTACAATGAGTTCTACCTTTTAAGAAATCGAAAATGCAGTTTTACTAATGGCTTGTTTGATTCGTTCATTGAATGCAAGCGTTTTTGATATTTAAATGTGTAGTCCTTAATTAATTTTGCCAAAATAGAAATGGTTTTTAAAGATTAAAATCGTTTGAGGGCATTCAGGTACTTCAGCCGTATTTCGTTTTTTACGTAAAATACGCATAAACTGCGCAATCTTGGCCCCAGAATCTGAGAATTTCAGATTTCTCAGAGACATTTCAAGACTAAAACAAATGTTTAAAAAGTTTGTAACAATATTCCTCTCTCTAGAAACAACAAGGGTAAATTGAATGACATGCTATCTTAACAGCTACACGGGAAATGAGTCTTAGTAGCCATTACAGGCCACGGTCCACTCCTTCTCACAAGAGATATATCCCGTCATCATAATGTACATAAAGTGACTCCAAATCATTTCTGTACCATAAAGAGAAACAAGAGCTTTATTCAACTACTTACAATCAATACATTTACTTGTGGTAACTCTGCCCTTCCCCACAGAAAGTTCTGCAGGGACTTTTAAAAGCACTATTAGACAATAAAAAATCAACTTAATCAATCAAACAATCATAAAATCAGTACATAAATATTAATGCATAAATATAATTTCGTATCTACTTGTATTGAATTTAATAAAAAAATTTCTTAAGTATTGTTTTCAATTGTGTTGCTGTTTCTAATGGCACTTGTCATAAACAAGCATGCTGACCATGTCAGCTATTTTAAGCCGAGAGAACATCTCTTGTTTCAATGGCGCCATCTAGGGCCAAGAGCATATCTTAGATATCACGCGTCACAACTTTTATACGGATAGACTTCATTCATGCATTTCATTCATTCTTTGTAATTTAGACCTGAATCAGAGAACGATCACCCCTGACCCAGTACCTCCAGTAGTATTTTCTAGACACGGAGGACCTTGTAATCATGGCAGACTTATACGAACACCAGCCACTACATACACGGGGTATCTTCTGCCGGAAGGGGTTTTGAGAGACAAATGGTTGTCTTCTATAAATATACTGTTCGAGAATATATAAGAAATTATTTCTTCCCTGGTGCAATCAAATAAAAGTTATTTATTCGACACGAAACATTTGCATTTATACTGAATAAATTATTGTTCATTTTATTTTGCTGTTAAAATATTTTCTGCAATATTCATATGCATTCCACTCCTCTGTTAATCTACTCGGAATCGATTCTCTATACATTATTCCAGCGTTATAAACATTCACGCCTCTTTCAATTTGTAATTCCGAATGACGAACACGACGTGTGGAAAAGCATAATTTATCCAATCCATGTCCCAGTCCGCAGAAGCATGAAAGCGCCATTATCGGGTCTGTTGAAATCTTCCAGTCAACTAGCCAAACTCGCACACATTATCTTGCCCTTTTGCAAAGTCTCTAGAAACACAATGGTATCCAATCGTCTATCGAGTTAGCGATCACAGAAACCCCTTTTCATTGCCAGGACAGCTGTCAAAAGCTTCCACTTGGACGGGATCCACCAATTCCTCAGTGCCACTAATGCCATAACATGCGGGATAATGAAAGAGCAGTTAATAGTACTCGCAGTTTGTCGGTAGTCGCCGGAATTGATTATAGGCAAGGCCCCTCTTGCCATCGCACATTCTGCACTGAATCGATCAAAGATAGAATATAGGAGAAGGGGGGGGGGACTTGCTCTACTCTAGAGAAAACGCCAACCCTTTTTCTTTTCTTTTCTAAAAGTAGTCGATGCGTGAAGCAGATAACCTCACACCACGAAATATTCTTGGGGTATGCAATTTAATAAAGTTTACTCTCGGTGTAGGTAGTCGTTTCATCCATCGTGACGTATGAACAAATCGAATTAATTGATTTTGGGTGGCACTCCAAGCTGTGCCCCGTAATAAATGTATACTCTAATGAAGTTAATATGTAAATGGCGGAGAGTTTTGCCATGCATGTATCGCCATGGTTAGCTTGCAAGTAATCGGTTTAGATACATGAATTAATTTGCCGCGTTTTAAACTCTGTCCCGTGTTTGGAGTTTTCATTTTCGTGATTAAATGAGGAGAATCGTTTTTTAATGGAAATTTCTCCAAATTCGCCTTTTTTTAATTTTAGCTGTTAGGGGAAACATGCTGCATCGGTAGCTTCAATTTATCAAGAAGGCTTTAGAATGATTGGAAATGGAGAATTTTGAAAATAAAAGCCGGCCATAAGATTTTAATCTTGGAAACTTCGAGAAATTCAATTAAAATTAGATTTCGATACCCTATTTTTCATTAATTTTAGGTTAAGCGGAAACGAGCGCGTCTGAAGAGTAATTGTTTTTTTCTTCTGCTCTGTTAAATTTCTTCTTATTTGTTGTTCAAAATGTTATTTGCTCCTTAATTGTTTTAATATTTCGCATTGGAAAACTGAAATGTTTTTGACTATTATAAGTGGACCATCTTTCTCTTTGGTTTACTTATACTTTTTACCAGTGTAAAATCTAAACTTACGAGAAATAACTTTTTAAAAAATACACGATTTTTTTGTCTTTCAATGCAAAGAAATCTGTATAATTAATCTCGATACCTACAAAACTTAAAGGGAATTTTGTACACAAATTAGCATCTAAAAATATAGATTCTTATCAAATTTTTAACTAATCTATTTTAGAGCTATGTGTCAGTCTGTACTTTCGCACTAATGTATGCACAGTGACTTAAAAAAATTATTTGTCTCTGTCTGCAATTGTCGGTATGTATCGATTACATAAAAGGTAGGGGAAGAAATGACGGCCATATCACAAATTATGTATTAACTGCATGTCATGCCAACACTTAGCCACCAAAAACTGTGCCCTAGATTCAGTAAAAACATTGTTTATTGAAAAAGAATTGATACCAATGATGGATCTTTTATAACTATTGTTCACCAATGCCATGCAATTGACATGTTTCATTTACTATACTATGAAAGCATGCATTTGCGATGCGTGGAAGGGATTCGAATTAAAGATTTGGACACTCGTTCCATTCACAGTTTTGTCCAAGTTCCACAATTTAATATGGGAATAGGACGATACTACTATGATAAAAGAATGCGAGTAAGTTTTGGAAAGACTATTCCATGATAAGAGAATGCGAGTAAGTTTTGGAAATTAATAAGTAAGTTAATTAATGCTATAACTACACAGAACACTTCAGTAATTTTTTTTTAAAACCAGAAGTTTGTTTAAAATCTAAACAATGTTCAGTCAATATTATATCGCAGTATTAAATGATGAATGGATGGTAACGGTATATACGCATTTTATCATTATATACATCGTTTAGTAGTATATTTAGACACCATTCATCTTTAAAGTGATTCAGAAATTTATTCTAATGAATAAAAATTAAAATTAATACTTACAAAAAAATTCAAGATCCTATCTCCTTGTATACCCGATAATAGCAAAACATATAGTAATTGTTTCACAGATATAACTCTTTTTATTTTATCATTGGTTTTTTTTATGTATAAAAAGTGATTAATTAGTGTTTAATTATATGAGAAAATAATTAACCGTATTTATTTTATATCTCCTCTTCCTATTATTACAATTCTATTTTTCCTGAACAAGTGTACGCGCTTAAAATCGAATTAGTAGATAGCTACGCTAAGGATTCTTAAAGGATTAGGAGGAATTATCCGCTTAGGTAAGCGGCGATTTCCTGTATTCAGTATTCGGTTCTAAAAGGTCTGTTGATGTGGACTTAATCTATTTTCTATTGCCTGTTTGAGATGGATGGATGTTTATTGCCCTTATTCAGCCCTTCTTGGCTGTTCACATTTATATGTTTCTATCACTCTTCGCTTTATTCGTATCATGTTACTTCTATAATACCTTAGAGAGAGAGTTTGTATTTAAAGAGTCTGAGGGTTTTATTTAAAGTATGACATTGAAGTTCCATTAATGTAAGCGATCTTGGTTTTTGAGATATAAGTTTTCCTGCTGTGTAACTAGCCAGAAAATTGTTTGGGTGGGAATATGTGTATGTAAAAGTTTTTTTTTAAGTTCATTGTATTAGAAATTTGATTTCCTTCCCAAGCTAATGCATTGAAAAAAATGTCGAACATTTAAGCAAATACAATGTAATATTTTTTAATACATACTTTATAACAATATAAATACTTTATGATTCTATATGCTAATGTGTATTACATTTTTATTGTGATAAGGCAACATTTTTTTATCATGAGAATGGTTCAATAAATCAAATGGTAATCATTTTCATACAAAAATAAATATTGGGTAGGTGTTATAGCATGAATTAGAAAATTAAACTATCCTTTTTTAAAAAATAAATTTGATCTTTAGAAATAATCATATTAAAATCTTCTGTTTTCTTCGTTATCAAAACTTTTTAAAGAATAAGAAATAAAAACTGAGATCAAAAATAAAATTAATTTATAAAAAATTATTCTTTGCATATTTGGAAAAAAAAGTTTTCAGCCAAATCTCGATAGAAAATAGAGCGGAAAAGGTTCCCCTTCACCCCTCCGAAACGGAATAATGTTTCATTGTGTATTAATATGCATTTCTGATTATGGGGAAACAAATGATGAAAACAAAATTCAAAATTTGTGTGTGGAGGAACTTTAAAAAAAAAATCTGCTTTGAAGTTTATTTAATTGCTTTCATGTAATATTTCTATCGAATTTGTTTACTACATTCATTAAAAATAGTAAATAAAATATGAATATATTATGTGCTAGCAACTGTCGTAAACAAGTAAAATCGATTAAATAATTGTATTTAAATAAAGAGTAGATTTAGAAATGTAAAGAAATTTCTTTTTACTTGATTTTTTTTATTATGTCATTTCCTTAAACACTGGAATACATGCAGTTCAAGTTTTGTGTTTTAATGACTCTTATATTTACATTTTTCAATCTCTAGCCCATTGTAAAAGACAGCACTCTAATTATAATCACTCTGTACTTAGATGGGAGGGTTATTTTGAGAAACCTTTTGTACAAATGATATTTTCGGAAAATATCAAAATTTTTGATAATATTTTATCATTATTCCATATAATGAAGCAAAAGTAAATCACTGTCGCATCATCTGATTCAAACCTAGAATCTAATTAATCTACTTTCTCTGTGTAGATAGTCTCTTCTTTGTAGTAGTTTAAACGCAACTAAGAAAGGCTGTTTCAAATTAAATAAATATTAGATCTGAATCGTATTTATAAAGCGTGGCAAATAATTCAGGTTGCAAATAATCAGAATTAACAAACTGATTGCTTTCTATTTGAATTGAGAGCCATCGTGGATTAGTGTTAAGATCTAGGCTTCAGAGTCAGAGATTCCTGGTTTGAAACCTAATAGCATGAAAGATCTGGATCTGCCATGGAATTGATCTATGCATGTTAAATTTAATATCGAGAATCAAAAGTTTCCAATAGTTTGGTGCAGAAGTTTAATAAGGGTGTAGTTCCCTTCATTTTACTTTGATATAAATTATGAGGCATTCTCAAAACAGGTGTTGTTTAGTTTCCAAACAGGATATAAATTATACAAAATCGACTTGTAATGATATGCATAACTGAGGCCTCAAAGTATCGTAGCATCGTCGATATAATCACTAAGTTATTATTTTACTCACATTAACTACAAAGTTATTGTTTTACTCACATTAACTACAAAGTTATTGTTTTACTCACATTAACTACAAAGTTATTGTTTTACTCACATTAACTACTAAGTTATTGTTTTACTCACATTAACTACTAAGTTATTATTTTACTCACATTCTATAGTATCAAGAGCAATTTTACGAGTATAACTTAACAATCCATATTTTATTATCTCCAACTCAGTACCTCATTTTAAAAAATATAATAAGTTTCCGTTTAACAATCGTTTTATTGAAGCAATTTCTTGTGCCTTAGACATCCATTACATAGAAACTGTCATTCGCTTTTCACGAAATAATCTACCCTGACCACTGTCCAATTACTCACTCGCCCTCCCTCGTTATCAACCCTTCTCGTTATACCATTACGCCACTGCTGCATTCCATCCCGTGCGAGTGGCGTTAACAATACGAAAGCCTCCCCGGAATGGCGTGTTGGCCGATTTGACTAATTTACTCGCAATTCGCCGCTTTCGCCCGGACATGACTGTAACCTTTGCTTACTCTCGTCCAACGCAAAGGGGACATTGGAGCTGAACGAAGCCACTTCGCCAGAACAGTTTGGGAGAAAATGGTCAGGGAATTGGGCAGTTGTCCGCCAATGGCCGTTATCGCCAGGATCGTTTTGTACCCTGAATGGCTTTCGGACTGCTCGCAATGGCCGACTGTAGTTGCTGGCCATTACTGAGTCGATTTCCGTCTTTTAGTTCGAATTCGATGGATTAAGTTCGTCTGCTAATGGCAGTCGAGGAATTTCGGGTGGAGATTTTGATTGATTTAGAGTGTTCTCTAGAAATTTCAGCAACCGATATTGGTGTCATTACTCTTCATAATGATGATTTTAAATTCATTGTAGGGTATAAAGTTCACATCGTTTGAAAAAAAGTAGATTTTTATGGATGGGGATTGTTTCTTAACCCTTTTCACACCAAAAAATAATTAGATGAAAAATTATTCACCTAACACAAAGATTTGTTTATTGCTATGAAAAATATGCATAATTCTTTTAAGTCGAATTTCTTTGAAAAATTAATCTTCATCTCTTAAACATTATGCAGGCGTTTTTAACAATTAAATTTGAAAAATAAATAAATAAAACGTTAAAATGATGCACAATCTTGAATGGTGAATAAAAGGCACCACCAGAGTGCAAAGGGTTAATTTTTAAGGAATCTAGAATTGCATATTTTGTTATTTGTAACTGATTACTATATTCGTGAACGCTCAAAATTGCTCAATTTTGTGCAATTATCTTAAATTTGATGCTAATTTGATTTTTTTTTTTGAGAAAATAATCTCCTCCTCCCAAAAATTATTAACTTTAGAAGGCATATATGTTGTTTAAAAAGTATCTCAACATTGTTCAATTTTTATGTAATTTTAAATCTGATGCTTATTTTTTTAAAAAACTCAATTATTTTGAGAAAATAATCTCACTCACCTCATAAATTCTTAACTTTAGAAGACGTGTATGTTGTTTGAAAAGCATCATTCTGTGGTGCTCGGGTGGTTAAGGTTTCAGTTTCAACCTCAGTTATAGAAGCACCATGTAAATGAGTCTCGTGAACATGAAATGCATCGCGGCAAAAGGTTCTCTTCTTAGTACGGCACTAACTTTTTGGACAAGGAACGTCCCAACTTACGTAATTTTTCTGAGGTAGGCGTGACTTTCCATTGCACAGAATAGTTGGCCTCGTGTGAACGCTGCTTTAGGAAAATAAATGTACCCTACTCTGTTTATTTTTATTAGTTCATTTCTTACACGTGGCCTATATCGCTGTCTTTCAAAATTGCCACTGCCTGTATCAATGAATATCAATGGTCAATGTAAATGAAATAAATATCAATGGTCAGTTAAATGAAATATCCCCCTCCACTAGCATATAAAATGCGGCTTCATTGGACAAAAGCATGTATTATTGACAAAATTTCACAATTTAGTTTATTGCGATTTTATATTTAAACCTAAATAACGGACAATTAATGCTTCATTCATGGGGTGATTATCCATAGATTCCATTAGATGACAATCATTAGATTAAATGAATGTAAAAATCCATGCAAAAGGGTTTCTGCCTTTTTGGTCATTCATCTCTCATTGTTAGGAGCGGCATGGCGTCCATCATTTAATCATTTCCATTTTTTTCCCCTTTGTATTTTTCCCTACGTGTTTTCTGTAGGGCAACTTTCCTAAATAGCCACATCAGAGAGATAAGGTCCCAAAGAAATAATGATTATTTCTTCTCTTTTGGATTGCAGCCAGTAAATAAAATAATAAAAAAAATAACCTGATAAGGAATCTTCACGTATTCAGATTCGGGGAATGAAATTTAGCAGCAGATTGGACAAGTGCCAGAAATAGTAAGGTAGGGGATGGAAAGAAAAAAAAATGCCATTTTCTTGAAAGCAGACTTGGATGTTATTAGATATTAATCTCGGCTTCTGATGCGCAGTGGGGGTGTAGGTGAGCGTTATTTGGATGCAAATTATTCAAAAATTAATCCCGAGTGTGATTTTGCCTCCTAAATAAAACGAAATTGCTTTTCAGATTTGAAAGAAATATTTTATTTATATATCGTACTGGATATTATTTCTGTATAAAATAATTTGCAACGAACTAGGAACTGTGTATGAATTTTAAAATTCCCTCATAAAAAATAGAAGATACAACTAGTTTTTGAAAGTTTGATTAAATATCACAATATCAGTATATTTAGAATCGATACAATTTCAGAAATGAGTCACTTTTTTTGGCATTCAGTATAAGAAGAATTCATTTGATATAATTGCCATTAATATAAAAATATTCTTTTTTTAATACTTTAAAAATTTTCTTATCACTTTTGTTGGCATATTAAAAAGAAATTAATTTAACCCTTTTCACTCGAGAAATGTCGCATGGTCACCATTCAAGACGGTGCATCATTTTGTCGTTTTGTTAATTTGCTTTTCATTTTGATTGTAAAAGTACCAACAGAATGATAAAAAGATGTAAATTAACTTTTACATATATTTATTTGTTGGAACAATAAACAGATCCTTGTATTAGGTGAATAATTATGCATTAAATTACTTTTAAGAATGCTAATGGTTAATATTGACAACTGAAATTTAATGAATTTCTACGCCAGTATTAAAAGGGCGATTGAAATTAATTAAATACATGCTACTGAGGACAAAAAATTAGAGCCGTATTAACTGCTTACATAAAAAGAAGTTACCGTCATTTCAAAAACATAGCAAAAGCATATCTAAATCATTTAATAGTATAGTTAAAAAAATCTTTAAACGCAATTTGGTGATTGCATGGAAATATCTAGATCATTTATCTACCCCTAAAAGTGTGTTTCGCTACCAGAACTAAATCAATTTGTAATCTATTCATCTTATCATGTCTCCATTGTGCATTTCTCTTTCATTAATTCCAGTTCTTTAATTTGATATCTAAAATTTATATCACTTGGTCTACAACGTTTTAATTGAGGTAATCTATTCTTGCTGTAAAAAGAAAAATAATCATTCTTGCTCGCTCTATCATTTTTCACTCTCTCTCTATAAAGAAATAGTTGTAAATTTTAATTTAATCTTACTGTTTCTACATTTACAAGAATGGATTGTAAATTCTCGAGATATCCCTTTTAAAAATTGCTTATTCCTTTTTTCACAATTCATGAAATCTCGTATGAAGTTGATAAAATCTAACAAAATTCAGATTTCCGCAAACTCTGTTTAGCTGTAAAAGTCATTTAGTTACTCACCCATTCTTTTGAGTTCCCCTAAAATTTCTTTCGAAGGTGAAATATTTGTTCTAGATTCGTCTTCTGTTCATTATAAGGAAGTCAAAAAGTCTGGTTAAAACCTCAAAAATGCCATTAAGAAAACCGCTGTGAGTAAAGACATCTTTTTTTGTTTCTCTGACTTCCGTTTATAACACAGAAATCATTTAGCCGCTGATACCATCTTGAGCTGTGCAGTCGTTAAGGCTTTTTGCAGCGTTAGTGTTGCCATAAACATTCATTTGTTCCTTTTTACATATCAGATCATCAAATTTTGGATTTTTTTTTGGGGGGGGACAGATCTAACTATAATCTCACAATGTCTGTATCGCATCTTTCCTCTCTAATTATGAGAGTAATATTTTTTTAAAGTTTAGTATATAAAAAAACCTCGCAGTTGGACATGTCGCTTAAAAGCCTTGAGATGCTTAGGGATATTTTACAAGACTGTTTAGTGCTTCACTGATTAACGACATCTATACTTGCTCCAAAAAAATGTTAACGCAACAGTTTAATGTTTGCTACATCTTTTTGTTCGGAAAAAGAGCTATTAATATCCTTGCTTTACTTCCGATAGCACAGAATAGGCATGGAGATTGTTTGTTTTAATATATCCTGTATTTTTAACGCTTTTAAACGGATACGTTTGAGGAAATAAAATTCTAAAAAAGATTTGATGTTGCATAAATCTGTAGAAATTCGATAAAAACCCCACATGTAACAGATAGTTTTTTTCACTGGATACGTTCTCTTGACAATAGAAATAAGAACGTGCATTAATTACATTTACTACGAACTTCATAAAAATATTGATGTTCCGTTTATTTTTAAAAGAAATCTTAGCATGCACAAAATGTTCGCGTTTACGTCATGCCTGTGATATAATTTTTAAATGTGGATTGGTATTGTATGTCAGCTCAAAGCTGAATAGATGTTCTGTAATTGCTTATGAAACTACCCGAATTAATTTATAGCTAATAGAATGTAAAATCTTGATTCAAATTGGTGCATATAAGAAACATTTCCCATTTTAATTGTCATATCGATAACTGGTTAATATTATCAAGAACAATAACGAATAATAACAAGAACAATAACCATCAAGAACAATAACAATAATCGGAGTATAATCATCAAAAAGTAATCATAACACATTTATCAAATAACAATCAAACAATAATAATAGCATCAAATAATAATCAACAATAAAGTAATCATCAAACAATACTCATAATAATCAACAATAAAGAATCATCAAACAATACTTATAATAATCAACAATAATGTAATCATCAAACAATTATTATATTAATCAACAATAATGTAATCATCAAACAATAATCATAATAATCAACAATAACATAATTATCAGGCAATAATATCATGAGACAATCATCAAACCATAATCAACAATAACATAATCATCAAACAATAATCAACAATAGCATA
>JAOUZG010044950.1:423914-435544 GCA_026289955.1 Argiope argentata | reverse complement strand
AATAACATAATCATCAAACAATAATCAACAATAGCATAATCATCAAACAATAATCAACAATAACATAACCATCAAACAATAATCAACAATAACATAACCATCAAACAATAATCATTGTTAGTGAGAGATCAGTTGTGAACATTTCGCTAAACTTCATCCAGATTGCCACTTGTATTCAATGAGCCGTTTCGAGCATACGGCATATAGAAAATGAATATTCAATTAACTCGCTATTTCCCCTTCCTCTCACAGTATTATTTAAAACTTATTAGCGTTATTCCAAGCTGCGAACATATATTCCTAAACATAAACAACATCTTTAAATGATGAGTTCTCTCCTCCTTGGAGATTAGGCAATGTAATTAGTTATAATTAAATAATATAACAGCATGAAACACGGTTATTTTAACTAGTCGCGTTTGGCGACAAATTAGTTTCTTCGGAGATATTGATTATATTTAAGATAAGCTAAATCACTTGAATAAAATTTGGTGTTCATGATTCCATCGAATTGCCTTATTAAAGCAATTTTATTTTAATTGTCTTGAATTTACTTTTTTCATTGCACTCATGTACTTTTCTAATGGAGACCAATTCCATGAAAACATAGCACTATTATTTCCTGTTGTTAATCTCTAAATTTATTTTACGATACCATAACTTTGCCTTTTTAATCGCTCTGTGAACTATCTAGATACTAAGCAAGATGTTTTAACTTTCAACAATACAAAAAAAATTAGTGATGAATCAATGAAAAATATTGATTTCATTCGCAACAAGGGAAAAGATTGTTGTAAAATTTACTTAAAAATGTGTTTAAAAGGTAATTAAATATAATTATAAAGAATTTTACAGTAATAAAATTGAATTCAGCGAAAAAATAACTTTGTAGGCCTTAAAACGATATGAAATCCCTTTTGTATGGGAAAATTTGGGAAGTTAAAACAAAAAAAAAATGAGCATTTGGCTTGTGTTGCAATCAATTAAAATTCTAATTAAAAATCTTTTTTAAAAAGTGCTTCGAGGTGAGCATTCCCATCCCCCAAAATATACTTGACCCATGTTTGGATGCTGTAGTTCAATAATCTAATAATAAATATGCACACACATATTCATTCTTATCATTAGTTTGATAAAAGAAAATATTGTGACAAGCGGGCTAGAGGTGCACTAAAGAAGAAAGCGTTCGCGTGCTTCTTGGCACTCTCTCGATCGGCTATTTAAGGGACGGGTTGCCGCAGTTTGAGTAGTCCCTCTCGAAAGAGTAGCGACTCGTTAGACGAGCGGATTGCTTTTCTCGCTTCTTATTAGTGAGCAGTGTTTACGTTTGCTGTTAACGTTTTATTATTGAGCTCGCTGTGATTTACTGTTTGCCGTGCTATACGATAGCTGTTTTTCGGTCTGTTTTTAATGTGCGTAAAGCTTGTAATTACACTGTTAGTGACTGTTGACTGCTGGATTGTTTTTATCTGAAGTTTTACTTTATCAAGTCATCCTGTAAATAGCTGTAAATAAAATTTTTTTACGCTGTCCTCAAGTAAAGTCCATTCAATCCGAGCCCGCTACGCTAAAAACGTAACAATATAGTTAAAAGTTTGAATGAAAATTATTTTACTTTAAAATATGATAAAAGATGGATTAAAATGTACTATTTCATATCTAAGTTTATTGAAATTCTTTATCTCAAGAATTCTAATTTCATAATGCGCACGAGATGTCCATGATAATTCCACTTGTTAATTCGAAAGGTAATTTTCATTCATTTTATTAAAACACTTGAAGTACTCATAAAACAAAATTTTAATTTTAAATAATTTATCTATTAAATGATTATTTTTTTTATTTGAATTTTCGAATCGAAAATTTAATAATGGGAAATTTGTAATGTCGAGAAATTTAAAGAACCTACATTAATATTCTAAAAAAGTAATTTTTTAAAAAAATTTAGTTTTAAATTATTATTTTTTCACTTTTAAATTGTTATGTAATCTGATGTATGGTATGTTATATTATTAGTATGAAATCAAATTATAATCATGTTTAACCTATAAACTCTTATTTGTGTTAAAGAAATATTAAAAGCAATGTAATATAAAAAATAGAAATAAAAACTTTCAAACCACGTCTTCTTAGAAAATAAGTGAAAAATTATTTAATAAAATTCGATCTTATAAGCATGAGATTATTCAAATTAAATAAAAGTTCTATATACAAAATGTGGAACGAATGATAAAAATGGTTTTGAAATAATAATGCGGTGTTTATACGTATTTTTTAATGAAATAATTATTTTAAAAATAAACTTCTTACATTTTTGAGAAAATATAATTTATTTCAGCCCTTCGCATGTGAAGTTATCAAAATAAAACTTTTAAAATAAACAATATATAGCGAAGGAGCTGAAGGGGGGAAAAAAACCTTTTAAACCTAACAATTCTTGGCTGTTTTCTTTCCGACTTTATCGCCAAGTAGAGAAACAATATTTTCCTCCCGAACTAAAACGCGGAACTTTTGCTCCGAAATATTGTTTTTTCCTGTTTGCTTCTTCCCAAATATAAATTGATAGGCACTTAGTTTAATTAAAGTTTGCACATGAAATGTTTATTCCCTACGAGTTTCTAAAAGCATTGGCTTGTACACTAAATTGGAGGAAATCTAATCTCCAGGTTTTCACAAAATGTTGTTCCTTAATAAATCTAATAAGAGAGATTTAGATGGAGTTAGTACGGATATTGGTTCTTCAGATTCAATATACAAATATGTTAGATTTAAAAGTTGAGTTCTTGTTTTAGGATTTATTTTTATGTCTTTTTATAACAATATGTTTGAATTTTTATTTTATTATAAAAATAGAGTTTTTATTTTAAATAAGGAATGCATGTAATATTTTTATTTAATCGATAACGAAAAAATTTATTTAATAAAATTGAATTCTATGGCATCATGGTAATTTAATTTGTTTGGAAACTTTATATCGTAAACGTTGTATTTAATACACTCTCTGTCCGCGTTCTGTAGTTCACTTTTTTTTGTAATTTATTCGCTGTAAATTCTCTCTCAGATTATTCATTGAACTGTTCAAATCTTAAAACAAAATCCTTTTTCTTGGCTTTTGACAATGAATGAAAATCACGCGAGTATATATTTAATAATAAAAGAAAACGGTTAGTATGTCATTGCAACAATTAAATCTATTATCAAAAATTCTGCAAAAAATGTTTTTAAATATTTTTTTAAGTTTAGGAAAACTTTGAAATGGGGATAAACTATCACCAATAAAGATATTTTTTATATCGAAAAGGCGTAAAAATAAAATGTTGCTATTATATTTTTTATAAATTAAAAAAGAAAAAAGCTTTAAAAAGTTCTTATTTTTTTAATTAATAAAATTTTTATAAATGTTTCTTTTGATATACTATGGTAATGGGCCCGGTTTGGTAATTTTAGCTCTGATGATGGGCACCGTGGAAGACTGTTCACGTACTAACATTTCCTTTTTTAAGCGTTGATTATTATTATTGGAATAGCTACTAAATATCCAGGAATGTTTTTGAAATCTAAAAATATGTTGAAAATTCACAAATATGCTGAATAGTTTTAGCACTTAAATAATTAGAATACGTATATTTAACGTGCAAGAAAATGATCAGTGTTAGTATTGGCTTGTATTAATTGGTTCTTGGTTTGTATAACATTAAGTAAACCGTGAGGTATGATGAAAATTTTTATATTTTAGTAATTGGAATAGAAAACTATATTTGTTTTCAAACTATTGATTATTGATCGCCTTCAAATTGATGATTAATTAACGATCGAATTTGTCCCTCACTTTATTCGATGTCCGACGGCAATAATGGTTTCAGGCTTTGAAAAATTAACCGTTGTCATGTTTTTTGTTTTTCGTAGAAACTTCAGAAGAAAATTTTAAAAAAAAATTCAAGCCATTTTTTTTAAACTTTAACTTTTTAACGAAACCTATTTCATTTTGTGCATTTTTTTCACTTGTTATTATTTTGTTGGAAAATTGCATGGAGATGATTATGTAATAGGCAGTTTATTGGCAATCCTTTGCGGTACAACGTGAATTACTCTATCAGTATTTTTATTACCACTATTCAACTCTACCAGTATTTTTATTACCGCTATTCAACTCTACTGATACTCTTTATTGCAACTACTCTACTTGTATTTTTTATTACCCCTATTCGAATCCGTCTGAATTTTTATTACCACTTTTCGACTCTAAAAGTATCTTTAGAGATACTTATCTAAAAGTATCTCTAAAGTATTACCACTTTTCTACTCTACCAGTATTTTTATTGCCACTATTCTACTCCACCAGTATTCTTTATTGTCACTATCCTACTCCACCAGTATTTTTTATTGCCACTATTCTACTCCACCAGTATTTTTTATAACTCTACCAGTATTTATATTACTACTATTCAACTCTACCAGTATTTTTATTACCACTATTCCACTCTACCGATACTCTTTATTGCAACTAACCTACTTGTATTTTTTATTACCCCTATTCGATTCTGACAGTATTTTTATTACCATTTTTCGACTCTAAAAGTATCTTCTATTACAACTTTTCTACTCTACCAGTATTTTTTATTTGCCACTTTTCTACTCTATCAGTATTTTTTATAACCACTATTAGACTCTACCAGTATTTTTTATAACCACTATTAGACTCTACCAGTATTTTTATTACCCCTATTAGACTCTACCAGTATTTTTATTACCTTTTTTCGACTCTATCAGTATTTTTTATTACCGCTATTCGACTCTACCAATATTTTTAATTACCACTATTCTTTCTTAAGATATGATTTTTAAAAAAAATATTTTATAATATTTTATTTAAAAAATAGTTTCTACATTAATATTGTAATACTTCCTTTCAAGTTATTATTACTGCCTTAATAATGTAATATTTGAAATTATTTCAACACCGAGCAATATTGCGTATATCCACTAATTTCTATAAAGATTCTGTTATTGTTAAAGAACATGCGTGCTATTTAACGATTTGGCGCAATGCAAACTCGCATTTATGAGATCCATGGAGTCTGCTTAGCAGAACATTTATCTGACTATTTATTTGAGTTGTATCTCAGGCTTTTAACCGTAATTCATTGATATTTAAATTAAGTGCGATCGTGAAAGACGGCAATTTATCGACTGCATATTGGCAGCATATAGAGGAATTAATCGTGGTTAAATTATTACAGTGCCAATGAAATTCATCTGATCTAACACAAGCTATTCCAACCATTTTAGTATCTTCAAGTATCTGCCTCAATTAATATTTCATTACATCGGGCCACTTTTCTTGCCTTGTATTCAAATTTCGCCGTTTTGAATAATGGATGGTATATTAATACTATTATACATTATTCAAGGGGATTTATCCAATGATGAATGGATAATGCGTCAATTTTAAATTAAACTCAATTATGCTTTATTGAAGATTGAAGTGAGGAACTGGATAAATTTGAAAAGGACATAATGTGCTAAGATTTATTGAATATGTAGATTCATTTCATCGTTCTGTGAGAATCTCAATAATTATAATCATATAACATGTTATCGTGATATGAGAAATCATACAAGCAATCTGAAATTACAGACGTAAACATTCTTTAGGAGTTGTTTGGCCGAATAGAAGAAACTTTTGGAATTTTAAGCGATTTATTCTACTATGGGACGTGCGATTTGTGCAAGAAACGATAATAAAACTGGCATTCGTCTACATCGCGATACAAGTGCAGAAGTGACAAAATTTTTCTCTTCAATGATTTTTACATTGAGATTTCGTCAGGGAATTCTTCGATTCTTGTAGATTTAGGAAAGGGAAATTTAGATATCTTTAAAAGAATGTAGTAAGTATTAAGGATTTTTAGGTACTTACGTTATACCGTCCAACTTTATCGCCAAATTGGAAGCCAATTAATTAATCTTTATCGCCAAATTTAAATTCGTCGCCAATGAGTTACTAAACCATTGGCGATCGTTGACGAAGGCGGTCTAATGCGTAAGTACCGATTTTTATCCCTTTCATTTGGAGGGTGAAAAAATGCTGAAATGAGCAGTATTTGGGAGCGCGTATGGAATTAATAACACAAAAAGTGGAATTGAATCTAATAATAATAAATTATATAGAATGAATTTAATATGGGTTAAATTAAGATGAAAATTAAGAAATCAATTAAAATTAGAAGTAGATTGATATAACATATAATTCATTGTCTTTTAATGGAATTTTTCATCAAAAAATATTAATCTATTTTGGAAATCTATGTTATTGGTATGCTGAAATCTTTTTGAAATTCTAAAGATATGTGCATGAAAACAATCAGTTGATTTATTTTGAAAACAGCGTTTGGTTACGGTTTGGCCAAATTAATATTGCTTGTTTTTTCATTTCAATTAAATCTGATTTCTAACCTATATTTCATTCCATTAAAAAAATCTTTTTTAATCAACAAACTGTAGAAAATATTAGATCTATGTTATTGTATAGATTTACTTATATTTTATTTTTTGTTTAAATTAATATCCGTAATGGCGACAAGTTCCATATCATTATAGTGCTATTAAAAGTGTTGAAGTCTGGTTTCAGTACCTTCTAATTTCCTATCT
The DNA here is from genome assembly GCA_026289955.1 of Argiope argentata. NCBI lineage: Eukaryota > Metazoa > Arthropoda > Arachnida > Araneae > Araneidae > Argiope > Argiope argentata. The sequence goes on along the minus strand of JAOUZG010044950.1, from coordinate 428,893 downwards.
ATTGTAACTTTCTTATTCTTATAGATATTAAACGCAACTTTCTTTTTAGTTTTTAACAATGGCATGTTACGCGAATTTATATTTTTTATAAAACAATGAAAACTGTTTGTGTTTCTCTGCAAAAATGCAGTATATTGTTGAAAAATTATGCAAAAAATAATTTTTAAAAGTTTTCAAAATTTAATAATGTATAAACTAACATAAGAAAAGTTTTATTTTATATTTTAAAACTGCGTAAGAATAAAGTTTGCATGATATTTTCTGAAATTATTTCGAAATAGTTCTAAAACCTCAATAAAAAATTTTAAAAGTTAAACTACATTTTTTTAAGGCTGTTTTGAAATGTATGTTTCCTTTTTTCCAAAATATATTTAACTAATTCGGTATGTCTGGTTCAAACTATCAAGTCAAATATAGACATACACACGTTTTCCTTTATTATATTTGAGATAAAGATGAATAAGTGCATTGCATACGTCTCGTAACGAAAATTCTATTAATGGACACTCCGTCTTTTTATGCCTTTTTTTTATTATAAATTATTATAAATAATGATGTCGTTACACAAGTCTATCTATTTTGTGAGAATGTTTGACATTAACCGTCTTGACTTCACTTTCCTGAGGGTACTTCGAGATATATTTATTACCACATATTTACCTCTTACCTATATTTTTTCGGCGAAACCACTTCCTTTGCGTTTATGAACCGCGCATAAAACTGAGCTATACTCTACCTTCCCCCCTCCACCACCCCCTTCATTTGACCTGAGTTATCTTGATATAACTTAAAAGCCGAGATATTTACTCGGCTATGCGTACTCGGCTATGCGTCCAGAGGATCATAATGTATCGAGACGAGTGCGCTGAGTGTCATGCCATAAAAGATCTCATCGCAAAAGCCAATCCCTTGCTGAGCGGCAGACGAGCAAAAAAAAAGAAATCATAAATCGTCCAAGTATCCTGTCCCATTCCTTACTTTTAAACTGCACCGCTCTATTGCATTAAGGACATTGCCTTAACTTCACTCTATCACTTAGAGGTATGGACCTTCGGGCAAACTGTTGGAAATAAACAATACACCAAGGCAATACACGAGACGCGGCTCGCAATTTATGTTACCTTGTTCCATCGTCAGCGCATGCGCACGCTCTTTATGACACCCCATTAGGCTGACCCCCTTCCTATAGGAAACACACTTTCTATCTTTTGATAAGCCCACATACATCAGACCTAGCTTTAATGTAGTTTTATGCCACCCTCCCTCCCTCTGCCCAGTCGTAAAAACGGTAAACTGCCGCAGAATCTTCAGCAACAAATTGGGAGTTTTTGTACCCGGTGTGTTGGGGGAGGGTGGATTTTATTGTGGGCGTTTTAGGGAAGGTAGGGCGGAAGAACATGCTGGTTATAATGTGTAATTGCAATGTTTATTTGCTCGATCGAAACGGAATTAAGTTATCGTTTGCTAATGGATGGACTAAAGCGGAAGTGTATGAGTTTGAATTAAGTTGTAAATTTTGTTGTCCTTTTTTTTTTGGAGAGGGGGTGACTTAATTGAAAATAGTGAAGAACAGTTCATTTGTATGCACACGTTAACCTGAGAGGGAGAGAAAAAAAAAGATTTACGCCCTAATTTGGGAAAAAGACAAAGTCTCTAATTTATTTAATTGCAAAAAGTACAGAAATTTACTTTGAAGATGCAGTAAGTTTTTAAAATCGATTAACTTTAGTTTATTATGCAAAAAAAAATACCTGTGATTAAAAAAAAACTTGTGAAATACAGAAAAAACTCATCCAGTTAACCAATGACACAAGCAATTTATTTGATATCTATTAATTGCAACTGATTTCTTTTACAATTAGCATGATTTATTACCGTGGTATTTTTTACCTTAATGCTATTTTAATTTGAAATTTTGTCTTGATATGCCAGATGATTAGATATTGGTTAGGATTTTATTAATCCTTTGAACTCTGAAAAGTAATTATGTCCTTAATTATTCACCTAATACAGGGAATGTTTTATTACTCTGAAAAATAAATGTATATAATTGTTATAAATTAAATTTCAATGAAAAATTAATCTTGTCTTTTTTACCACTCTGAACTTATTTTTAACGTTTAAGATCAAAATAAATAAATAAAACATCAAAATGATGCATCGCCTTGAATGGTGAGTGAGAGACACCATCGGAGTGCGAAGAATTAAACAGCAATCCTATTATTTTTTTAATATAAATAATATGTATTGAAGTATGAAATAAAAGGTTAAATTTTTTGAGCTTTAATTCTTTGTAACAAAAATTTACATGTATACTAAAAATGTTGGAGTCTTCATAGGTTGATATTACAAATGAATAACTACTTTTCCTGTTAATTATAAATTCATGTTTAAAATTCGATTTAACATTCAACTATATTTACTTATAATAATGTGAGAACTTTTTAATTAATTTCTGTATGAATACTAAAACTTTGTCGGAATTTCAATAACAGAAAATTATTAAGTGTAATCATTAATTTATTTTAAAAAAATTCACTTTGTCGGAAAATTATTAAGTGTTATCATTATTTTACTTTTAAAAAATTAATTCATTCTTAAGAAAATTATGATGGTGTTATTATTATTTTATTTTTAAAAAATTAATTCACTTCGTCAGAAAATTATTGAGTGTTATCACTGTTAAAAATACCAAGAAATTCAGTACAAAATGTAATAGACTCTAAGCGTAAAACTTAACAACTTTAATTTTAAAAAAAAAACAAATTATATACTAAAACATTTTTCCTTTTTCAAAAATAATATATATACATCCAGTTACATGACTTTTTCTACTGCCGGCATGATTCGTGCTTATTAGCACCTGCATAGATAAAAATAAAATGATAACCATTTCAGTACATTGTTTTTAGCATTCAATATTTTACTTTTTAAAAATTAATTCACTTCGTCAAAAATTATTAGGTGTTATCATTGTTTTATTTTTTTAATCAATTCACTTCCGAAAACTATTAGATGCTATTATTATTTTTTAAAATTAACTCACTTCATCAGAAAATTATTAAATGTTTTCATTATTTTTAAAAATTAATTCACTTCGTCCGAAAATCATAAAGTGTTATCATTATTTTACTTTCTAATTAATCCACTTCAACTGAAAATGATTAGTTGCTATCATAATTTTGCTTATAAAAATTAATTCCCTTCGTCAGAAAACTTATTTTGTTTGTCCCATTTAAAATATAACTTCTTGATTACTGTGTGGGGTTCAGAAAAGCAACTTGATCTAGTTCTTTTGACCTTTACAGAGCTATTATAGTTACACATGACTCATAAGCTCTCCATTTTCTAAAACAACTTTAGAACACAAATCCCCACCCTTTGCGAACTGTTGATAACGCCTCTCACCCGGGACTCTCTATCTCCATTCAGTCGAATTTCGCCTGGGATGCCCGAGATCGGGTCATATTCAAATGAAAACACGAGACCCCTCCTATGTCATTAAGGGCAGGGAGTGTCCCGATCTCTGTGGTGCAGCTCTGTCACCCACTCTCGTATCTTGAGGCAGACCCGCATCATCCGTCATCTCCGGAGATAGCATCAGGTTGAAGGGGCGCTCGCCAACCATCCGTCTTGATAACTCACGTGGCTGACCGTAAATACACCAAGTGACGAAGCGCTGATGAAAAAACGCGAGGAACTTCATCGCCAAGTTGTTTACTTTTGGTTACATTATACCATTTTGGCTGGCATTAAGATCTTTTTTTCTTCGGCGAAGACTGATGAGTGTTTTAAAAAGGTCATCAAGTTTTATTGAATGGGTACGGACGTCGGGGAGACGTAAAATATTTTGAGTATCAGAGATGAGAGGAGATGTTTCAGAGGGTCATTAAGAGATGTAAAAATTTATGTTATTGAGATTAATCGAGGAGAAGATTTTTCTCGAGTTAGAATGCAATATATAACTGTCACCGTCGCGTTTCATGGTGAATTTGTTAAATGGCTTTGAGAAATGCTTCTCATTATTTATGTACGTTGAAAATATAAATAGTTTTTAAGATTACAGTTATTACTTGGGAAATTGTTAGAGCTACTTCCGAAGACAGGTCTCTCTCTCTCTCTCTCTCTCTCTCTCTCTCTCTCTCTCTCTCTCTCTCTCTGTGTGTGTGTGTGTGTGTGTGTGTGTGTGTGAGAGAGAGAGAGAGAGGGGGGGGAGAGGGGGAGAGAGAGAGAGAGAGATTTCGCATAATTCAGTTTTAATACGTAGTCAAAAATGACTCTGTCAGTGTCGATCAATAAAATATTTTTCTATTGTCTACAGCCAAAATATTCTAAAATTATTTAGAATTGACAGTTCAATTGACTATTGGTTGTTTCCATCTATAATTTTAACAAAGCTAACTATAAAGAAAAAAGAAAAAAAATTTAATGTCGTTTTGTAGATTGAAAAATTATCGAATTAATGAAATGACCGTTTGATGACCATTATGGTATCGATAGTTATGTCTGATTATAAACCACGGTCATATGCACATAGATAAATAATCTTAATATTTTCATTAAAAGGTGTTCTTACATTTATGTTAGTAATTTATGTTCTTAAAAATGTATATTCTATTATCTTTGGATTTTGAGACAATTTGTTAATCAAAAATATCTTTGTAATATGTTTTTCTGATTGAGGAGAGGTTGTATTCCATTAAATTTTATAATATTTAGATTAGTTGTTACATAAACAAATAATAGCGTAAACGAAATTTTCGCACTCAAATATCTAAAGATAAATTATTATTAGTTATTTAACATTTCATATTTATAAATAATTAATATAATTATATTTCTTTTTTTTATATTATTTATAGTTTTAAAATTATAGTATCAACGAGCTCCTTTTAATGATTAGTGACAACGAGTGAATTAACTTTTATTTTTGATATATATATATATATATATATATATATATATATATATATATATAT
>JAOUZG010044950.1:411489-423814 GCA_026289955.1 Argiope argentata | reverse complement strand
ATATATTGTGCCATACGTCGTATACCTCGATAGCAGCTCTAATTATTTTATTTTTAGATAAGGCCTTGCTTTTAAAGTTTATTTATATAGATGTCTTTCCTTTAAAAAACTTCAATTATACACATTAAAAAATAACATTTTTATGACTAGTTAATATAGCCTTTCTCTAGCTGCTCTCATGATAATATATATCGTAATCTTCGACCGGATTTTACCATGGTTGAAAAATATGTAAAACTGTTGGTGAACCATATAATAGAATGTTTCGAATGACAATCTAAACATGATTTCTTTTAATTTAAATAACTAGATCGTATGTTGGTTAGCTTGAAAAATATTAATTGGTAATCAGTATGCGAGACGTATGTCTAAATATTTTCTCAAAAAAAAATTGAAGCCTGCTATCTCAAATTTTATATTACCGTGTGGGAACATTAAGGCATTGTTCGTCTTAATTAATTTATCATTAACCAATGTAAACAGGTTTGAAATAATCATGTGACTATCAGAATGCGCATCAGTTGATATATCGAGAATCGGGTGCACGGCGAACATTTTCAAGTTGTAACTTTTTATTGATAATATGTCGCCAAATGCGACAAACATCTTTACCAAATTCCAATAACCGGAAAGGAAGAAAATTGATGCCACAAAAACGGTAAATCGCCAATTTTCTGCCCATTAATTTTGTGATTTCAGAATCCTAAAACCAATATAACATCATATTACATAATAAAAACATTTTGACAACAACAAAAAACGTCAATGTTGTCATTGACGTGAACTTTTGGATTACATATTAAATGTCTATTTTTAAATGATTTTTTGGCGATAAATTGCTAAATGTGACTTCTGCATTATTTTCTAATAACCCTAAAAGCGATAAATTGCCACTTTGTTGCCTACGCATTTTGATGCTTCAGAATATCCAAACAGACATTTTAAAAAAATCCAAACTGAGCTTTTAGATATTTATATGTAATAAATATATAGCACTATTTTTTACTTAAAAAACTCAAAAATTGTTTAAAATTTGTTATAATTCTTTAAAACTAACATGAATTTTTTTCTTCTCTAATACAACTTTTAAAACACTCATTATCCAAAAAGAATGTGAAAACGATACGTATTTCACAATGCCAATCAAACTAGATGGGAATGCAAAAATATTTAGAACGCAAATTTTCAATAGAACGTTTAGAATACCTTTCTGCTTCCTAAAAAAGAACGATAATTTCGTAAAAAATATAGCTGTACTTTCATCTTTAAACAAAGACACACTGTTTAAAAACAAGGCTTATTTTAACACAAAACATTCATTGTTAAACCGCCCATGACTTTGGCAACACACTCACACACAAAGAAGATAGAAAATTCTAGATGAAATCTGGTTTAAATCTAACTGTTCTTTTGCGAGCGCAGAAAATGTGTGGAATAGAATTACCAAAGCCACACACATAAATTTTCTGAATTAAAAATAAAGCAAGAAAGTAAAGCTTGAGAAACGCCGGTGTTATAACTTGAGGATTTTCCAGACTTTTTCTGGTAAGCAATTAAAGGATATTTACTTTGCGGCTTATCTCTACGAGTGGAACGTGCATCCCATAATCTCGGAGATATTTGGCAGGTTCATTAATAAACTTCGCCACATGTTTTTTTTCGCACTTAAAAACCGCGATGCATTCTTTTTGGGATCGTAGTTTCAACCCCCATGTGTCGATATTTTTTTAATTACTCCAAAATTTGGTTAATAAAGCAATTTGTATTTATGTAGTGCCCTTCGATTATTATTATTTTTTTTTGTTAGCATAATGGGAAATCTCTGGGTATTTCCTACAAACTATTTTATTCAGGTTGTTTCTGCTTTTAATTATTCTTTATCGAAGCTAAGTGATATATTATCGGCAAAGTGCAAGTCTTTTTTTCCCTGCACGAACTGATAAGGAAATCTTTTATCCTTTTTTTATATTTCATGTTTTTGAATGTGCCAAGGCTCTTTGATAATTTCAATAACTTCAACTTTTTTTTTCTTTTTTCTTTTTTTTTTTTTTTTTTTTGTAATTTGAAAATTTTATATATTAGTTGGTAATAATTTAATGGCTTCTTTAAATTCGAATTAAAAGTGAAATGTTTTTCTTGCATTGGGAGCTTTTTGAATTTTTATTCTAATTATTTGGAGCTTCATTTTTTATATAATTTAACTCTCATTGCTAAAATATCTGCCATTTAACACTTTGGTGACCGGCAATTTTACACAGAAACTATGTCATGTCACCGGCTACTTTTTTGTAATTGATTATGAAAGTAAAACGTTCTAAAAAAAACTACAATGAATTTTGTTGAATTGGAACATCAAAAAGTTCTTCGCCGATACTTTCCGCCATGGTTGAATTTTTTGGTATTTTACTAAAATTCTAATAAAAATGTAAATATTAGGAAAAGTAATTTTTCTGTTATAGAGCGGACAAGACTAAACCCGATACGCCAAATTTTTGCAATGTTCCATATCGCCCTCGGTGTTGAAACAGATAATGCAAGTGCAATGACGAGTTAACTCGTCACCGGTCAGCAAAGTGTTAAAATTAACTGACATAAAAATAAATTCCTTTTCATTCTAAATTTGTATTTTGCATTTGTTTAATTGAATTTAATTTTTATTTGTTAGCCTTAAAACATTTTTTTTTGCCAACTAGAAAAGATAAAAATTATATACATATATATGCAATATAAAATTTCAATATTTTTCCTCCTTGTTCCGCGTTTATTTGCATTTTCTTCTCTCTGCTTTTTTGGTGATAACTTCTTACGACCTTGCCCTTATTAGCCAGACGGGGGAATCGGGAATATAACGGACATTCGCACCGAGTTGTAACTTTTTGTTGGCGATTTATTGTTACGACCTTGCCCTTATTAGCCAGACGGGAGAATCGGGAATATGACGGACATTCGTGCCAAGGTGTAACTTTTTGTTGGCGATTTATTACAAAATGTGAGCAGCCTTCTTTATCATTCTCTAACAACCCTAAAAACGAAAAAATTGATCCTCGAAAGTGATAAATTGCAAATTTTCTACCCGTGAATTTTGAAACTCCAAAAGTCACTAACCAAAACAATGTCATATTCACACATGATAATCCTTTATGAGAAGTATTTATTAACTTTACATTTCTGTGCAACTGAAAATAAAAAATATATATATATTTTAGGAAATAATATAAAATATTCGATTCAAATTTTATGCAATGAGCCTTTTGTATTGAAATTCTTATTTGTACTGAATTACTTTATTTAGATAAATATCCAAAATAGTTGATGCCAAAATTAAATTAATTTCTTTCATCGTTGTGTTGATTTAGTCTTCTTAAATTGGAATGAAACATGCGCAAATGGCATTTCTGGTTTTTGAAAATTTATTTTTCTTTTGAAGTTGTTAATTCTAATCAACTAATACATGGTGTTTTTATTATTATTATTTATTGAAAGTCGCGTCAAATCTGTTCCATCTTATATTAATTTGAACTTATCGGATGGATTTCAATGACATACAAAAGGTCAAAAGGCTAGGAATTTCTGATTACTTCCTGCTAGCTCGTGGACAGCTTCTGTGTAATTTATGTGCTGATCTTGATTTCTTTCAGAGATATCTGTAAACTGTCAATTATGATTAGTATTTACATTCTTAAATCCGAAGTAGCAATAAAGATATAGCCTTTCTCTCTTTGAAAGATATATGTCCTTTTTCTATATCTGTTGCAACTAAATAAGCATTTTTTTTTTTTTTGCTGTCATTTCCTGGATGGTATATTTTTGTACTGCCATTATTTTATATTTTTAGGGTTATTTTTAACTTTTTTTTCAAGCATGGGACATTCGAAAAAAATTTACGCTGACCAATACATCCACACTTTCTTGTACATAAAATATGTAGGTAATATCCATGAAAATTAACTATTAAGCATACTTCTTCCTAACTTCTTCTTCTGAAGCCTTTTATACTTTTGTTCCTTTTCAACTTATGACTACGTAGAACACAGCCAGTAGCACTTTCTGCTAAGTTAACCCTTTAATGGGCATGAACCCTTTCCTTCAAAATTAACATTTTACGCTATAATTAGAGAAAAAAACATTTATGAAAAAAAATGTATTTTTAAAATTTTGTTGTTGTGACAATTGTTTATGATAGAGGTGGTAACATGTTTACCACATCCCAAAACAAACAATGATATTTTACTGACTTATTAGATAGAAACAAAAACATGAACACAAATAATTACACAAACAAATATGCATTTTTTGTACAGCTATTTAATATTAGTTATTTCGAAGTATAAAATTTATTAATTAAGCATGAAATGAAGGATATAAAAACTAAATACAATGTAAATTAATAGTTGCATTATTTTTAATTGTTCTGGTGAAAAAACATAAAACAAGGAGTTGCACGTTTCTGGCTAGTTTTGGTGCTACAATATTTGCAGGATATTTTAAGGAAGTGGTAAGATATTTACTGCCGCCTTAAAAAGGGCTAAAATGCTTTTTATATTACTAGAAAAATTTTAACCTATTTAGGCGCAGGATATTTTGTATCAGGAATTTGTGTCAGCAAGCCGAATTCTTTTTCAAACTAACCGAAGTATTTTATGCGTTTCAGAAATGTTGAGTTTAATTCCATAGAATCACTTTCTTTATCCTTTCTATAAGCACTTTTCATTCTCTTCGCGTACAGTCGATCTTGAAAAACCAATGCAATTTTTATAGACTTTTTTTTAGCTTTCAGATCTAATTCAACGTTTTTAATACACCTTCAGAATGTAATTTTGGTTTTAGAAACTTTATTGAAAGGCCGTTGTTGTTCTTGTGTGGAGCTTCTGAGGAGCCACCTTTTCAAGAGCTGGGAAGACAGACTCGTCTTATTCTAACTTCATCGATAAAAAAAAGTATGAAAAGAAGACGATGAAAAAAAAATCCTATCGATTTTTGTCATGAAGCTTCATTGTAACGATAAATGCCGCTTTTATGACGCCAGAGCCGGTTTCTTTCACAGAAACTCAATATTGATCACCGATTTGTGCTCCTTTTTATAGCCTGGAATCGGTATGGTTGAAGATAATAATGATTTTCTTTTAAAGTAACAAAAGCATGAAAATGGTTTTTCCTCCCCGTATTTTTTACTGTTTTCCTTTCCCTTTTGTCGTGGAAGAGTTGGACTTCAGATCCGAATTGAAGCGTTTAAAATGCTGTCAAAGCTCGGGCTCTGAACATTCCTTAGTTTCCTTTTCATTGATTTGGCCTTTTTTGCTCTTCTTTTTGGCGTGTCTTTTTTTATTTGTTTCCCGCGCTTCGAACAGATGTTTTGTATGTCTTCTTTACAATTCCTAGTAATACGTGGCGCCCGCATCGTGTAGGAAAATAGTTCTTTTGTTTCCAACACAATGTAGTTTATCCTTGGTTTTTTTTCCTTGATAATTCCTTTTTTTTTTCGCTCCAGACTTTATTAAAGCTGAAAACTATTGTTTTTTTATTATAGAAAAGCAGTCTTGATTAATTGTTTGAAGCAATCCTTTGTTCGATAAATTTTTCAATAATTCATGTTTTACTAGATAATGGGGTGTGCTGTCCTATAAATTCAGTTCAGTTAATTGTAGTACTGTTCAATTTTAAGTAAGACAGCATTTTTACTGTACCTATTTGTTTCTGCGTAAAGCTATTTAGTACCATTTTTCACTTTATTTTATACTCAAAGAGAAAGCATTTAAAGTGTCTGATAATTTACTCTGAAATTTTGACAAACGTTTCAAATTTTCTCTAGACTAAAAAACGAATTTTTACAATTGTTTCTGTCTTATACTGTGAACAGGATAAATTAAAAAAGCAGAGAATTAAAGTGGTGAAGTTTACTTTACTGTCGTAACATATAATTTGCAAATTTTTTTCAAACTTTAGACTGTGGAGAAAACTTTATAAACCAGAGAACACCTTGCAGACACAAGTTATTATTTTTGTCTAGTGGCTATGTTACTCGACTTATGAAGCTTTCCTCACGTTCTCTACCACCATTTAGTCGGTGATGATACTAAAGCGTGTGCCAGTTGTTGTTACTGCTGCTTCTGATGGTTGGTGATGTCTTTTGTTATTTCAAATGTGCTTGACGACTTTTGCTGACAATAGAGGGCAGCACACCAGATGTACGGAGTTGCTTATTCAAGGTCGCGGACTCACTGGGGGGGGGGGAGTATATGGTGAAAGTTTCCCAAGCCAGGTAACATCCTTTGGACATGAGTGATTTTACTATTAGACATAAAGTTGCGAATTCGGTAATCGGTCCGCACGCTCAATACTATCTTCATTCACTCACAATACAAAATACATCAAAGGTAGATTTGTCTGTCTATTCCTATGTATTTGGTCACAATAACTCAGAAACACAAAAAGGAACTTACGTATTAAACCGTCCAATTTTATCACCAAATTCGAAGTCATCGCCAATCAATTGCTAAACCGCCAATTATGGCAATCCTGCAATGGTGTAATCCGGTGATCTTTATTGACAAATTTAAATCCGTCGCCAATTAGTTACTAAACCGTTGGCGATCGTTGGCGAAGACGGTCTAATACGTAATTACCCGCAAAAGTTGCATTGGAGTTAATTTGGTATACAGATTTATCCACAGAATGCAAATATGATTAACTTTTAGACAAATATGTTAAAGAAATGACCATTTCATGATCAGTAATTCCTATGGATGTGTATGCACAACGTAAGTAATGATTTGGGTAAATAAAATTTGGTTTGTGGTCTTGTACTCAAAATTGTAGATGTGTATTAAATGTAAAGAAGGTTTGTAAACTGGAGTCGTCGAAAATGCATGCTGAATTTTCTTCGTTACATTACGAAGCACAAAATCCGCCATACTACACACGAATATCAGAGGAGTCAAGGGTTCTTATGCTTGCAGACTTCCGTAAGGTTCCAGGATTTGCCGTACTTCCAGAGAATACAGAGAAGGATAAAAGAACACAAGACAACTTTTCCTATTTTATAATTCTGCAGGAACGAAAAAATGGCTTTTGATGTGCGTTAATGTAAAGGCTTTAAAAGTATGTTCTTTAAATGTACGTTAAAGTCAAGGATAGGTGGGGATAAGCTCTAAAATCTATAATTGTATAAGGTAAGGAAGAAAAAAAAAGAAAATTCCAGATTCTATAAGTATCTCGGAAAATTGAAGGTACGGCGAAAAACAAATTTTAGATTCTATGAGGAAAAATGAGGGGAGAACTAAAATAAAGCTCTAAAATTTATAAGTGTAAGTTAAAATCTAAAGAAAAATTCAGGATTCTATAAATGTACAAGAAAATTGAAGGTGGGATGAAAAAAATATTCTGTATTCTATAAATGTCTGATAAAACATTTATAGAATACAGAATCCCATACTCATCCCTTGATAAAATCAAGGGATGAGTATGTGGCGCTCTCTTAATAAGCCAAACATCTACGGTACATAAGTATAATATTATTTAGTGGTTATGTTGATCGGCTACATGCCCTAGCTTGGCGGGTTCCTACCTCTACCTTCACTTACCACATTGGTGACCTTGAAAACGCAACCTTGTCAACTGTCGGGGCGCAAACAAAGCCGTCAGATTTACTTGACGCAACATCCCACATATTCTCTTGGCAACGCACTCACATTCTCGCCATAACGCTTGGCCTTTACACATTGTTCATCTCTCCGCCGACTCACTGGTGGGGGAATACTGTAGTTCTAGTTTCATAAACCAGATAACATTTACGATACTGAAGTATACTTTTATTGTGGTTATGTTACTCGGCTACTAGCCCTACCGTCGCGTGTTCTAACCTCGACTTTGACACGTTACAAATAAAAAAAAAATTCTAGATTCTATAAGGTACTAGGAAGATCGAAAAGAGAATTCTAGATTCTATAAATGTATGAGAAAGTTGAGATTAGAATAATCTTGTTGATTTCTATAGGAAATGAATAAAGGTTGTAGAGATATGAAAACAACTACAAATATAATTCTATACCAACTCTTTTTAGTTGACATTTTTAAAGTTGTATCATTCATTTATAATGATGTTTATGAACATAATAACTAAAAGAAGAATTCAATGAAAGTAATTTCTTGGTTAGCGAACTGCTTTCTAGGAAACTCTACAATACCCCCTCCCCCTTTTTGAAGTTCAGAGATGGGAATACGACCGACTTATAATAACTATCTTTTAATAACAAAGAAATTATCTATTTATATATGCAACGCGCGATGGTAAATCAAATTTAATATGCATTATTCTTTAGGCGGACGAGGCTCTATTTAGCATAACCGTAACTGATTCACTGAAGCTTGTGTAACAGGATAACCATGATGTTACAAGATATTCTTTTGTTTCATTTTGCATTCAGAGTATCTCCAGTGGCAGAAATTTCCTGGAAAATTGAAATATCATCCAGTTGTGTAATTTCCATTTCTGACGTCTTTTTTTTTCTAATTTATATGCTTACTCATCAACTGAAAGACAATATTGCTTTGAAGTCATCATGAAAAATATTGTATGGTCAGGAGATATATGATGCTTTTCAACATATGCAATGTAATATGAAATCCATTTATTTCATGCATTTTATTATTGTAAACACATCATCCTATCATCTTAAATTCTAGAGAAAGATGTTTCATCTGTCGCGTTAAAGCGAACTCCACCAAAATGAATTGTTTGTCAAAATATTGGACTAAAATAAAAATAAAAAACGTATAATCAAATAGAAATTTTTTCTTTTTTCTTTCTTATTCTGTCTTATTTTGGTTTTAAATCTGCTGTATGTATATAGATGTTTAAAATTTAAGATAGCAAACAGGAAATATGTGATTGCTCCAATAATCTGTGCTATATCATAAGATTAGTAAAATGTTCAATTTGTTTTGTACTTAGTTTTATGAAACTCAAAAGAAAAGCTAAACATTGGGGGGGGGGGTGCTAGCTTAAGTGCCGTTCTCGTCATCTGACCGCTGCTCAATATTGCGAGTTCCACCCTAAAATAGCCATAGCATGTCTTTATAACGAGATGTTACTATAACTAAACTAATATCTTCGATTAGTTAAGGGATATGTAAAGACTTACTCTATTCTAATAAATACTTGTATATAATTTGTTTCATATTTGCTGTTCCAAAAAAAGAAGTGAAGCTCCAAGACAGAGTTGTAGCCTTCATCCCAGTGAGACATCTGCATCTGTAGTAGTCTGAAACGATCATGACTCTTAGACGACTTTTTCTTGAAACCTACATTTTCATATTGGTTAAGTAACTCATCATTTTATATGTTTCAAAGTCAGAAATTACTCCCATTTGAAACTGGTCGCCTTCATCTGTACCAATGACTTTTCATCTCAATCCATGATCCGAAATTTTTTTAAATCTCATATGAATCCTTCATTTTTATTGACACAACTTCATACGTTGAATCCACAATTAGAAACATATCCACTTGTATCATTTCAAAAAAGAAGAAGAAAAAATGAAATCTTAAATTTTTCATTATTGAACTTTAACAGTTCTTTTACTTGAGATGATTTTATCAATTTGCAGATTATATGCGCCAATTTTTTAGGTACAATAACTGCTATTTTTAATGATAGTGAAAAATATATTCGTAACATTAATTTTAGATCCCAATGATAGTACTAGTAAGAGCATCTATTTTATAGATGTTAAAAAGATATTTTTTGATATATATCGGTTCATTGAGGGATTGATATTTAAAATAATTGACTACAGTATTTCATTTCTTCCCCTAAAACCTACTGTTACGAATAATAGTAATTCTCACACAAGAGTGATACGAAGATGCAGACTTCATTGTCTATAAAAACGCGTATTAGATATTCGCAACTCAAGCTACAAAAATTCACAACGAATTGACTCTACTTAATCCACTAATTTCAAATAACAGCGAAGCCATAGATCCACACGGCACCAAGAGAAAAGACGGTCTCTCTAGCTCAGTTAATCACGTAGGTTGATCTCCGAACTCTACTAACTGCCCGCCTTTAAGGCGAATCTTAAATAGCATCCCACTGAAGTGGGCGTGGCATACCTAGAAACGGCATGTTTGTCCAGGTAAGTTTGGAAATTTCTCCACTATTCTATGAGAACAAATCTTTATTTCTTAGCTTATACCGCACATTTTAGGGTGCAGTAAAACCCGTTAGCAACCTCATTATGTCGCCAACGCACCTATATCGCCAAATTGGTTAAATATGGCGATCTTCTGTTGTAAACTCTCTTAGAACGGTCTTTTCTCGCTGACGGGCTATTCCGTTACAATTAATTTTATAGAATTAAATTATTTACAAATATTTTCACAACAGTTCAGAAATATTTACTATACTTACATCTAATTTACACAAAATTCATAACACTATTAATCATTTTGATGAAGACTTAAGAAATACTTTCTCGGTTTATATCAAACTGGCGGTAGATAAATCTACAAAACTTTTACTCTGTAATGAGTAACAAAGATAAATCTGCAAAACTTTTACACTGCGATGAGAAACAGGTGAGGATTGGAGGTCTTTATGATGATTTTGTTCCCAAATTAGCAGCTGCATTCAAAATAAACCGTCGGCTGTTTGCTACCGATTTAGTGCAATGCGACTGGAGTTCTGTCCTAATATATTAAACACACAAAGCTTTCTGAATGCAATTATCAGACTTTGAGGCTCCAAAATGGTTAAATCCTCCAACAATCACGGTTCCAGTTGGCGAGTGAATGGTCGTTTGGAGAGATTCGTTCCTCGTAGTAGTCGCACGCATAATCCTTTTCTCCCATTACTATTTAATCAGGTTATTTGCACCTCAATACGGGAACCATCGGCCCGGTCTCTTTGCACGTAGGCACGTGATATTTACGAATAAAAGGCTTCTAATGGCTAATGGCATTCCAATCTGCCATTAATTGATGCATGAGAGTGAACTAGCCGGACGCGATTATTTTATACTATTGTGCGCAAAACAAAAGGAAGTTCGCCATACGGTATAGAATTCAGCTGATTAAAATATAAATTAAGAATCTTTTAAGTTGAATGAATGGTCTATGAATTAACTCTTTAAGACATCCTTACAGTTTCCAAATTTAAATCTGTATCACTTATCCTATTGAAAACGCGCCTTTATTTACAAATTTCTTATTCTATAGTATTCTGTATATAAGTGCTTTGATTTTGGGTTAGACTAATCGTAAACACAAATTGAATTTAGTCTTATATATTCAGATTTTCTATATTTCGAGTACTGGCCTAGATACTTTCAATATAGACTTTATTACATAGCTGGAGATTCTCTGGTTTAAGGACACAACACCTTTGAACATGTTCCATATATTTGAGTTGAGAGGGCCTTACATATGTTTAAGGTCAAATTTCTCCCCATTGGTGTGAATTGAAAATTTGAAAAATAAGGTGCAAGTCAAGTGTCGTTCTCGTTATTTTGATTATGGTTCAAAATAATCTCGTAGCTTTTAAACGAGATGTTTTACACGAACTTCAAGAGGCTTCGTGTAATAATAACTAAAGTTAAATTAAGTATTTGGCATAATCTAATTTAACCCTTTATTTACCAATGGTACTTTAAAGTACCGTTTAAATCCGGCTTGATGTTACCGTAAAATCCGGCTTAAAATTGTTTTAATATGTTAAAGTTTTTTTTCTCCTTCCTGAATTTAATCCTTCTCAAAACTTGGCTATTGGTTCAAAAATAAATTTAAAACTCGATGGTAAAATAATTCGGTAAATAAAAGCTTAACAAATCCTCACATAACTGTCCTGATTAGTTCACGCTCTGAACATGAAGTGAAGGTGAACTGAATGATTGTCACCACATCGACAAGGCGCCGAAAAATGAAATTTAATATTGACAATCATAACCGACTAAGGTACAACCTTTCCTGTAGAAAGGTACGTTAGATGGTGAACTGGAGAAGACGCATCTTTAGGCCCTTAATTATTATAACCTTCAACCAAGGGTCAAAAATTAATTGCCATACTAGAAATTTCTCATGGCTATATATGGGCTGTCCCTTTCTAAGGTAATCCTCAGTTAAGGTAAAATTATCCCAATAATCTTAGCATTATTGAATTTTATGTAATCTTTTTTGTGGAGATTGCAAGAAGTGGTTTTGAAAGAAATAACAGTTTGAATATTTTTCTGGAAACTTACTTCCTTAAAATATTTTGTCATCATTAATTTTCTATTTTCCCGTGTGTGTGTGTGTGTGTGTGTGTGTGTGTGTGTGTGTGTGTGTGTG
>JAOUZG010044950.1:375528-405723 GCA_026289955.1 Argiope argentata | reverse complement strand
AAATAAAGGCAGAACTGGGACACACTGGCTAATAATAAAATATAAATAATATAAGAATTATTGTATTTAAGATTGTAATAAATACAGTTACAAATTATTCTATACTGCTCTTTGTAAAATGTAATGACTGATGAACAGAAATATGCGAGAACAAACTTGTATTGCCTTATGAAGATCTCGAATTAATCCTTCATAAGCGGCCACAACAAACTGAATCTACTTCTGCGTGAATAACAAATAGCATATACCCATCCTGTATTGTTTTTAATACATTCTTTTTATTGGAACATCAGTCATTTAGACTGTATGATCCATTTTGAAAAGAATCAAATCTGACTAAAATTTTCTGCATGCCAGTCAATATCTCGCGAAACTTTAGTATAATTGTCATTTATTGACTTCGTTCGGTAACTGGATATTGGCTAACCATTAGAGAATTCCCAAAAATAACAGAGTGCCCCTAAGTGCATCGTTCCCACCGGATTTATGGAGAGAGGGGGGGTGGCCTTTATTTGTAGTAACGGAAGCGTCACGTGATATTTGCTTGTCTGTCAATATTAGTTTGAGTCATAGTTCGACCCTCCCTTTCCTTTCGTTTAATAGACGCGAAACGTACGTTCGACGTTTTATGGACAGATATGGACGCTGTTTGTCTAATACTGTAGATTGAATTTGGTGTATAGCTGTTGAATGTATGTACATAATACCTCTTAAATTGCATTGGTAATAAAGTCTTAAAAATCTTTTATTTGCACATCAAATTAAATTTTACGATTTTATTAAAACTAGAGAAAAACTTACATACAAATAAAATCGATGTCTTTAAAAAAGGCAATGCTTTAAATTTTAAGATAGTGTAAAAATCATTTTTATGGAATAATATTTTTGGTAAATATAGTTGAAAAATACTAAAACACAACTAATTTTTTGAAAAGTTGACAATAGACTTTTTCTTTAGAAGAACGCGTGTACGTAGTATAGTTTCTGTAACCATACTCTTTTTAAAATCGAAAACTTTTTTAAATCCTTTTTCAAATATTAAATTTAGACCTAAGCATTGATAACATTGAAAAGCTAGTATTACATAGAGTTTAATCTTCCTTGTATGTGAGATTGATATGTATTTGATTAAGGGCCATATATTTTCATATTATGGAAATTAAAACTTATATAAGCACTAGATGTGAAATCATCTTCACTTCCTGATTTTGTCTCAGAATTTCACTGTCTTCACTAGCTATCAAGTTGATCACAAAGTTGAAGTTTTATGTGTTTTTTAACAATTAATCAATTTATAAGAAAAAAATTAATATTCACATCAATATTTTTTTACATGTAAATCGCAATACAAAGTGAAAAAATTTCTTATCTGATAAATCCTTTGAATTATTGTACTAGTTGAATCAAATCTATTTGGAATCATTAGTTAATATTTAACATTCTTTTGTCTTTCAAAAGTTATTCAGGCGCTTATCTTTGCTCTTCGTATTTATCTGTTAAATAACTTATAAAAAATGCATACCCATTTTGATTAGCAGTAAAAATCATGTGTAGTAACCTTGATAAAAATGACAATATAGTTTAAATTAAACAGTTGAATTATAAATATATATTAAATCTAAAGCATGATTGAAATTTAATGCCTTCTCCAATGGTGAAAGTAGAGAACAAAGGGTTAATTACTTGAACTATAACAAGAGAAGTAGGCTTTTATATTAGAATTCAATTTACAGATCGAAATGATTGAATTTGGATATCGAAATGTGGAATAATATAGTAGAAGCTTGGATAATTTCAGAAGAATAATCCAAAATTTACTTCAGGATTCAATTTACGGATCGAAATGATTGTACTTGAATATCGAGATGTGGACTAATAAAGTAGAAGCTTGGATGAATTTCAGAAGAATTATTCAAAACTTACGCCAGGATTCAATTTACGAATCAAAATGATTGTAATTGGTTATCAAGAAGTGGACTCATAAAGTAGAAGCTTGGATGAATTTCAGAAGAATAATCCAAAACTTACTTCAGGATTTAATTTACGGATCGAAATTATTGTTCTTGGATGTCGAGATGTGGACAAATAAAGTAGAAGCTTGGATGAATTTCAGAAGAATAATCCAAAACTTACTTCAGGATTCAATTTACGAATTGAAATGATTGTTCTTGGATATCGACATGTGGACTAATATAGTAGAAACTTGGATAAATTTCAGAAGAATAATCCAAAACTTACGTTAGAATTCAATTTACGAATCGAAATGATTTATTGTACTTAGATATCGAGATGTAAGCTAATAAAGTAGAACCGTGAATAAATTTCAGAAGAATAATCCAAAACTTACGTCAGGATTCAATTTACGAATCGAAATGATTGTTCTTGGATATCGAGATGTGAACCAATAAAGTAGAAGTTGGATAAATTTCAGAAGAATAATCCCCCAAAAACTTGCTCTTGGCCTGTGAGTAATGCCGACATTTCCCACTTTGATACTGCCCAGGAATCAAAGTCACTGGGGGTTTCCCTCCCTCTTTCTAAATGAACCCCTTAGCAACATGAAATCAATGTAATAGCAGGTCTCTGGGGGTTGTTTCCGCGTTCCCCTAATTGCATCAACTCCAGGCGTCTTGGAGCTTTCTGCCCGACCGCCCCGCCTTTCCGTCTCTTGCACTTTTCTTTCGCAAACTCTGTTAGGGGACGGGGGTCATTACACGAACTTAATCATCGCCTCGAGGGGTGTTGAGGATTTCCTGAGCGGACAGCCTCTCTGGCTCCACGTTGCATTTGTTGCTGATCTGGTCCTGCAGTAATCCGTCACCCGTGTGGTGTTCTCCTGATATCTTACTCTGTAATCCGCTGATGAAACAGGATGAGAGGAATTGCTGCTTTGAAATTTCCTTTGAATTGACTCGGTCGAAATCCTGTTGGATAAATTATTGACCAGTGATTCGCTAATTGCCAATTGCTGATAGTGGCCAATCCACGTAATTCTGGAATAATTCAGGCGCATTTGTGATTGGTGCAGATTTTAAATAGCTAAAACGGAAGGAGCTGTGAATTAGCTTTCTTTAAATTAATCACATATTGGCAGTTGATTATTGTAGTTTTAATTAAAGAATATCAATTATTTCTTTAGAGTTGTAAATAATTGTTATTAACTTTCATGTCAATTATTATTTTCAAATATTCCCTTGGATCGAGTTTTTAAAAATTTTGAAAAATATTTTTAATAAGTTTAATTTAATTAATTTAATTGAATTATTTGATTGCAGAAATAAGATATTTTATTTCTTCTTCCAGAATTCAGGAATTTTCAAATTCCGAAGGAAGTTTTTGGTGATTTTGAAATAAATTGGATTAATTGCTCAAGTAAAATCGTAGTGTAGAAATATAAAATCCACTTAGTAATTATATAATTACAATTTAATTTAAAAAGTAATTTGATTTTTAATCCCCTAGTTTTTGATAATTCCTTATATGTGCAATAGTTGCAAAAAAACTTGACAAAAGGTATAAAAAAATCGGTGTTAAATCTTTCCTTTCTTAATTCTATTCGTTATTTATATGCAGTACCTTGGTCTAATTCCATTTGTTTGCATAATCCATCATACAAGATGTCATGGCATTGAGGAATTGTGGCATTGAAGAATTGTACTCAAAGCAGCGAAAAGTAAATCAGAAAGACTATAATTAAAAATTCTGACTCTATTTCAGTTATATGAGGACTGCTCCAGTAAAATCCTTGCTGGAGGATTTTCAGAAAAAATTACATTTTCATTTTACTGGAAACCGAGACGATTTTTGTCACTCTTGACACCATTTGTCATTCTGATTGTTTAAGTTCAAATTGGTCACCCAATTTTAACAATATCTATTTTAATATGGGTTAAAATACTGTCAGAGAATAGTTTTTCATCTATTCATGATTTTTAGTCCTGTCATGTTGTGCCATTGGAGGGTTACATTACAATTTAGACGTGCAGTACGCTATAACTGAAGTTACACATTCAATCTTTGTTGATTCTTTACATTTCGCGTAGTTTTTCAAAAATGCATCGTGAGGCGTCATTAATATCAAATCGTTGTATTTGCATGCAGAAGTTTCCGTTTAATTGGAGCATTTCTGCACTTTTAAATTCATCGATGAAATTTAGTAATCAGTGTATGACTAATACAGTTCTTTCAATGACAGAGCTGAGCTGCATTAAGGACTCTAAAAAAAGGCAAACAAAGTTTCGTTTAAAACGAAAGAATTTTGTTATTATTTCACATCCCTTTATCTTCCACAAAACACCATTCCATCTAAGAGATACAGATTGTTTGACTGGTACTTGTCTGTTAACCGGGAGCAAGCAAAAAATCGCCAAAGAAATTTGGCGAAATTCTACATTATTTGGCGATTTTTCGCTTGCGCTCGATTAACAGAAAAGTACCGTTTGACTTTGCATTGTCCTTTCTTTTTTCCTGAACTGTCACTTACAGAGATCGTCTTGAAGAATTATATAAGTATATAGATATTTTTTAAATCAAACTTTTGAAAAATAAAACTTAAGGTGTAATGAAATAAATGTTGAAAAACAAAAATAAAACTTGTTGTAGTGGTCTCTCCAAAACTTTCCCGCATACCTTTTAATAACCTGATTTACTATAGTTGTGAAATAATAACTTTTTTTGCTTGAATTTAGCAGTATTACTGTATCTATTGTGTCATTCTTAGTGTGTTATTTGACTATAATTCTCCCGAATGCTTTAATAGCATCCAAAAATTGAATTTTTGTTTTGAACACATTTTTTTCAATCGATTGGAACAAAAATTGGATGCGAAACTGCACTTGTGGTCACTAAATCTTAAACCAAATTTGATATATTTAAGCCATTATGCTTTTGAATGATCGCTTTCTCATGTTTCTGAAACAGACGGTCAGCCCGTTGTAGGATTTGGCTCAAACTTTGGCAGGTATCCACATTAAATATATTAGGTTACCGAATTCCATCTACCCAACTCTCTTTGTTTTGTAGGCATGTTAATTGATGTTCGAACAGATGGACTTCTTCTGAATAGATTTTACTCAGAAAATTGGATAGAAAATTGCAAATTTGGTGTAAAGATCGTATAATGAACCATAACACAAAGCAATTTTGAGTTACCTTTATCACAGACAGACAGACATTTTCTAAAACTGTGTTTTTAGAACTTAAGAAGGTTTAAAACTTGGAGATTCGTCAAAATCTGGAATTCGAATTTTTTGACCGTTACTATACTTAAGAAAATAAAAATTTAAAAATAATCACTTTTCCCCAAAACGCAATAAATGCTTTTTTAATGAAGATAATAAAAAATGGCGATGAAAAAGAAGATCGTGTTTCAACAGAGGGCATTTTTACTTGAAGATTCTGATTTCTCCGGTATAAACAACTTGATACACGGAACAAAGATGGCATTTACATCGAAGCTTGTCATGTTGAATCCAAATCTATTGCTAAAGCGTGTCCATCAACCCCAATTTTCTGTGTGATAAAGACTTAATATCAATAAATATATTGAAAGATGTGGCTTATTTGGTCACAGTTCGTTATGCAATTCCACGTGAGCTATCATCCACTTGCGATGATAGTGCATTGACTTATCCACTGGCGCAATACTGTCTGTCTACTGTACAAGATGTTTTTTCGAAAAAAATGGCATCCATTTGTAAGCAATTCAATTTTTGCTTTTTTTTATTTGTTTATTTATAAAATTCTGGATCCTGAATGCTATTGTTTTACTGCAATAAATAAATTTGAATATTCCTCTGATGCCTTATATTGTTTGTAAAATATGATGCTACAAGTTCAGAATTATTATTGGATGATAAAGTAGGCCTATTTTGACATTCCAATTTTTAAAAACAGCGTATATCAGTTGCCAAAGTAGAATGCCAGAATGGGAATGTTGTTTTAATGTAAATTATATCTATGAGCGAAAGAAGCCTGTCAAAGGAACTAGTATGCTCATATTTTCTAAAACTTTTGCCAAAATTTTGAAAGCAATTCCTTTTTTTGATGGAAAATCATCTTAGCGTTTGTTTAAAAGAAACATAAAACGTAATAAGTTGTATTTAGGCTGGTAAAACAAACGATAATGAAAATAAGATTTTTAATATATAATAAATTCCTGTGAAACTTCTTGTATTTTTATATTTCTTTTTAAACGTACTGTTTATAGCTTATGGTATAATTATAAATTGCGATATATTTGAAGCAAAAAGAAACCGTTTAATAATTTACATTTTCTTTGGGACTAGAGCTGTCAAATTAATTTCTCATGAAATGATGTTAAGAAAGAAAATCCCTAAAAGTTTTATTAGATTTGTAATTAAAAACTAATTGTGATTACAATTCCTTTCCAAATTATTTCTGAAGCCTTTTATCACAAAAAAACCCCACGCTTTATCCTTAATTACAATTTTTTTATTATCTTTTTAGTTATATCAATTTAATTTTCCAGTGTAATTAATTTCATTTTCCATTTATTATTTTTGAACTATCTCAAAGTATTTTATGTACATTTTAAAGTTTCATCGTTTTTGTATTTTTTTATTATCATTTTAATAATTGTTTAAACAAACTCCTGTTTCCAAGATATTAAACATATCTTTTATATGTGCGTTATGCTTGGTATAATTAAGAATAAAATTTTGAAAATAATATGAAAATTTACGAATCAGTTCAAAAATATTATTATGCTTCAATATTTCATATTAGAAATTCGAATCTTTGGATTCTTTTTTCCGGATTTTCCGACTTTACTGTGGAATTTATTTCTATCTAGAATCCACGGTGGAAGAAAGTTCTCTAGGAGAGTAAAATAATAACAATAATTTATATAATTATTTCTCTGTTTTTAAGTCAGTGAAAAAAAATTCTTCTGTGAATCTGGCCATGAGAGCGTATGTGGGAAGCAGTGGCTTAACAACTTGGGTGGTGGGGTGCACACATTTAGGGCTTTCATACCTTTTTTTAAAAAATAACATTTATGCAAAATGCGTTAAACTTTATTCTAAATATTAATACAGCTGCTCAGGATTTACTTGATATTGATTATTTTTTCCATCCCATCTGCTGAGAAGAAAAAAAGATGAGACAAATTAATTGAAACGAACTTCGCAAATATTCGCATTAGATCAAATTAATCCAAACAACTTTTTGTGAGAGTTTATCAAGAACTAACAGAAATCAGGCGAGACTTATAATAAAATTTCGATGCCTATTTCATTGTTCGAAAGATAAACATCGTCTATTCGCCACATAGATGATGCATAACCTTATGAATAACAAAAATCATTCAACAAAAGGCGTTTTATTGGAAAATGAATGAGCGGCATATGAAAAGACTCGCAATATTTTTTTCCCTCCAATCCTAAGAGACATCTCGTCAATGTTGGTCGAGCCCCCCCCCCCCCCCCCGCAGAACAAAACATGAGTGATTAAGGACATCAATACAAGGGGAAAGATAGAAAAGGGCTTCTTTTTAATGACAAACCATCTTCAAAGGAAGCATTCGAACATCAGGGGGCAAAATAACAGAAAAATCGTCAGTCTGCAAGGCGCTTTAATGAGTCTTCCCCCCTTTAAAATCAATAAAACTGCTACAAGCGAGGAAAAGTCTTCGATCTACAAATGCGAATGCCTCTCTTTTTTCCTCCTTTTTATTTCATGCATTTTCTTTTCTTTTTAGTTTTCTTTTGTTCATTGGTTTCTTTAAAAAGATTTCATGAGTAGCGAAATGGTACATTTCTTTAAGAAGTATTTTTTTCTTCTTAATATATTGCTATTATCTGAAGCATCTGTGGGTTGT
This sequence comes from Argiope argentata, assembly GCA_026289955.1. NCBI lineage: Eukaryota > Metazoa > Arthropoda > Arachnida > Araneae > Araneidae > Argiope > Argiope argentata. The sequence goes on along the minus strand of JAOUZG010044950.1, from coordinate 397,883 downwards.
AGAGTTATCCCTGACAATGATCTCGCCTTAAATTTGCATTTTGTCGTTATTATGCCTTTATTTTTTTTGTAATGCTGCTATTTTCTTCCTATATAAATAGCAAACAACGAACATAGACATAATTTGGATAAGAAAGTATGCTAAATAGACGTGGGGGGCAATTTGCTATGTTTTTCTTTGTTTAAATAATTTTACAGAAAGCTGAAAATTTGCATTCGCCCCGTGAGTTGTATGAAGAGTGTTGATTTTGTGATTGAATCGTTATTCCCTTCTGGTTGCTTAGCGGAATAAAAATTATTTTTACAGCAAGGTATTTGATATTGAATTTCGTTGAAATTATTACAACCAAGATGTGTGTTTTTATTATTATTATTAACATGCTTAATTTTATGATATCGCTATTTCTAATTTTTCGTATACGAAGAAAAAAAAATTTTTAGTTGTTAAAAAATACTTTGTTCAATATTTCGATCAATCTTCACATTTAAATCTTTAGACACTTTACAGCAGAGTTCGAAAAACAAATTTCGGAAGTTCCGCTTATTTGTTCGTTAATCTTTTTATTTGTATTTTGCTCTAATTGGATTAGACAACTAAACCGTCTAATTTGCAAATTTTCTATTCTGACCGAATAACAGAAAATAGATTAATCTTGTATATTTCCTGATTCTTTTATAAAAATAATGAATATGCGTGTTAAATGATACATTTAACATCCCTCATTATTTGATTTAGATATAAAAACTTGTGATGTATATAATACTATAAGATCGTTAAGTTATATAATATTGTTTTTTATTTAGAAGTGAAAAATTTATGAATAAATTTATAAAATGTTTGTTCAATTGTAAACTGAAATTGGATGAAAATAATTAATTTTCTTCGATTCCTTTTTAATTTCTTTTTTTAATTAAAATTCATAAATTTACAAATTTTTTTTGTCCCGTCAAGAAACAAGGAAATCGAAAAAAAAAATCAATTTTGATTCAGTTCATATCTAAAACTGTAATATTTTCAATTTATGGCGTTCTGCTAGTTTTAGAAATAATTTTACAGATTAATTTGATGGAAATCCTATGATGATTTCTATGGAGAATAAACTATCCAATAAAAATAAATTCTGCACTCAAATGCATTGTAAATGTTTCATTAATCTACTGAATGAAAACTACAAGAAGCCTTTGCACGTGAATCTTTCTTGATTGGCTGAAATCATTTTCATAAATTGATTTGTTTTTGTATCGTGCTTTTAAGTCTATCCATTATCAGAAATAAATTAATTATTTTCTGTCTTCACTTTTCTTAGGTTTAGTGTCACAACATCAATCTTCTTTACAAGTTTTTTTTTAACCAATTTAAATTTGTGAATATTGGGGGTTTTTTTCATCCATTTTTGATAATTAATTTTTGACAAGAGAATATATTTTCATCGTTACGCTTTATCATCATCATAGAAAGAATGAAAGCTGTTTACTTTAAAAGGTTCTATGATTTTAAATTTTTGACATGAATGTTTTTATTATTTAGTACGTTAGCTAAGTTTTGTTATTCTGTTTTTTTTTTTTTTTCACATTTTAAAGCTGATAGTGACATTTTTTTTACTTCTGTACTTTATTAAATAGAATTTTATCTGTGTTCCAAAATAAAAAAAAATGTCTGTGAATTTTATGTGAAAATAATGGATTGGGACATCAATTTTCGAAGCTTTTCTGAGAATTTGATGGCATATGTAATAGCTGGGTTTTTTTAAAAACCTTTTGAACCTAATATTTTCAAAGATAACAGATTTTTTTCATTCACATTTTTGATCTGATTAAGCTTTTGAAAGAAACAATTGATTTTAACATTTGCATTGTTTCGTGTTGACTTTAATGGATGATATTAAAAAATTTTATCTTGGAATTTTCATAAATTTTTCTTAGCCAAGCTGATTTTATAAATGGTAGTTGGATTTCTAAATAAGTGAAAATTAAATAAATAAGATACATTTAATGTGTATTATGAATTAATTATATTCTATTTTACTTCCCGTTATAATTCGAGAACAAATTCGCAATCTTGATCCTACATTCAAATTAGAGACTATAAAATCTTAACGAGTAAATAATACAGCGACTAGATAACGGCGATAAAAAATGTCCAAAGGACAAATATAAGAAAAAGAATATACTATAACCTGGATCGACTTTCTTTATACGCCCACTACTGATGACAGAGAGCTAAATAATCATATCAAATGTCATTTACTCTAGCCACTGTAATGAGAAATTAGAACTTTGCTGAAAATGCATTTGACGAAGACTGTTTTTGGCTGAATCACTTGGATATGATTTTTACGAATATTATTCAAAAAGCAGTTATTTAGCTTGCAGTAAAACATCCCCTTGGGGTTTTAGTTTTATTATATTAACATCCTATTTTTTAAAGCAACACTAGGGCTATTATGAGTAAGGCTTCTTAATTTTGAACCGCGGTCAGATGATGAGAACATCTGAGTTGGCACCTTTTCACCAAGCTTTCACAACACACCAGGTGGAGGATTGCCTCGACGGATTTAATGTGCACCAGATCCATTTACACGACAGTTTTTCGGTGGAATTGGGTCTCGTATCTGAACCCCACCGGTTCCGAAGTCGAGACGTTAACACCAGACCACTCCTTTTTGGTTTTATCTATTTTCCATTCATACGAAACACAAATAGGGGTTTGTACCTTAAAATTCTTATTTAAAGGTGACATATTTTCCATATTCTGAAGTTATTTCAAATTTTTATCGCTGATGTTGCCGGCGTCCTAGCATAGAGGTAGAGCGTCTTTGTGATCGCTGCGTCCTGGGTTCGAGTCCCGGTTTGGGCATGGCTGTTCTTCTGTATACTATTTGTAAGTTCTGTGAATGCCCTCCCCTGTGAAAAAGAGCTGTGCAAGCGAATGTGTGTGTGTCATCCTCATATGATCTAGAAATCAGACTTTTGGCCTCGAGTGCTAAGGAATCCATATTATGAGAAGCTACTGCACCTCCTCTTTCGGTTGTAAAAACGGACACATTATCATCATCACTGATGTTTATAAGTTACTTCAGTGTCATTTTGGCTATCAAAATAATTACTTGCTATGGACTCTAGTTGCAATGAATTTTCTTGATTTTATTTTAAATGAAACACAAATGTGGGCCAATCTCTTGAAATCCCCCTGAAAATAAGCCTAATTCTCATATTTTGGAATCAATTCGGATTTCAATTTGATGCTAACCAAGTACTTCAAAATCATTTTGACTAACAGAAACTCTCATTATGGATTTTTTTTATTTTCAATTTTTTCTTCGAACGAGGCATAAATAAGGCCTTGTCCCTTGAAAAATCTGTACAAAGATTTACCTAATTCTCATATTCTGGAGAAATTCAGGTTATTATCGTAAATTCTAAATAGGTATTTCAAAGTCACTTTGATTAAAAGAAATTGCCCGCTACGAGCTTTATTTGGGTGTTTTTCTTCCTTTGAAAAAACATGAATACAAGCTATTCCCTAGAAAGGTAACTTATTCTCTATAATCTTCAGCTACGATTTTTAATGCAGCTTTAAATTTGTGCTTTAAATAATGTTTCAGCTTTCATGTCGTGATTTTCATATTATCTTGAGGTCCTGACTACATACACTAGGTTAATTGGATCTAATTTGTTCAGATTCACTTCTTCAAAATATTACTAAACCCAATTCCAATAACAATGTTTTGTAAAATAATTTACTGCCTTATAAATAGTCACTATACAAATTTTAGAGTTAGGAGAATTTTGATTATCAAATTGTTTATTCATTTGTATATTTTAAAAAAAATTGTGTATTTTAAAGCAACACTAGGGTTGTTTTGAAACCTACAACCTACAAATTAATAGTTGTTTTCAGATTATATAACTTTATTTTTGGTTCATACTCGTGGAGAAAAAAATCATATTTTCGTGCATACTGAAGGATGCTTGCCCTGCTTTATATATATATATATATATATATATATATGTATATATATATATATAATGTTTGACAAATCGAAACTTTTTGAGGAATAAAAGTTAAGAAATCTAATTATTCCAAATATTTTAATACTTAAGCTACACTCATTGGCCAATGAATTAGAAACCCAAGATCAATATTTTATTTGACCACCTTTTCCACGGACAACTGCTCCGATTCCTTTGGGCATCGAGTCTACTAGCCTCTGGAGTGCATTTACATCCGGAGAATACCATGCATTGGCTATGCGTCTTTTTAGATCTTGTAAATTAGATGGAAGAGGAGATTGCTGTCGGATTCGTCTTTCCACCATATCGCACACATTTTGTATGGGGTTAAGATCCGGGCTATGCGGTGGCCAGGGAAGGCGTTGGAAGTCAGACTGAGGCTCAGCGAACCAATCTTAAACACATCTGGAGTGATGTATGGCTACATTATCGTCCATGAAGTATACGTCGCCATCAGGATAAAAACGCAACATTTCAGGGTGCACTTGATCTGAACATCTAGGTAGCCCGAATATCTAGGTATCGCATGGCTGTTTATTTACCCTCGAGGAACACCAGGGCACCACTTCCATACCAGCAGAACATGCTCCATATCATGATACTCCCTCCAGACCCTTGCACAGTTCGAATGCAAATCTCAAAGTTTTCTAATTCATTGGCCAGTGAGAGTGTATGTCATGCGTTTAAATTTCATTTTTTATTAAATTTTCTGAGACCCATTGTTCCCACAATTATTCCACTTATAAAAACTTTCCAAATATTAATGAATTTGTCACTATTTCTATTCAATTTTGTTTCTTATTTTATTTGAAGAGAGTAATTCAAAGAATGTACTCAAACTCCTCATATATTCCTCCTAAATTAAAAAATACTGTTTTGATAAATTCCATTTTTCAACTAGTTCAAACATTCAACTACACGAAACAAATCTCTTTTATCATATCAGGGGCCACCTCAGAAAGAATGTAAAGAAAATTTGTTCTGTTTAAAATAATCATATTTGCAATTCCTCATTTTATTTTAGAAAAAGGAATTGTCCCGACTAGAGTTTCGAGAAAGGACATTTCTTAATTCGATCGGCTTACTTCCCTATTAATTTCATTTCCAATCTAAAATAACATCATTGTGTATTTTGGGAAATGATTTTCTCTGCGTCTTCTAAATTTTTATCGTTTTTCTCGAACTTCTCTCAAAAATATTTCTTAAGAGAATATTAAATCAGAATGGTACTTTCCGTTTAATCCCATTTCTCTGTCGATTTGATCATTCGAAATTCATTCAATAATTTAATTTCCGCACCAGACATTTATAAAGTTGATTTATCTTTAAAGTTTGTTTAGAAGCGGATTGTATTCAAGTTAGTAAACTCCCATTTATAAATTTAATTTTCAAAGAGATACGAGAATTTTTTTAAATTAATATATTTACTTTTTTTCTGTTTTTCTCTAAATATCTCATTGTTTATTCGTTCTTTAAGAGAGAAAGTTTTAAATTAAATCGTATTGAAAATAAAAGTTACACATTGTCTTTATGTAACTAATGGAATTTGTTTTGCTCTAGGTATTTGTAACATAAGATAAATGTTTCCAACTTAAGACCCTTCGGAGGCATGCATTGTTAATTGAGGGAAATGAAAAACATTTAAACAATTGTTTCTTTAAATATCTATAAAAAGTCAAAATTATGTTACTGAAGAGCAGTGATTAAAATATTTAGTAGTAGTCAGTATAAGTAAAATATTTAATATTAAAAAAGACACTGGACAATTATAATGCCAAAAATGTACTTTTTCGTATTCGGGGAGATCCACAACATGCAGATTCGTCAAACTATCAAATTCGAATTATTTTGACGATAATGTTTCTACTTAATTTACAAGAAAGTAAAAATGGTACAGAATTACAATATTTTGAAATTTGATGACGTAGATTTTTAGACATCGTTTTCAGAATCCCTTCAAGTACATTGCTTTAAAATCCTATTCAGTAACATTATATATTTTGTACAAAAAAAGTATGTTGAACTTTTTATGCTTTTAATAGAGTTATTTATGAATAATGAGTAGTACCCGCACGGCGTTGCCCATGGCATAGCATCCAAGAAGAAAAATTAGCCTGAAATTTAAGTATAACCTTCACCCGGAATGATATGGGATGTTATATATGGCCTTGAAAAAAACAAAGGCGATCATTTCGCTCCTCATGAGATTCATTCTGTCTCCTCAATTCAGCTAGGCAATTTAAAGAAAGATGGTTATTTCGCTCGTCAAAAGACTCTCCTTCCCCAAGTGTGGTCATTATTTCTCTGATATTTGCTAACCGAACGTTTCCTTCCTCTTCAATTTCCTTTTTTGCATTTAATGTGTTCCCGCCAAGGATGGATTTCCTTCTTTTGGGCTTAATGATATTTGAATCACTGTTTAAAAAAAGACATAAACAAAGAAATGAGTCGTTTAATTATACCACAGCTCTTGCTATTTGCACATGCGGTTCGAGGTTTTCGCACATGCGCGGATAAGTGAAAAGTAAAATTGCAATTATAAAACTTTTTAAAAACTTTTGCTATGACTTTACCAAAACCTTCCCCAATAAATGCTCTACAAAATGGTATAAATAACTCCAATATCCGTTAGCTATTTCTCGAATTTTTGTAGTAAAAACATACAGACGCTTTTAGGGGACTTCATTTTATACTATGTATAAATTATATTATTTATGGATTATTACTGGTTTTTATTTATATTATAAATGAGTATTCATTTTTTATAATCTTTTATGTTGTTATTGCTACATTGCATTCTTATGACTGTGCTGTTTTATAAAAATAAGTATTTTAGGTAACTATTTTATTGTCTTTTCAAAAAAAAATAGTAGTAGACAGTTGTTTTCATAAATACTCAAATTCTGAAGGAATATATTTTCATTAATAAGTGTTATTTCATTCATCTGTGACTAACACGAACTTTCCATTACAACAGTTTTAGTCACCGATGACTGACTGACTTTGTACTTTTCGTTCAGTCACAACATTCATTGTTGACTGATTAAATATTTATTAAATGATCATATATATCTTAAAAATGGCATTTTATTAATAACTTCTAAACTGGAAATCGCAAAAAATTGCATTTAAATCCACGCAGTCTTATCTTTACATCTGATCTCTGCTTATCAGTAAATCAAAGAAATCGGATATCGCGCGCTATAAGGAAAAGGCGCCATATTTGGTTTGATGAATAAAATGTTCAATAATTTGTTTCTTGCAATTATTTATCGTCAATTCACTGTTTTAATTATTATTGGCTGCTATTAACTAATCGTAATTTTACTAATCAATCACTGTTATTAACCACTTGCAGTTTTATTAATCAATCACTGTTATTAACCACTTGCAGTTTTACTAATCAATCACTGTTATTAACCAATCGCAGTTTTACTATGATACTGTTATATTTCAATCACTGTTATTAATCAATTATTGTTACTAATCAATCACTGTTATTAACCAATCGCAGTTTTACTAATCAATCACTGTTATTAACTAATCGCAGTTTTACTAATCAATCACTGTTATTAATTAATCGCAGTTTTACTAATCAATAACTTTTATTAACCAATCGCAATTTCACTACATTTCTGTTATTAATAAATCACTGTTATTAATCAATTATTGTTACTAACCAATCACTATTCCTTTCAATCACTTACTAATCATTCGTGATTTTACTAGTAAATCACTGTTTCACTAATTCACTTTTTATTACCTAATTTTTTTTATTAATTTCGAAGTTTTTTTTAAAAAAAATCCCATGGAATTTTGCCCCGCCGAAAAAGCTACAATTACTTATACCATTTTGGGACAAAATGAATCCAAATGAAAGACGGGAAGTTCCGTCTGACATACGATGATGATGATGAGATGGCACGACGAGAGAAAGAACAGTGCTTTCGTCGGAAACTTATCCGCAAATAAATGCGACGAAGAACACGCGCTAAAAATTTAATCGCGCACTTCTCCTGAGCGACGGGAATATTTTATTCGTGGAAGGGTAAATATTTTTAAATGATCGTTAACTCAACAAATAGGATACAAAGGATTTGCTGGAGCGAAGAACGGCAGAAAATCGCCTCTTTTCATTCGCCGGGAAATGTTTAGTTTTTGGGAACAATGCCCGGATGAAACGAAGCTGTGAATTCTTTTGTTTTGTTTAACATTGTTTTGTTTTTTGTTTCTGAATAGTTAAGGTGGTGTAAGAGTCTGCCACGAATCGGAGGTAAATTAGTTTAGTACATTATTTTCTTAATTGCTGTAAAAGTGTTTCTTATCATTTCATGACTTTAAATGTTTGCAAACTTTTTTTACGGGGGAAAAGTTTTAAAATCATTTATTTTTGCGTCGCCAAATTTTTTTTCTTTAATTGCAGTTTTCTTCCTTTTTTTTTTTGATAGTCACTATTAAAAATTGAATACATGTATTTAGATTTTTTTTTTGAGAAATTTGATAGCAAGAATCTTAAATTTAAAGCTTATATTTTTAATCAGATTTTTTTTAAACTTATAAAATCATAACAGAGTTAGGTTTAGACTTTAGGTATTTCTTTATAGATCTTTTATTCTAGTTTTAGACACGCTAGTTTCAAATTTTTGTGATTGCATTGGTAATAACGTATTGGAAATTCTTGTGAATTTATTTCTGTTGTTGTTGTTACCTATGGCACTTGCCATGACAAGCCCCCTACTGATACAGCAACAGATTTAAGCCGAAAGGAGCGTCTCTTGTTTTTGAAGTAGCGCCAACTAGGGTCAAGAGTACGACTTCGCTACACACTCACCACATTTGCTAACACAGCCCCATTTTACAGGGGGCCATATTCACACATCTCACAGATAACACACGGAAGAACAACCATGCCCGAACCAGGACTCCCAGATCATTTGTAGGCTGTTCTACCTCTGTGTCAGAAAGCCGGCGCATTTATTTCTTGTTAAACCATAGCATCATTTGAGCCAGAAATTTGTAAATTTATATCTTTATTATTATTTTTTATCTGTCATTGAAATAGTTACCATTTTATGAATATTTATTTATTATTTATTTATATTTAACGTGTATAATATTTATAAGAATTTTAATTTTTAATAAAAATACATCATCTCTTAAGTTTCAGATTTTCCTTTGTCCAAAAATCGTTATTTTAAAGTCATGTTTGTCGCTCTATAAACAAAATAACTAAAAAAGTAATCGTTCTCAAAAGCAAAAATTCTGTATGCAAATGTTTCATCAAATTTGCAAAATTTACGTCAAAATATTACAAAATAAATTTAGAAGAAATTATTAGCTACTGTAAAATCTCTGCATGAAATAATTGTATAGTTTAAGATTAATATTAAAACAGAATGTAAAATTATGAAGCTAATTTAATAAGTTATAATTTTGAAATGGTGTTACAGATGTATCTTATGTAGCAAATGATGTACACAGAATGAAAGTTTTTTTTTCTGAAATTTTTTGCGAAATTCGTCCATGGGAAATGTCTTTCGTCCGTTTATGTTGGTCTGGACAGGAAAATTCAAAAATAAAATTTTCTAGATATTTAAAATTTGACGTAAAAATGCATCATTAAATATTTAGATATATATTAAGTTTTTGACCTTGTCCTTTGAAGATTTGCGTCCTTTAAGTTTATAATATTAGCATTCTTTATATTCTATTTAGAATTAGCGTTTGTTTATTTAGTCCTTTATTTAGCGTTCTTTATGACTGTATTCATCTGAACCTTAAGCTCAGCAACGTAACAACTTAGCCAAATGAAATTTGACATTTTCACTAATACTGATAGATCTGCTTTGAAATTGGATACAATTATTTCATAGTTTTGCACTCTGATACGAAAAACAGCCATATTTTCTATTAATAACTATATTCTCGCAACCGTATTCACACATATAGGAAAAATTCTCTCACAGTTTCTTTAAGATGAATTTCTGATGAAGTACGATGTGTATAACTTAGTTATCTGTTTCACCTCTGAAAAAATTATTAATAAGACTTATTATTCCTTATACAACACGAACCTCAAATGTTAAACAGTTAATATCCGCAATAAAAGGAGTGGGTATTGAGTTGTTATTTCCAAATAGCAAGGAGGTTCCCAGACTTTGATTCCTGTCAAAATCTTGAATGTATCTTCACCAAATTAAGCGGTGATAACACGATGGAAATTGCGCAATACGCAAGTAGCCGATTTGTGCCAGGTTAACAAAAGTTGAATTTCAATAAGTATCTTTTTAGCGTTCTGATAGCTTATATAAAGAATAGGTTTTTTACACATCTGTTGCATAGCTTATTACTCCAGTCTGCTCAGATGTTGCTTGTTTCCTTGCACTCTCTTAGATCCTCGTCTGCTTAATCAAAAACTCTTTTTCGCTTTGAACGTTTGATTCAATTGTGTATACAATAATGTCGGTAACAGTGTTTATACAATTGATAACAGTTCGTTATCAATTGTGTAAACACTTTTACTTAATGATATATTTTTTTTCCACAAATTTACCTTTTTAACATACGAAATTTCTTTCAGAAAAAAATATACACTGTGCATGCAGTCTCTTGAAAAAATTCACTGCACCAACCGTGAAATACATTGCTATAGATTCGGTTTCAAATAAGAACCATGGTAGTTTGGTGGTAGTGTCAACTTCGGGACCGGAAGGTTCAAAGTGCAATACCGGGATTCAATCGGGAAAAAAAATCGTGTAACCGGGTCTAATGCTCGCCAAAGTTGTCGTAGCCAAATGTCCTCCTGCTGGTGTGATGCTGAAGTTTGGAGACCTCGGTTAAAAATTGCGTGGTCCATCCCCAAATAGGCCTAGTGTTACTTTAAAACGGAATTAAAATAACCGGTTTCTAAAAAGTGTATCATGACAGTTTTGCTGCTTTCTAATTAAAATATTTAGAAATTCTAACCCCAAATTAAAATTCGCATTACAAACACAAAATCGCTTTTAACTTTTACTTGATGTTTAACCTAGTGGGGAAAAAATCGCCGGTATTTATTACAAAACAGATACCTTTATAAATGATGTTTGCTACCCACAAAACAAATAATCCCCGTCAAAATCGCCTACTTATCGTTATGGACTTCGTGCGTGATGTCCAACATTTTCTGGTGCCATCCATTTTTCTCAGAAGCAATCCCAACTTTTAATGCCTCCAGGATCTAAAAATAAAAGTTTTATACTTCACATCGATCCCTCTCCCTCCCTTCGAAGCAAGAATCGCGTTTGCTGGGGAAGCCTTAACAAAATGACGATTGTTGGTAAGGCTCCACCCCCCCCCCTCGGCGTCTGCGACAAAGCCTCACGTTGAGCAATGGTCTACCTAAACAAAAGATTGCTTCTCTGTTCCTTTCGGGACCAATACGCGAATATTTCTTCACTTTTTGTTTGCTTCTTTTACTTCTTTATCTGCGAGTGTGTTTGTGTTTTACGATGCAAAAGCTCTCAGAATAATAAATCTTTGACGCGACCGTTTTTTGGTTTTTGTCCTCGGATTCAAAAGTTATTGGATTTCTTCCCCTTTTTGTCGGTTTTCGCACCGACCAGAAATGCAGGGCTCATTTAAATTGTAATATTTCACGCCTTCCCATGTGCCCGGATCGGGAATTTTCTCATTTCTTTTTTTAAAGAAAACAATACATTGAATGTAATTTTTGATTTTTATGGATTTGAGATTTCTTGATTCTTCTTCATTTCGCTTTCTATTGTTTCCTTGTTTCATTCTTCGATTCGATCTCTTCGAAAGCTATTCACATTATTTCTCTTTATAAATCTTAATATATTGTATCATACATAAACCAAAAAGAATATTCGTGTGAATTAGATAAAAGATATCCAGCTTTTATTCAACTTACTGAATTTTCTCTTAATTTTAATTCTTTGAAAAATGTCATCATCCTTAAACTTCTTTAATTTTCCACATTTTTGCTGTATGGTTTCTTAGTTTCAAAACTGAAGTGTGGATTAAATTGAAAAATTATTATATTAAAAGTTGTATATCTATAGCATGTAAACAAATAAAATTTTGTAGGAATTTAATGTCGTTGTATTTTAATAAAAATGATCACATTTTTTAACAATCTTTTGATTTGTTAAGTCATTAAAAATCCCTTTTTTAGAAGTCAAAAATAATAATGTTTTACGTATGCTCCTTTTTTAAGCGTATCTTTTAATGAAAATTAGTTTTGGAAAGATTTTAATAGAAAAATCTTATTTCATTTCAAAAATTAAAATAGGAAACTTATCTTAGAGAGTATTTATTTATTTAGCATATTTAATTATCATTTTCGACTTTTTAATTAATGTGAAATAATCTTTTTTATTATGTCTAATATTTTTATCTAAATTATTATATAATTTATAAAAAGTTGTCGCTAAAATATTAGATTATACTTAATAAATATCATTCGTTATTTTTGCAGTTTCCTAATGTTATTACTACTAAATGTACCGACACTACTAGTACATTGAAATAAAAATAAAAAATAAAAATAAACGGTAATCTAACCTTATACCATTACAACCGAATACTCCCTGGTAACTTTACAACTCAAAATATTAAATTATGGAGTACAAAATAATATTTTCAGTTATATACATTTTTTATTTCTATTTGATTGTCTTCACGATTACGTATAGAAGAAATAAATTCTGAACATATTTTTTTTCAATCAAGAACAGTTATTTAACTTATCATATCTTAATTTTTTAAAACCGCTTATTTTTGCCCTTTACATTTTATAAGTCCTCTTTTCGAAAACGAACTATAATGCAAACTAAACGAATCCCCATTTAATGCAATGAGATGTAATTTTACAATTCATTTTTAAAGCTATAAATATTAACTAACTAGGGAAATCATAGAGAGGATTAAAAAAAATCATAATGAAACTTTCCCACATAATAATATGTAAAACTTTTCTCATTAACTATTAAAAAAATTTAGCAGTTACTAATTATTCCATGTAATGAATATTTTATATATTCATAACTGTTATCTGAAATTACTATCCTGAATAATGTACTTAAATTCTCTTCTTTTTTTTTCTTTCTCAATTAATTAGTTTCTTAATATTAACTAGTAGAATACAGACACAACGAAACGTTAAATATTGCACTTAAAATAATAAAACATGTATTAAATCTTAATATTCCTTTTTTTCCCCTCATCGCTTATAAAATATATTTTTGATTTTTAATGCAACAATGGAGTTTTTACTTAAGAATTTTATTGTCCAATAGATTAAAATACGAGAATTTACTTTTTTTAATAAAAAATAATATGATCATTAATTATTCAAATTATTATTTTGAAAGCTTTTAAGCATATTTTACTATTTTTTAACTATCTAGAAAAAATATGCATAAATTTCTTTTTTTTATTTACATTTCCAGAAACTTGCTTCATTATCCATAATAGTTTGCAATTGCATATAAAAATAAAATAACTTTATGAATATTATATTACTATAATAATTCGTGCATAAATTAAGATGTAGTTTTATATTAGCTTTAAAGATTCGTTTATAATTTTATATAAAATGAGCATGATTTATTCGATTTCTACCGTTTAAAAATAACAAAATTCCTCTGTATATTTTCATATCATATATTTTAATATTTAAGTTTTACTTCAATAAAAATATAATTATTCTTTGCATTTTCTTTTTCTTTTCTAAGTTTTAATCTCATTTATATTAAAAATGTGTATAAGTATATTTGTAGTTAAAAAAAATCTGATAAAAAGAAACAAGAGATGAGTACTTTTTTAAAACACATCTTTATTTGTTTCTTCATAATTATACAAAATGTTTCATTCTTATTAAGTTCCTTAAACTTTTTTTTTTACTTTTACTAGTTCTTAAAACCTTTTTGAAAAATGCCTGAAAAGAAAGAACATATTAAACAAAACATGGATGAAAACAAAAAATAGGGACTATAAAAATGTGTAGAGAACTTATATACTTAGAAAAAAGAAATTCAGTTGATCAAGTATTTATTTTAGCTACATTATTTTCATGTTATATTGCAATTCAAAGATGTACAGTTACAGTTATAGAAATTTGACCTTGTAAAAGTAGGAAAACCAAATTAACTCATAAAGATGGTAAAATGAAGTTTTAAATCGAGCGATTAGAAAATAATTTTGGAATACGGATAAATTAAATTTATTACATGTTTTTCAAAAGTATTTCACAGATTTTTAAAAAAAATTCATTTACAGTAAAAAAATTGTTGTAGTTATCAAGAAATTCTATCTCTAATTTTTAATTCGCATCTTTGACCTTAATTAAAAATTAATTTAAAAATTTAATTTGGAATTATACTTCTCAGTGAGTATCTGGATATAGTAGGTGAAAAAGAAACGAAATAAACAGATAAAATTGGTTTTATGTTCTTTACACCAAAATTATAAAGCTCTATAAAGTTTCAATTCAAATCCGTGAATGGAAAAGGGCATTATAAGTATTTGTGATAGTTTAAAATTGCAGCAATTTATATGGATAAAATTTGATTTGTATGAATAATATACTTGTTTCTAGCTATAGACCAAATATATCGTCTATTTTCTTGAGATTTATTAAACACAGAAGCATTAAAAGAAATCCATGAGATAATGCTTATTTATTTTTTTCAAATAACTGGATTATCTTTTCATAATCCTACTATAGGAATTTCGTTTTGAAATCATTTACAAAAATGTATCACTTTATTGCTGATTTATCATACATTTTTATTACACAGTGTTCAAGATTTCGATTTTTTAAAGGAGTTTCTTAAAAAATTTCTACAAAAAATTGGAGATGGTTTCTCTTAAAATATAATTATTATTTATTTTTTTTAACATATATGCTGTCCTTATAATTATTTCATTTTTTTGCTGACTTTTTTTAAATTAGAATTTGATTTATATTGTTCTCCATATATAGTAAACATTTGTTAATAGCTTCTTATAATTATCAGTAATTTCCTATTCATGTCAAAGAATTATCCTTGTTTATTCACTCTATAATTCAAAATACCGACAATCCGAGCTCAGAATCACTAAAGATGAATGATGAAGTGATAAATAAATAAGAAAGACAGCTCTTGTATGTCTCATTACCAATTTAGAAATGTATAATAATTGACAAAAATACAATAAAAGACATTAACGTAGAATTTTCTTTTTCCTTCATTCTATTCTGTTTCTGTTGTTTTCCTTTTATAATTGGTTTTCTTTAATATTTCTATGATTCAAGTGATCCCACGATTTATATTTTTATTTCAACATTCCATGATTCAGGTACTCATGTATTCTTGAGCACAATTTTAAGTAAGCTATTTTCCAACATGTCATGAAATACTGCGTATTTAATATATTGCATTCAAAAATAAACATTTGACATATAAGAATCATGAGTATTAAAAGTAAGAAGAAAAGTAATAATAGTAAAAAAAAAATAGCAATAAAGTCGTCACTTACATCATTTTGTTTTCAAAATTAATGGCCAGATTGAATTTATTAAAATCGTTTTCATTCTCTTCGCATTTAGCGCATATACTTTATTTTCTATCCGAATTAGTTTTCTGAATTTGAATCATCTGATTTTACCAAACAAAGCGTAGAACAATGCATTTCATGATAAAATATCGTCTGTTCCCTGAGGAATTAAAAACAAACATTTCTCATTGTTAGTTTATCAAAATAAGTTCACAGTTCTTTCACTACGATTTTTATCTGGAATAGAAATCTTGCCTTCTTATTTTTCTTTGCTTTGTATTCAGTTTTTACCCAAAGATAAGCTTTTTCAGTGTTTATGAGTTATAGGAAGATATTTTTATGAATGAACTGTTTATGTGCATTTTCCTTTATTCTGGAAACAACTAACAGAGTTAGTGTTCTTTCAACAAATAGTTTCTTATCTAAATTCTCAAAGATGTGTGCGAATGGATTTTCCCCCATTAAATGGTCAGACATTTATTTACTTCTCTTCTTAATTTGAATCTAAACTATAGGTTTAAACTTAAGATTTTTTTTTTCATTCCTCTTTTTAGACAAAAAAAAATGTAAAGCAAGGTGTTGCCTCTGTAGTTTTCATGTCGCTATCAAATTTGACAAATGAACGTTTTAAATTATATTTCTTATCAAAATATAGTTTTAAACGTTCATTTGTGAAACTTGAAATGGCATCCGTGTTTTCACTTAAAGTAATGAAAAGATGCACTACTTAACAAAAACTCTCCCAACTGCATATGCTTGGTCATTGCTTTAGACTTTTCTATCTGGTAATATATTTCATTTAAATTGCAAATTAAATTTATTTTAAAAATTTGAATAGTTCTTTTATATCCTTTGAATAATTGCAAAAAAAGTTAATACTTTATCCAAATGTATGTTTTTAAAGATAGAATTTCGTGATTGGTTTTTTTTAAAAATTCATTTTCTAATATTTTACAATTAAAATATTATTTTCAGATGTTAATAATCGATTATTAATCGAATGGATGAATTAAATTTTGATTTTATACAATTGGCGCCATCTAGTTGCGAATTCACGCGAAAAATTAATTTCATGATTCCATGTCTTTTACAATTATGAATTATAAATTTAAAAAATGCGGGAAATGAGAAGTTTTTTATACTTGTATATTAAAAAGGTTTTTTTATTATTATTCTCTAATCTTACATTGAAAACCATTAATTTTTTCCGTTATGCTTTTTATGGATTCTGCTCATACAATTTTGATTTTAATTTTTTTATTGGGTTATTTAGTATCCATATTGAGATTACAATACTCTGTAGTCCTGTCTAGGAATAAAACTATATGCTACATATATTCGACGACCTATAGGTAATACAGTTAGAATCTGGAAATTTTAACCAATCTTGATGATGAACTACGTTTTATTACAACAAATGAAAAAACTATTTAAAATTAAACAATAAACATAGAACATTCTGATTAATTTGTAATGATAAAAGAATTGATTAATTTGGTCAACTTAGTAAGATTGGAATGTTCTGGCAAAGTGTTTTTTGCAGTATCCTTCTCGATTTTTGAGCAGATTACCATTTATGATACATTTGGAGATGAAGAACTTATAAGTGAAATTTTTAAAAAATGAAATCGACATAATAATCGTATCTAAGGAGCTTTTGGGATTTTTCACCGTAATAAATGGGCAATAATACAGGGTGTCCGAGAAGTCTTTGACACATTTCAAAAATTCGGTAAAAAAATTAAATAAACGAGACAGAAAGTAAAATTAAATTACATTTATTACCTCATATAGCGAAGTTTTTTTTTAATTCAAAACTGGCCGGTAGATTGCGGTACTGAAACGTTAGAAAGAGTTATTTAGAAAATGGCTTCTCCAAGTGAGCGCGCGTTTTGTGTTACTGTGGTTTTTCGAATCGAAATCTGTCACTCAAGTTCAACGTAATTTCCGTACAAAATATGGGAAAAGACCCTCCATCTCGTAACAGCATTATTGAATGGAAAAATAAGTTTTTGGAAACTGGGAGTGTCCTGGGTCGACACAGAAATGTCGTCGATAGAATTCATCAGTCATTTGCTCGTAGCCCCCGAAACTCCGGGGCCCACATCGAGGTGTATCGATACGTTAAAAAAAAACTTTACTATATGAGGTAATAAATGTAATTTAATTTTACTTTCTATCTCGTTTATTATTTTTTTACCGAATTTTTGAAATGCGTCAAAGACTTCTCGGACACCCTGTATTTCTGAAACTTCTTTCGAAAATGGAGGAGGATTGGGGAGGGGAGGAGGTGAGTATTTATTGCGTAGCTAAAAGTCATAAAATTTCGCATAAGGCAAAAATTGGTGAAATTGGATCAATGTTTTTGATTGGAAGAATGCATCTATAGTTTTCCTGATAATTTGAAATATATAGATTTAGGAGCATGAGAATTGGCTTCCTTCTTCAGTTATTTTACTAAGGAAAAAAAAACCTGAGGTAGAAATTCCTGTTAAAAAAGATTAAATTAGTCACATGATATTATCTTTTAATGTTATCAGATATATTATAAAATCTCTTTTTCATTTTCTTGGCTTTGCTTCTGATTACATTTTGAGCTTTTATTGTTGTTGTTTTTAATTCAATGTCTTCTTCGTTGTCTAAAGTAACTAACGAGAATTATCACCCCTCCTCGACTTTTAGCATATTTTAGCAGACATTCACTAAATTATCTTTATCCTCTGATTTGGAAGACAGTAAGTGTACCGCATTTCGTAATCAGGTGTCGTCAGCAGGTCAGAGCAACTTGCCCGGGCACAAAAAGTAAGAATTGTATCTTAAAAACTATTGTAATTATCAAAGATGCTTCCGAAACTGGCGAGAAGCAGCTCTTCGAGTTGTGCCAAAACATTTCCCGAACATTTCTGACGTCCCCCCTAATTAATGAGATATCAAGAACGAGGAGGATCTTCCCGGGCCCGCCGGAAGGCTGTCTGCAAGAAAAAGCAACTTCCCCGGGTGGACACGGAAACTTGCAATTAAGTTATTTTCCTCCTATGAATTTGCGACACGTTTTTCCTATCACTTTCCGAGTCCATTCATAACGGGGTGTCATACGCCAGTTTAATAAAAGATGATATAATAGGACAAGGGTAGTAGTTATTCTCCCGGCCTAATAATGGCTGTGCCATTCTTTCTTTCTTTTTTTTCCTTGGCTCTCCTTTTCGTTTAGTTGTCTTCTTGCTTGACCTAAACAGAGGGGGGCGTTATCTCTTTCTGCAAGAATAAGTAAGGCTTTGTTTTTCCTCCCGTCTTTACTTTCTGCAGGTTTATTTAGTAATAATTCTAGCGTGGAATGAAGACTAACTCATAAAAAAAATGGCAGGCAGTGATTACCGTTATTTTTAGATTTAATATGGAGTTTATGCTTCGAATTTAATATGTCGCCTTTGTAAATTGCGATTTCATAGGGTTCCATTGTTCGAAGCGTATAGATTAGTAGTCGTTTTGGGAGCTTTATTTTTTTTTTCATTTATATTTCATATTAAATTCACATTTTAATTTTTCAGGGTTTGCATGAATTGAATTTTTATTAAAATATTTCAAATATTTTGGAGAAAGGATGTTACTTTCTTAAAATTGTTTCAATGATTTATTTTGTTATATTTCCAACTATTTCAGCATTTTTAGTTTTGTTTTTGAAAATAAACTTTTTAGCTACTTTTAAGATTTTTTATTTTCATTTTTTTAAACAACTAAAATATTAATCAAATTTTCCTATACTTAAATTTTACTATCATTCAAAGCTCCTTTTATCATGCCAGAACATGATATTATTTTGAGAATGAGGTTTTCTTGTATCAACAAAAATCCGTAGGCGAAAAATAAAAATTTTATTATCTGCACGAGCATCTTTAAAAAAATCAGTTTTTAATAACGTGTTGCCATCGCATTTACAAAAGGTCTGATTAAAAAAAGTAAGTTAATGAATACAACAAATAAAACCTAGAAAAATATCATTTTGAGCACGCAATTACATGAAATGAAATATACAGGAAATGGGATATTTTTTTTAAAACAACAAATGCGAGACAAAGTTTTCTGGATCGTTTGCCATACTAAAGTAACTCATTCGATGAAGCCATTAAAATTGATAAAAATATAATTTAACTTGCACGAGCACGTGGTGTTTGGCAGTTCAAGAAATTATGTTCTCACACGATACATTGAAATATGCAAAGCAGATTTCATTTTGATCTTCATTTATTTATTTATTTTGTCTCAGACAGACGTAATTTATGTGTTTTTCGGATTTAAGGACTTTTGAAATGTAGGGATTTCTTTAAATTTCGAATTCTATTTCTCTTGATATAATTTTTAAATTAGAAAGTAAAATAAAAACTAAGTAAAAAAATTAAAATTATATTCCTCTTGCTTTCAAAAATTCAATAAATTCAATTCAAGAAAAAAATGTAACGGTAAAAATTTTTTTAGTGAGTTTAATTTGATTCGTAATGCTACACTTAAAAATCAGAAAATCAGCTTATCTGACGGGGATAAAATATATTTTTTAATTAAATGCTTACTTGGTGTGTACATAAATCATTTAAATTAAATACTCAATCCATACTCATTACAAGACAACCCCGCTTAATTTTGCTCAATACTTTGATAAATATTTAAATTATAAATTTAAATATTATTTTTGCTACTAAATAGTAATATTATTATCTTCAAAAGTTTTTAAATGCATTTCCATTAATAATTTAAATTTTGTTATAATCAAAGTCCTATATTAAAATTCCGATTGTATATTTATTTTTTCAATTCCTACTATTAGCTCACACTCACCATATAGTTCAAGTTTTCAATCGTTAATAAAATACTTTTTATTCATCCACTCAAGTTCAAGTGAATTTTTTAAAACTTGTAGTGGTTGGCATTTGATCTTAATACAGTTAGTTATTTCAAATATTAGTTCATTGATTTTTATTGATTAATTAAAAGCTAATATTCTCGCCTTTATAGTAGTTGTAAATGCCAGGCTAGGATAGCCTGGTTGGTAGGACGTTGGATTCGCATCCCTCATACTGCGAGTTTGAACCTGGTCAAAGGTCTCCATCGCGAGAGTTATACCACTGGGGGTACTGAGTCAAAGGTGATCGTTATTCAGGTGCTCAGGTGCCCAAACCCTCAGAAGCTACTGAGGGTTTGGACCCCTGAGCGTATTCCAATATATATATATAGACATATAAATACCAGTAGTATAACTTTCATGTAGGAGACCTTTGACCAGGTTCAAACAAACTGAAAAAAACAATTGTGATTAGTTAATAAAAAGTAACTAAAATAAAAATATTCCTGATATCCAAAGTAGGATTTGATTTTAAAATATTTTTTGTTTGTTTTTAATATTATTTGTTCATTTACACATCACTCTATGGCAATCCCTTGCAAGACGTATAAACGCTATTTTGTTTACATCGTCTCTAAGTTCTTTTTATGGAAAATTTTAATTTTATAGGGGCATTAAAAATGTACGGTCCACAAAATAAATTTTTTCTTTACCAACAAATAATTAACTCTGAATTTAAATTTCAAAAGCTTGCTTTTTTCAGATCTGCAGCTTATCCATCGTGTTTTTTTCTCTGGGTCACTCCGCAATACTAATGATACACCTTTCATTACATATCAGCGTGTGTAATTAACTTCCTCTAGAAATTAAGAACGTAATTAACAGGTGAGGACGGGCTCCAAAGATAGGGGCGCGTTCTTTTTTTTCATTAATTCTTTGTAATCAAATTAACCTCCGGAACGGTGGCATAATTAAACACTGGGAGATGCGCCTCTACAGGAAAGAGTAATAAATTTGACAGCAACGAGTATATATATTGAATGAATATTATTTATACACCTGATTAGTTTTTTTTCTCGCTTTTTATTTTTCCCTCGGTGAATTTCTAACTTGTTATTTTTAGATAAGGTATGTTTTCGTGGTTACTCATTTTAATTATTTTTTTTTCACAACTCTTCATTATTTCGCTGTCATTTTGTTGCATTAAATTAGGTTTGTTTAGACCCGCTGTAAATACTTGGGTTCGGTATAAATTGCTTTTATTACCGGATGCTGCCAGGGGTCGTAAAATCTGAAAACAAAGGTTTTTGATGAGTCGCCGTGAATCTCATTGCTCATTTAAGGAGCACTCAGAGAGACGCGGAGGAATAAAGATGCGCGGATTTTCTTTCGTGGATTTTGAAAGATTCTTTTTAAAACTCTTTCAACAGTTTCGAGATTCTTTTTTTATTATAGTTATTGTTTCGTAATAAATATTTTAGTGCGTTGTTTGCTGGGAGAATTATGCTCTATATCCGTTTCCTTTATAGCAGTTTTATTGATTGAGAGATATTTAAAATTGTTGCGTTTTGAGAATATGGGATTAGTTTTATCGTTTAATTATTTTTTTAAAGCCGCCATTTTGTGTGGTAGTTAATATTTTATGTTTTAGTAGTATTCTTTTAAATGCAAGTTCTGTCTTTATGTTTTAGTCGTATTCTTTTAAATACAAGTTCTATCTCTATGTTTTAGTAGTATTCTTTTAAATACGAGCTCTATTTTTATGTTTTAGTAGTATTCTTTTAAATACAAGCTCTATCTCTATGTTTTAGTAGTATTCGTTTAAATGCAAGTTCTATCTTTGTTTTAATAGTATTCTTTTAAATACAAGTTCTATCTTTATGTTTTAGTAGTATTCTTTTAAATGCAAGTTCTGTCTTCATGTTTTAGTAGTATTCTTTTAAATACAAGTTCTATCTTTATGTTTT
>JAOUZG010044950.1:337947-369320 GCA_026289955.1 Argiope argentata | reverse complement strand
TTTGTGTAGTATTATCAGACTCCTTCAAGGAAGGGATGGAGAGGGGGAGGGAGTAAAAAAGATGAAGCTGGTGATGACATCGCCGAGTATAAATCATCTCCCGAGGATGAAAATGGGGCTGGTGAGTATCTCTCTTCCCTCTTAGCCGGAATAAATGCCTCAGCGTCCCGGAGAAGCAATTAGGATTCCATCTGTGGGGCTGTCAGGCTGGGTCAAGATGAGCTGCAATTGTCCTGAGATCACTCCTGTCCATTAATTACGCTGGCTCCATTGTCAGCGCCGGAAAAAGGACAAATTTTGCTTTCCATTTTCCACATCAGAGATGTTGACCTTTCCAGATCCAAGAGTCGGAGCATTAAATCAAAGCTTATTTGTAATGAAGTGGTCAGTGAGATATAATTCTTGCTTCAAACCCTTTGATTACCAATTTGTAAAAATCTTCTTTGCAATCTTGCAGAAAATGAAGATAATAGTTTCTGTATTTAAACAAATCTATTCGATTTTTTTTCAAATGTTTTGAATCCCCGTGGCTAGAACATGATGGTCAAATACATCCCCCATAAAAAAATAAAAATTAAAAAAAAACTACTTTTGCTTAGAACTTCTTAAGCCGATTTTAAAAGGTTAATGGGGAGAATATGTCCCGTTAGTAATCGAAAGGTTAAAGTGAAAATGGCACTATGTTAATTCTTTAATCTTTAACATTTTCATTTTTATGCAAGTTTAGACTTATTTTTTAATTATCAAATATTGTCGAATTATGAAAAAATATTGTGAATAGATTCTTTTAATTTAATGTAATTAAAATTGATTAGTTCAAAGCAATAAATGTCATTTCTTAAATTGATTAAAGACCAACCGTTGCCGAAATTTTAGCTACAAATATTGTTTAAGTGTTTTCTTAAATGTGTTTGAATGTAATAAGTTATCATTCTAATGACAATACAAACGATTCGAGAATTTCGATATTAACCCTTAGCATTCGGATGGTGACTCACATTCACCATGCAAGACCATGCATCATTTTGACGCTTTATTTATTTAATTTTGATTATTAAGTCATCACTGATTCTTCGACCCTCCCTAAAGCACATGGATAATGTATAATGAATGACCGGTCCCCCGCTACAGCAACAGTGGCAGGAATTGATTGAATTTTAAGGGCCATCAGCGGCCACGGTACAACTTTTTCCTAAGGATGTATGTCCAATCATTGTTGGGAGTATCTATACCCCCACCTTTTCGTTCACCTTCTATTATGACGAGAACCAACTACCATGCCGGAATCTTCGCATCCTTAATTACGAGGTGCCTCCAATGGGGGTTGGTTGGTTGGTTGATTTTGATTGTTAAAATATCTGCGGAGTAGTAAAAAGATGCAAATTAATTAAATAGGAATTCGACTGAAAACAATTATATATTTATTTTTCAATAAATGAGTAGCAATAAATAAGTCTTTGAATTAGGGGCACAATTATACATCGAATTATTTTTCTGAGTGAAAAGGGTTAATATTGAATTATCCTTTGAGTTATAGAACAAAAATTGATTAGAGTTGCAGAATTGGAAAGAAATCCAAACTCTTATACCTATTAATGTGATTCTTTTGTTATGGAAAATTTTCAAATATAGCCAATCCCTGCGATGGCCTTTTCTTCTACAATTTCGAGCACTTTTATCCATTAATTTTGTTGAATTCATTAAGTTGTGGCATTCTCCCCATTTATTTTTAGACTCGGTAACTTAGTAGTCCCACATATTCTATGCAAATTAACCCCTCGAACTAATGCGAAGCCGAGCATCCCGCCTTTCGAAACTTGCCGAATCTAAATCACCGAGCGGGCAACACCTTTGAGGCCGAAAACTCCGATGAAACTTTATACATCGCTTATGAAGACACCTCTACCCTATCTCTGATGGATCGGAAGTCAACAAATAACCGCAGACGCCTCTCTGCTTAGCTGCAGGATTAACGGGCGGTCTCTGTGCAGATCACTTAATGAAGAATCTCCCATCGATTACTCCCCGCAACAACGGGCAAACCGTGCAGGTTCATTAATAAAGACCTCTCCGTGCCAAAAGGGCTGGGCTTCAACCGGTGCCATCTTTTGTGGTGTCGAGCCCTTGCAGATGACGTTTGACAGATTGCCGGGGATGGAGAGGGAGGCAAAGCCACAGTTGGGATGTATTTTGGAGAGGGTTGGGTGAGAAATCTGTTCGAAATGGGGGTGGATGCCGCCTGTAAAAGCCATGGATATAAACAAATGGCAGCTAATGAATGGACCGGAAGAGTGGAATCGATAAAAAGTTGCAAAATCAATTACAGAGTATGCATGGTTTAGTTTTGGGAGATTTTGTCACAGGCAAGCCTGGGTTGTGGGGGGTTGTGTTTTGTCGGTGTTGTTGCAGTGGAACAGGAGTTCTGAAAGCGGGTGGTACTGCATTGTTTGCTAAAAATTGATTGAATTGTCAATACGTACCAAAGTGCTAGTGATGTTACTTGTTCTGAATGATGGATTTGGAAGTGAAAATTTCGTCTATGCAATTGCATTTTGCTTTGTGTCTTGATGTTGCCATAGAAAGACAATAAATTTGTTTTCAAGAGAGTGGCTGAAAGCATAAATGGAAAATGGGAATTGAAAAGCAGAATTGAAATATGGTGGTTTTTGTAAACAACTGCTTTTTAAGATTTTATTTATTTACTCACGTTCATCAAGCAAATGATTAAAAGCACAAATGGAAAACGGGAATTAAAAAATGATAGTTTCATTTACATAACTTATGTCCAATAAGCGCAAAAAGCATAGTTGGAAAATTAAAATTAAAAAAATGGTGGTTTTGTAAAGAACTTCTTTTTGGAATTTTATTAATGTAACTTATGTCCAAAAAGTGATTGGGTAAAAGCATAAATAGAAAATGGGAATTGAAAAATGGTGGTTTTGTAAACGACTATTTTTTAAGATTTTATTTACTTACTCCAATTCAATAAGCAAATAGTTAAAAGCATAAATGGAAAACGGGAATTGAAAAATGTTGGTTTCATTTATATAACTTATGTTCAATAAGCGATTGCCTAAGAGCATAAATGGAAAATGGGAATTGAAAAATGGTGGTTTAGTAAACGGCTACTTTTTAATATTTTATTTACATACCTTATTGAACATAAGTTCAATAAGCGATTGGCTAAAAGTATAAATAGAAAATGGGAAATTAAAAAACGGTGCTTTTGTAAATAGCTACTTTTAAAGATTTTATTTATACTTATGTTTAATAAAGGATTGGCTAAAAGCATAAACAGATATTGGGAAAATCGTTGAGCAGAATAAAAAAAAAACGGTGGTTTTACAAGCAGCTGCTTTTTGAGATTTCATTTCATAAGGAATGTCAATTATTTTCAATATAATGAATGTTAGAGTGGCAATCTATTCAGAAGAACATGTGTCAATATATTTTTATATGTTATCTTGTGAGTGAAAATTCAAAATCGTGTTCCTAATATACTTTGTTTAATTTATAATCACAGCAGGTAATAGAATGTTATCAAAAAGTCAAGAAAATACATTCTTTATTGGCAATTAAATTACCTTTTTTGTAAAAATGTTGTCTTAGAGAAAGCAATATTAGTTCTGTCGGAAAAAGAATATTGCCTAAAATCGAAAATGTGAGAATTATCCATTAGAAATTAGTTGAGAGAAGATAAATAATGCAGTATTTAATATCGCCTTATTTCCTCATCAACAATAAGATTGATAAAAGGACGCGTACTCATCAATTAATACTCCGGTGTCGCCATTAACCGCTTTCGCTCAAAACCAGAATTACTCCACAATAACATGATTATTTTTTACTTTTTGCAACAGAAATTTATTCGATTCCGTAATGTTCAAGTACCGTGTTGGTAGCTTTTCAAATGTACAAATATCTACTGTCATGATTATTTATTCATTTCTCCGCGCACCTTTAATGGTTTAGATTTTTGAAACGCTTTGGCCATCGGATCTCTTGAAAATCGGTTTATCTCATTTAGCAATATATCTTCCCTGGTAATGGCACCAGCAAGTTCCCATTGGCTGTCACTAGATGTAAGAGCACTTAGTCATTAGTGCTAATTTTACAACTGATTCATAATGTAGCTTCGCCATTTGCAGCGATACAGTTACAATTAGAGTACGTCCAACTACATGCATTTCACATTATTTATTTGCAAGGAACTTAGCGGAGTTTCCTCTGCATTTCATTTAAAGAATGCTCCATGGGTGAAAATTTGTTAGAAATTGCAAATAGGAGAGATGTGGAACTTTTCTGTTGTAATGGAACTCTAATGACGCAACATAATTAGCTGAATGTGCATCTGGGCTATTAGTAAACTTGTCGTGTTTGTTAGGTGTTGAAACTTTCCTCCCTAAATTAACCATGATAAATCGACATTAATTATGCGTGTTTTACTTTGGTTGTGATTGCATTTTTCCATGAAATATAGATCTTGAATCATTTTCGCACACTTAATGCCAATAGTATTTTTTATTCTTTACAGAAGCCTTCATAATATCAAAATAGTATGTATTTTTACCATTACTCTTAGTGTCAACTATTATAGAAGAAATAAGCCACCATATAAATTATTATAAAAATGGTACCCAAAATTTGCTGTGGAAGATCCTGATTTATTGATAATTCTTCTCTCATCATAAAAAAATTCATTTTCATATTTGTTCCTATTGCTGAGTTGCCTAGAAGACAGTTTCCTGTATACTGTGTTAAATGCTGTTCATTCTCTGATTCAGAAACTACCTGATGTTTTGGGCATGCATATTGAGGCACTTATTTCGAAAGAGCCTCAATGAGAGCGACATTGGGGATAGTAATGTAAGAAGAATTGGAAGGATGAAATGTTTACATTTAGCGATATTGGGAATAGATATTATTCAAGGATTCGGAGGCTAACAACCGCTCATCTTTCTGTGTATACCATAGCGAAGTACAATAATCGAAAAGTACTAATCTTTGGATCTTAAAATGAATAGTACTTAGATATATGAAGTAGTATAGCTGCTAGTAGAATACTTAAATGAGTAGTTACCACAAGTCAGAGCTGGCCTGCTCTATAAAAGGGCCTGGGTGCAAAAAGGCATTTGAGCCCTAATTTTTTTTTTAAAAGAAAAATTATAAACAGAATATATAATACTATTGCTTGTATGTTTACTACGTGATTTTGTTTTTGATATTAATTACTGAAAAATTACAATATTTTTTTTTATGTTAGTATAGCTATTGTATCTAAGAGTGTTTTTTACGTTTTCATTACAAGATTGTGCAGCTTGGCTGGAACATTCAACTGACATTAAAAATTGGTTTGCAAATTCTGAAGCTGAAACAATCATTGCCAGAATTACTTCAGAGACAATTGAACGACCCTAGTTGGGACTTCTTGAAATATAGATTTTTTTTCATCTTCTTTGCTGATTATTTATTTGACACCCAAAAGGATATTTTCTTAGCATAGACATGATTAAATCTTACAATATTAGACATTTAAGGATATGAATAATCAAAATATTATAGGCAAAATAACGTAGGTGATGAGGTGAATGTCGCAAGTCTACTTACTTTATGTTTATATTTTGCACACTTGCACTAGATAGTGTATATCTGCAAACTTCGCATATTTCCAAATCCGTCTATTGTTCCAATTAAATTCCTTCCTCTTTTCTTTTCACATCGCTATTATTATTCAGAATACTCAATATTACTTAGTTCATCATTTGGAGACTCAGTTCAATGCTTCCCCTCTCTGCCCAGATGTCCAGCCCCGCTACTAGTAGTATCTCCGAGATATTAGTAGAATAGAATCTACTAGTATTAGTAAATATAACAAGTAGAATACAGGTACTTTAAAAAATAATATTTATTAATGTTCTTCTTAATTCATATTAAGGGGTGTGATAATAAAACAGGTGGTCCAAAACATTCTCTGAATTTATATTTCTCAAATGCTTTAAGCATTTTTTTTTATAATTCCGCATAAAATCTTTTTAGATACAATATTTTGGGGTATCTGATGTTTAAGGTTCGTAAATTGATATAGAGGTAGGAGGTGAGAACCCTTTCATTAGGTAGTGTGACGGAAAGTTCCGAAAAAGCTTTTCCTTGTGTTGATGTTATTCTCGTGTTCCGCATTGCAACAGAAGGTGGGTGCAGTAGCTTCTGATGGTATGGACCCTGAGCACCCGTGGGCAGAAGTCTGACTTCTTGCTCACACACGTCACAAACCCTTTTTACGGGGTGGACTTCATTCACGCGTTTCATTTATTCATCCACAAATCGTAATTTAGATCTGGAACAGAGAACGATCAACTCTGACCCAGTAACCCCAGTGGTATTACTCTCGCCATGGAGAACTTTCCCACCTCTGCAGATTTAACGAGCGCCAGCCACCAAACATGCCGAGAGTCCTCGGCTGGCAAGTTCAAACTCGTTCAATCCAGCGCCTTACCTAGAGAAGTGACGCCTATACCCTACCAACCAGGCTACTCCGCCCCAACTTTTCTTATTAATTCTTGAATATAATTATTCTTACCTCAAAATGAAAGAGAAATGTATCAATGCGTGTATAAAAGGGACCTATTTTTTTAAGCCATTGTTCAAAAAAAAAGTTTCAAAATTGATAAAATTTATTTCGGTGTTCTAATTTAGTTTTCTTTTTACTTGCATTATTCTTTTTTTTTTGCAATATAAATTTTCCATTAATAAAATTAACGAGCAGTTTCGATGGAGATTTGAAGTAGATTTGCGCCCTTTGTTAATTTCTGGCAAACCTTTGAAAGAAGACATTTCAAAATTGAATTATTTGTCACATGCTGTGACTGCAGCGAAAAACGAAGAAAAAAAAAGCTATACTTGCTTTTTAAATTAACCATAATTAACGTTTTTTCACTAGAAAAAAACAAAGATAATTATTCATTTCTTTAAGAAAAAAAATGTTTTTTTTTTCTTCTTTTTTTTAAGTATCAAATAAATAAAAAAAGATGGACCCTCGGTTCATTAATCTAATGCCATTTTGTTAATAAGCAGCGGCTACATATAAAGATTTGAATCTCGCTCAGAATTGCCAAAATTGCATTGAAAAAAACTCTGCGAGGAAAAAAAAGAAAGATTAATTTATTCATAAAAATGTTACAGGCGAACCGTTAGAAAAAGTGACAATGCATGAATAGTTAATGCATTTCCTATCGTCAATTAATTTAAAACATCATGTTTTAACTAGAATAAGCGGGTGAAAAAAGGAATTTCCATCTTACGATAAACCCCCATCTTGCATTAGCTTTAATTAAAGGAAGACCTTGTTAATGAACTTGTGTTGGGAGTACTAAGTTTTTCTTATCAATGCTCGTTTTTCTGTCTCTTTGCTTTAGTCCCATTGTCTATTCGTATTTTCCATCATTTGGCAAACTTTCTCCCTCCTTCTGATGAAATAAACTAACGTAAAAATAATAATAAAGTGTTTTCACAGCTGTAATAACAAATCATTAATCGTTAAATTTAATGTAAAAACTTTGAAACATTTTTACACCCTTTTACACTTGCAATGTTGTTTTTTCTTCTGAGGTGATTTATATTACTTTATTTCGAGCAATAACATTTAAATTTGTGGTTGGTGGCAAAAAACTTTTCTTGTGATCGTCGGGACGACTTTGCTTTCTTTTCCTCGGGAATTATTTTTCGTTGGTCGCCAAATGTAGTAGCGGGAAACTTTTCTTGTGATAGTCGGGACGACTTCACTTTCGTTTCCTCAGGAATTATTTTTCGTTGGTCGCCAAATGTAGTGGCGGGAAATTTTTCTTGTGATCGTCGGGACGATTTCGCTTTCATTTCCTCAAAAATTATTTTTCGTTGGTCGCCAAAATGATTTTTAATTATAATATTACTTTTATGAGCTGTTTTATTGCGTTAATGAATGGAACATCTTTTCTTTTATTTAAAAAATGCATTTTTCTAGTTTCGATATCTTTTAAGGTAAATTGATAGGATAATGTATCGCATGAATGAAAATTGGTATATGCATATACATATATTCAAAACATTTTGAAAAATACTAGTAGTGTATTTAGAGTAGATTATTTACTAAATATCAATATGTTGTTTGGGGAGACAAAAATCCAATAAGAGAATAAGCTGTGTAAGTGATATTTGGTATTTGATGATGATGTGTCCGCTTTACAAAGGAAAGAGGGGTGCTGTATCTTCTGTTGTTATGAACCTTCGAGCACCCGAGGGCAGAAGTCTGACTTCTAGCTCATATGAGGATGACATCCACACACTCGCTTGCGCAGACCCTTTTTACAGGGTGGCACATGCACACATCTCACAGATAGTCCACAGAAAAACAATCATGCCCTAACCGGGAATCGAACTCGGGACGCCCAGATCACAAGGAAGATGCGCCACCTCTGTTTCAGGACGCCGGCAGATTTAGTATTTAACATTTTAAATCCGCATCAAATTTCCGTCCCTGTAGTTTGGATAAATATAAAATTATTAATTGATAATTGATTAATAACAACTTAATAAGCGCAAGAGTATGAATTACAAGATTTAAACAATGAGCGCCTTTATTTTTTCCAATTCAATACAAAGAAAAAACTTTCACTTTATAATGAATATTTGTATGAAAAATGTGGCTTTTAAAAAATACTAATTCATTTTGAAGCAATTATTCATTATTTAATTCCACCAGAACTCTTTAACTCTTTCAGAAATGCTTCTCGAAATATAATTAAATGAATTCTTAATGGAAAGCGTTTGAAGATTCGCAAAATCTTAAAACTGTCCCCGAAAAATCGATAAAATTTGCGAAACAGATACGACGCTATTAAACGCGAAAATAAACTGCCCATTCATCTTCATTAAGAGAGGAGCCTTAATTTGCTTCGCGGGGAGATAGTAACGCAATTGGAGGGACGTATTTATATTTGCAAAATGCTCTTTTGTCTTCTTGAGAAAAGTGGTTTGTTCCATTTTATTAGGTTTGTTTATTAAGAAAGATGGTTCGATCGATCCGACCGTCTAACCAATTCTTCGGGCCTTCTTCCTCGAGGCAGAACTTTATCATCCGCTGATTAGAAACCAATAACGAACAGAGAGTGGATTTCGACGTCAAAATGCATTTCCACAGAATCTTATCTTTTCAAAATTTCTGCTGGAGTCCCTTTTCTTCCCGAAATTCCAGAATGATTGGAGAGGGACGGCGAAAAACAATGTTTCCACTTTAAGTATGGGAAGGAAAGAAAAGACGAAACTACCGATGGGGTACTTTACTTAACGAGGTGAAATTAGAGAAGACAAAAGATTATATGAAAGACAAAGACAAAAAAAAAACTATAGAGAGTTAGAAAGGAGGGAAAAAACGTAATTCTATCTTTGGAAGATAAATACCGTGAAAGACTGGAATCAAATTGCTCTCTATAAATCAAAGAAAATGGGTCCAATAATATTGGATTCTTTACTTAAGAAACAAGAGACAATTTCCAGGCGTTTAAGGGGAACTCTAGGAAATATAAATGAATTGCTTCCTTGTCTCCGTGTTTGATGGAACGTTGCTCTTATCAGTGGTTTATGTCAAAACTGAATCGGCGAAATCGGCGGGAAGATGTCACAAGTGAAGCCTCTGCTTCATTTCATATTTACACGTTTTCACGTCTGATTTCGCACCACTGGAGCTGTGTGTGTAACGAACGAATGCGTCTGGTTGTTAGTGCCAAGTTATTCTTCCAGTTAAAATAGTTATTTTAACGGGATATTGAAGGTAATATCCCCCTTGTCGGCGCTTTTAAAGAAGGAATGAGCTACACGTATATATCGTAAAGCAGTTTTTGTAAACCCGAAAATTGATTTGTTCTAGCATTATTCATAAAATACCCATAATGAATTTTGAAAAGTTATTCATAATGTCTACCCATAATACATATGAATTGCCATATTCTCTAAGATATCTATTAATACCTTTAATACCAACATACATAATAATACCCATAGTGTTATTATAGTTAGAAAATCGATAATATTTCAATATTTAGAATACCCATAATCTTATAATATTACTCATAATGAAATATCCATAACGAATACATATATGAATTGCAATATTCTCTAAGATATCTATTAATACTCATAATACCATCATACATAATAATACCCATAATGTTATAATAATTAAAATACCGATAGTATTATAATACTTGGAATACCCATAATCTTATAATATTACTCATAATGAAATATTCATAACGAATACCCATATAAATTGCTATGTCCTCTAAGGTATCTATTAATAGCCATAATGCCATCATGCATAATATTAATACCCTTAATACCATCATGCATCATCCATAATATTATAATAATTAGAATACCCATAATGTTATAATATTACTCATAATGAAATACCCATATGAATTGCCATGTTCTCTAAGATATCTATTAATACCCATAATACCATCATACATAAAATATCCATAATGTCATAGTAATTAGAATACTCATAATATTATAATGCTTAGAATACCCATAATCTTATAATATTACTCATAATGAAATATCCATAATGTATACCCATATGAATAGCCATATTCTCTAAGATATATATTAATACCCATAATACCATCATACATAATAATACCCGTAATATTATAATAATTACAATACCGATAATATAATACTTAGAATACCCATAATGTTATAATATTACCCATAATGAATATCTATATAAATTGCTATTATCTCTAAAATATCTATTAATACACATAATGCCATGATGCATAATAATACTAATATCCATAATACCATCACGCATCATCCATAATATTATAATTATTAGAATAACCATAATGTTATAATATTACTCATAAGGAAATACCCATATGAATTGTCATGTTCTCTAAGATATCTATTAATGCCCATAATACCATCATACATAAAATATCCATAATGTTATAATAATTAGAATACCCATAATATTATAATACTTAGAATGCCCATAATGTTACAATATTACGCATAATGAAATATCCATAATTAATACCCATATGAATTGTCCTATTCTCTAAGATATCTATTAATACCCAAAATACCATCATACATAATAATACCCATAATGTTATAGTAATTAGGATACCCATAATGTTATAGTAATTAGGATACCCATAATATTATAATTATTAGAATATCCATAATATTCTAGTATTACCTATTATGAAAATCCCTTAAGGAATAACTATATGAATTGCTGCGCTCTCTAAGTTATATATTAATACACCTAGTACCATCATACATAATAATACCCATTTTTGATTTTGGATCCGCTAAACCTCGTCCAAATAGGAAAAAAAAGCGAAAATATTTGGACTATCTAAATCAGAATATCAAAGTGTGACTATGTTTTAAACTTGATTTCTTCGAATTCCGATTCACAATATCTTTATCCATTCTTGAATGAGAGGACCATCTCCTTAATGACTTAAAATTGGAGAAAACTCGACTGCTTTTTTAAAAATGTATTTTTAGAGTTACACTTGATTATAAAGCATTGGTAATGATTAAACAAACAAATGGTTTTGATATTATCAGTACACATGTGATTATAAATCAAGTAACTAAGACAATGAAAAGCATTGTTGTAAGTTATACTTAGAAATATTTACAAAAATTGTACGAAACTAAAACTGATATCATTGGAGAACTTTAGTTTTTAAAAGGTATAAAAATTGCTGATGTACAATAATGTTTTCTGAAATTATTGAGGAAATAAGTTTAAAATGTTGATTTTAATTGAATTTAATTTTGTTAAAATTCTTTTCTTGGTGAGTATTTACTGTCCCCCCCCCCCAAAAAAAAAATACGGACTTACCAAATTTAATAGATCTAAGTTCAATGGCCTTCCTTGTAGATAGTTTGTAGATGATTTGAGAAATATGTAAATAAGGTGATATTTAATTTAATAATAATGGTAAAAAATTGCATGATTTTCAATTGTCTAACGAACTAAAATTGTTGAAAGCTATTTTAGTAATAATTGGGGAAAATCTACTTCCTTTGTCTTATTTTCTTTTTTCCATTATTATTAAAGGAAATTTATTTTCTTTCTATCTTGGTTGAAGTTATTTTTCAAACCTTTAAAAATAAGTACATTTTCCACAGGTTAAAAAGCTCTGAATGACGTAAGAAACTTGTTTTGTGTTATTTCAGTAAATGAATGTAAAAAGTAAGAAATATAATTTTTATATTCATATTTAATAAAATAATTTTGACTAAACCAAAACCATTTAATTCTACTATTAAAATGGTTGAATTAGGAAGTCACTGTCTCAAGGGATTTTAAACTCTTTTAAAGGGCCGCTTCTTATAAACTCGGCAATAAAGAGGAGGTGCTCTTTTATTGGCTTAAAATAATTTAATTTATATTTCACAATTCATTTAGTTTTAGTCATACTAATGGAGATTTTTTTTTGTTTAAAATATTGATTTGCCAAGTATGTCTCATTGAAAATTAAATTAGTTTAAAATACATACTGAACTGAATATATATATTGTTTTATTGCCTCAAATTGTTTGTTGATTTGTTTGGTGACTCAAACAATATACAATATAATTATTTACGTTTCTTAGAACTTTTTTAAACTTGGAAATAAATGCTTATATCTAATGGTTCTGCGCAGCATAAACGAACCATAGTTCTTGCATCATAAAAATCCAGAAAATTTCTTTGTACAATTTAGAAATTGGTTATGTAGCTAGATATAATATATACATGGCCTACTTTTTATCAGGTCAGAACATGATATTGTTTTTGGGAAAGAGGTTTTCTACCGTCTTCAAAAATCCTTAGACGAAAAATAAACATTTTAATCCGTAGGCGAAAATTGTAATAATTGTATTATCTGCACGAGCATCTCAAAAAAAATTCAGCTTTTAATAACGTGTTGCCATTGCATTACAAAAGCTCTGATTAAAAAAAATAAGTTAATGACTACAACAAATAAAACCTAGAAAAATGTCATTTTGAGCACGTGATTTTATGAAATGAAATAAATAGGAAATGTTATATTGTTTTTTAAAGCAATAAATGCGAGACAAAGTTTTTTTTGGATCGTTTGCAATACTAAAGTGGCTCATTCGGTGAAACGATTAAAATGAGTAAAAATATAATTTAACTTTCGCGAGCACGTGGTGCTTTGGCCGTTCAAGAGATGATGTTCTGACATGATACATTGAAATATGCATAGCAGATTTCGTTTTAATCTTTTTTTTAGTTTGAGTTTAAATGTTCCAAATATTCTGTTATACCCGTATATAGAAAAAAGTCCGAAATCTAAATCCAAATGTCTTCAATGCGCATCCCAAAAGATGAACGCTATTAATTAAAGTTCTCACTGAAATAGCTGCACATTATCTTTTTGTTGACGCTCAGAGGCTAATAAGATAATTATTTATGAGCTCGATTTTTGTTAACGCTCACAAAGTGCGATTTTTGTGAGCATCAACAAAAGTTATTATTCTTATTAATTAGTCGATGTTGCTTGGGCAATTTCAAAAATCCCATTGGAAAAGTTGAGTCGATTTTTGTTGACGCTCTGAGGCTAATAAAATAATTCAATAAGATAATGCATAGCAGATTTCATTTTAATCTTCTTTCTTTTTTTTTTTAGTTTCTGTTTAAATGCTCCAAGTATTCTGTTATACCCGTATATAGAGAAAAGTCCCAAATCTATATCCAAATGTCTTCAATGCATCCCAAAAGACATTAATTAAAGTTCTCACTGCAATAGCTGCGCATTCTCTTACCTGCAATATTTCTGAATGTTTCATGGATGCCGTGAATTTCCATTATCATCAGAACAACCAGTTTTATCATCTTGATTTAGTATCCGCACTTACACCACTATTCCCCTCTCATGTCGAACCGTAATGAACCCAGGGGAAAGCGTCCACCGAAAAAAAAGAAGAGGACTTGTCAAGTCAACTGATTCATTGCTCTTCGACTTTTAAGTGGGCATAGGAATGACGAAAAAGAAAAAAAAAAGAAGCATCTAACAGTCTTTGAAGCTCAATCTTTGTTTCATTCTGGCTATTATCCGAAGACCTTTTTTTCTCTCTCTCATCCTCTGTTCTCCAGATATTTTTAGACGAGAGCGGGCTAAAGTGAATGATGAGCAATAAATCAAGCCATATGAAAGAGATGTTGAAAAATGATGAAATGTATCAAGATAGGTTTGCTCTTGTTCTTTTCGTTTCACTTCGCGAATAATTGCTCCATTCAGCGTTCGTTTTGCTTGACGATGATGTGGACCATAAAAATTTCATTGAGAAAACGGCTCGCTTTGTTTCCCCTTGGCGACACCAGATGGTTCTTTTGATTGCCGCCTTCTTTTTATGCCAAATATGGATGGATGGATGGATTGTCTTCTGGGACTGAATTGAATCTGGGAAAGCTCGGATTTATTAAGTTTTCTCAAGAATTAAGAACTGTGGCTTTCTAATTGACTTAAAGAAAATATAAAATCATCTGGAAAATTCAGAACTTGAATATTATTCTTCTATAAATTTAAAGTCGTTTAAAATAATTTATGGAATTTCCCTACTTTGTTTTTGTTATAATTTCTTTATATTCATCCTTTATCGTTCGTTGGCAAATTTGACTGTGATAAAATTTTTGAAAAAAAGATTAAAATGAAATCCGCAATGTATATTTCAATGTATCATGTCAGAACATCATTTCTTGAACGGGCAAACACCGCGTGCTCGTGCGAGTTAAATTATATTTTTTATTTATTTTAATTGTTTCATTGAAGGAGTCACTATAGCATTGCAAACGATCCAAAAAAAACTTTGTATCGCATTGATTGTTTAGAAAAATATATCAATTTCCCATTTATCTCATTTCATATAATCACGTGCTCAAAAGGACATTTTTCTAGGTTTTATTTGTTGTATTCATTAACTTACTTTTTTAAAATTAGAGTTTTTGTAAATGCAATGGCAACGCGTTATTAAAAGCAGGGTTTTTTAAAATGCTCGTACAGATAATAAATTTTTTATTTTTCGGCTACGGATTTTTTGTTGATGCCAAAAATCTAAACCTCAAAAAATAATAAATAAGACAAATCTTAAATGCCAACTAATGATATAAAAATAATTATTTCAAAAAGTTATGGTCAGGAACTCATATGGAGCTGGCCTAAGGCTGTAAACAGGAATTGTAAGATGAACAGCGAATTTTGAATTTAAATTGACCCGAGTCTATAACACAAGTCTATAAAGTCAACTTTAATGGATTCTATTGGCAGTTATCATTAAGAATTTCTTAATTTTTACTAAACATTTGGTTTCAAATTGCTCAAAGCTCATTTGGCTATCTTTTTACTGAAATTAATTATTGCATTCATATCATGTGAGTAGACAACCACTCTTATATAAAATTGTTTCAAAGCAAATCTATAGCTTTCGAATTAAAATTTCAAATTTTAGAAGATTAATTAAATAATCATTTCCTTTCATTTTACGCTTAATCCCTCTCACAAAAAGAGCTCAAAGTATTTAAAACTTTTCGTAGAAAGTTTGCTTTCATTTACGATATGAATTTGAATGCAGTGGTCTTTAATGAGCAGAAAACCTTTCTTATTAATTAAGGAAGCCTTAAAATAGCGTCAATTTGAACTCTCGGCCAAATGATACCAAAATTTTAAAAAAAGACACTTTTCAGATTAATTCAGGCATGAATGGATTTTATTTTCCGGCATTTTAATTGGTCGCTGCTCCGATCTGAATTAGAAGACCCTTTCTAAAACGGTCTTTTCTTCTGGGAATGATATATTTTTACATATTTATTCATTGTGAGAAACAGGATTTTACAACCACTGAGCAAGGAAGTCTTCTTGAAAAAAAAATATTTTACCATTCTTTCATATTGGATTTTCTACCTATCCTTTTGGAACTCGTAATTAAATTTATCCTAATTAAATCTTCCCTTTGACAGGAAAGCAGGCGTAGGGGAAAAAATCCCATTTATCTTTAGCATTTAATTATATATTTCGGCTCGTCTATCTGTTTTATAACATCATAAACTTTGGTCATAGCATTTCCTGCATTCTTTCATCTTGTCTGTTCTGCTTGTTGATGTGGTGGCATTCAATGTACGGCAAAAAATGGCGAAGTGGTTCTTTGCTTTTTACCGAGCATCGATCCCTTAACCTTATGTCGCAAAATGTTACCGTAATTGAATTTTGTTCATCAATATTCATTAAACTACGAAGATGTCCTTTTTTTCCAATGATTTGTCGTGTTTGTTACGGAAATATATATAATCCAATCTTAGAAGTATAATACGAGACATTTGTATGTGGAAATCAAACATGTTTGAATTTAGTGCTTATCTATCTTTTATAATGGCGTGAAAATGACCCCATCTCATTAGATAATCAACTGAGATCCCAAAAATTATTTCTCCAAATAAGAAATGTCTTATCACGTTTAATGTAATCTATACATAGTATAAAAGGAAGTCTCCTGCACAGTTCTGTATGTTTGAACCACAAAAACTAGAGAATTAGTGAATGGTT
The DNA here is from genome assembly GCA_026289955.1 of Argiope argentata. NCBI lineage: Eukaryota > Metazoa > Arthropoda > Arachnida > Araneae > Araneidae > Argiope > Argiope argentata. The sequence continues at coordinate 352,710 of JAOUZG010044950.1, read as the reverse complement.
ATTGGAGATATTTATACTATATTGTCGAGCATTTATTTGGAAAGATTTTAGTGCATTAAAATAAGATCAAAATAAAAAGGGAAGTTTTAGTTAATTTATTCATGCATACTCAAAAACCATAAATAAGCATGTGCAAATAACAAGAGCTGTGGTATGTATCTTCGATACATTTCTTTGTTTACATCTGGTTTTAAACAGCGATTCAAATCTCATTATGTCGCTCGAAATAAGGAAATCCAACCTCGAAATAAGGCCCTGTGTTTTGTGTAAGTTCATATTATATTTTTTACCTTAATACCAATCAAAATATTTCTTAATATGAGCTGTAAAAATTGTTTTGTAGCTATTTTTTATGACTTCTACTCGAATTTTTATGTTTGTTTAATGTTGCTTAACAAGCCCATGTCATATCGGGTGAACGCTATTCTTAAATATAAAGCTAATTTTTCGTCTTGGATATTATTCTACGGGCAACACCGTGTGGGTACTGCTAGTGCTTAATAAACAAATTATTTTAGCACGTAGAGTTGAAATTAAGTCAAAATTTTACTTCAACTTAACCCTATTTGATTGTTGATTTTTTCGTCTTTCTTTTTTACTGTGGGTCAATTGATAGTTTAATCAGATATTAAACATCAATGGCCACAAAATAAAATAAAATCTGCCCAGTCCATTATAATTAACTTTATCAGTTGATCGTTTACACATATTTACAGAAAAATAGAAAAAAAATCTTTTTATGCTGCAAAGTATTTCTTTTTTTTTTTTTCAAAATAAGCTCAAATTTAAGGAAAATTAGTAAACACTATTGTTAACCTGTTTACAGGGTTATTTACTTATATTCAGTTCGTTTTACATGGAAATATTTCGTCATGCCCCATTAACAGGTTAAGTTTAGTTTCGAACTTAAGTTCCAAAGCTGCACGAGAGTTTCAAAACCGGCACCTGAGCTACCTTTCTCATTCTAAATCATGTCACAACGAGGATTTCTGTCTCAAAATCTTATTTTATATTCTTTAAGTTCGCATAATCAGTGGCTAAAATCTGATTTTAAACTAGGAACTCTCTAACTCTTTAATCAAGATGTTCCCTCTTGATCACAATGATTCCACTAACAAAATTGTAAGACCTTTAATTTAGAACTTCCTATGTACGAAGCTTCATATTTTATACAAAAATTTAATTAAAAAGGTATGTGTTTACATAACAAGAATGTATTTGGAAAAGAGAGGATGCTAGTTGAATTGAATGAATTTAGATCGTAGCTATCGATATTTATTGCTCTTTTTCATCAAACAAAATTGATTCTAGTAAAATACCTACAAGTTTCTATAATTTGATTTTATATTTAGCATCATTAATACTTAAACAACGTGTAATAACTGAAATTGACAAAAATCGGATCATTTATATGCATGCTTTTTCCATCTGTTTAGTATAATGCTTATTATATATCTTTTGCAAATACAATCTTATTATTATACCGTTAAATTTGTTTAAAATGACATCAAACGATTTTTGTTTTCTTCTTCTTCGCCAAATAAATAACTGTATTCTTCGCCAAATAAAATAACTGTATTACTGAAAAAGTATTATGAGCTTTTGTTTTTAATTTTATTCTGTAGCTTTGAAGCTACTTTTAGTTACAAAGTAATGTGATTTTTGAATGCTTGCCAAAATAAACATTACTCCATCATACTGGAACATTTTAAACAGCAGCTGAATAAAATTTAAACTGTTTTTCAACAGAGTTTTTATTTAAGAGCACTTCATTTTATTTTATTTTGAGTGAATCATAATATTTTTTAATAGAATATTGTTACTTAAGGTCTCGTGCATTATATATGGCAATATCTGTTTCAATAAAAACATGATCTATATTGGGTTTTCGAAAATTATTAATATTTTTAAATTAATTGAATTACTTTATTTGGTTCTATTGGTTTTGCTAAAATTCTTGTCTTTTTTTTATTTTTGACTTTAAAGAAAACTGTGTTTCTTTTTTAATTTTTGTACACAAAATAAAAAGGTTTTAAGAAAATTTTTTTCTATTAATTTCTAACTAGCAGGTATCTATAACATAACTAAATAATGATTTAATAATTATTATTAAATTAAAATAATGATCCTTTTTTATAAATTTTATAAAACTGGGTTTTTTTAATCAACTGGGTTTTTAAAAATTTATTTTCATTTTTTATAATAAATTAATGAATATTATTATTCTAATTAGTTGTAATTTTTTTGAATTTTTTATGTAATGTTATTTTTTAACTTTATAACTAATTTCATTTCCAATTCATATTTCTATAACCTTATTTTTATACTGCAGAATTAATTGCTCTAAATTTTAAATACTGATTGAATTATATGGGATTAGAAAGATTTTTTAGGACAGAAACAAGACATAAAATTATTTTAAACTATATAATTATGTGTGTATGAATATCTTTTTATGAAAATGAAGTTTAATTTCATTTTTGTAATTGCATATTCGTTAAAATTTTAAATTTCAAATATTTAGTTCCAAAAAATGCTATTTAAATATATTTAATCAAAATTTTTATTCGAAGTATCTTTCTATATGCACAACTCACTTATTTTTTTTAATCAATTATCTCTCCAAAGAAAAATGTTAATTTATTTGAAAAGCTCTGAAATTGGTTTACAAAGAATATGCAAATTCTGGCACATGTCTTCCTTCAGCCTGATCTGAAACTTTTTCTGAGCTTGCATTTTTCAATTAATCGATAGTTTTCTTAAAAGGCCAACTCTTGCCACTCCAAGAGAAACATGGTTTCTGTTTATTTATTTAATTAAAATACCTCTTCAGGATCTAAATTGGATTTGCCGTTGTCATAGAAACCGAATTAAGATTTACACTTTTCTCAAGAGCTGAAAAGTTAAAATTTTTTCCTCTCGAAGTCTAAGAATTCGTTAAACAGTTCGTGAAGTAAAAAAAAATTAGTTAATTTAGAGTTATAATAAGATATTGTGAGGTCCATTGATTTTCCTTTTATAAAATGTATTCATTTACCTCAACTTAATGTAACTTAATACAGAGCTTTCTGATCACTAGGCTGAAAAGTTTTCTGTTTGTTAACTTTGTTTTCTGATAGTTCTAGTGGTTTTGTTTTCTTATTAAATTGAAATTAATTAATACATTTCATTTATTAATTAATTGCAAATAGCTGTTTTATATTAATGCAAAAAATAGACTGCTATGCATATTTCTTCAATGTATCATGTCAGTACATCATTTCTTGAACGGCCAAGCACCACGTGCTCGTGCGAGTTAAATTGTATTTTTATTCACTTTAATGGTTTCTTTGAATGAGTCACTTTAGTATTGCCAAAGATCCAAAAAACTTTGTCTCGCGTTTATTATTTTAAAAAAGATATCCTATTTCCTATTTATTTCATTTCATATAATCACGCGCTCCAAATGACATTTTTCTAGGTTTTATTAGCTGTAGTCATTAAGTTCTTTTTTAATCAGATTTTGTAAATGCAATGGCAGCGCGTTATTAAAAGCTGGTTTTATGAGATGCTCGTGCAGATAATAAAATTTCAATTTTTCGCCTTCGGTTTTTGTTGACGCTCATTTCCAAAATAACATCATGTTCTGACATGATATTAACATTGCTCTCTTTAGAGCCATGTAACTTTCTCTTTCATCAGACCACTGATTTCAATATTTGACCTTTGTTTTCACTCCTATAATTAGCAGGGTAGTATTCATTCCAAATAACCTTGACGCGGTCTTCATCATATTAAGCAAACTAGAACAGCTCTAAATATTCTGTGACTTCCGCAATGCTAAAAACAAATTGTATACATTGCTATTAATTACATTTTAAAACGTTAACTGTTTTATCTAATACCTATTTTGTCCTCATAAGTTTTCTTTTATTAAATTTCCACCCTATGCATAAAGGTAATTGGTCTCGTATTGTATAACATCCATGTTGTTCTTCAGCCTAATTTAATATTCAAGGATTATCTTAAAAATTAAAATGTCCTTTATCTTTCCTTTATTACTAGTATTCGATGTTCATTAAATGTCGTTTTCTGTTCCAGGTTCAGCTGCCTCCCCTCAAGAGCTTTACTTCACCGTCGAACCTTCCGACACCACAGCTGTCCGAGATGGTCCTGTCCTCCTCAATTGCTCGGCAAAAGGTCCTTCGATACCCGTCTACGAATGGAGGAGGGACGAGACCAGGGTGCAACTGGTCGGAGATGTACGGAGGTAAGTTGTTGGTTTATCTATCAAAACTTTTGAATTCTGCAGCAAAGTTCATGCATGGAACGATGCAAAAATTGTGATAACCTTCATAAATACATTATTATCTTCATAAAAACATAAAGATTTTTGTCTATAAAACGATGCAAAAACTTGAATATTTCTCGTATAGCACAATTTTTTCTGTATCATTCTTCTAATGGTAAGTATGCTAGTTTCACCTTGGTTTTCGATAAAATGATAGAATTAAACTTATTATAAAGAGTATGTCCACTTTGGCTTAATGGAGTAAGCTAAGAGTTTTCAAGATTTCTCCACTAAAACCTAGTAAAAAACATAAATCAAAGGAAAAAGGACCTATCAACTTGTACTCTTAATTAGAATTATTCAAATCTTTATAGATCAATTTGTTTGGATGGCACAAATCTGTCTGAATCGTTCTTCTAATGGTGCTAAGTATGCTAGTTTCATTGACCGTGATTTTTGATACAATGATACAATTAATCTTATAATGGAGAGTATGCCCACTTTGGCTTGGTAAACACTAATAGATAAATCAAAAAGAAAAGGTCCTATCACCTTGTATTCTTAATTAGCTTTATTCAAATCTTTATTGATCAATGTGCGCAGTAACAATAAAATTCTTGCTTTTTGTTTAGATAACAAAAATCAGTCGGTATCATTCTTCTAATGGTGCTAATTATGCTAGTTTCACTGACCGGGGTTTTCGATACAATTTATCTCATAATGGAGAGTGTGTTCCCTTAGGTTTAGTGGAGTAAGCTAAGGGCCTGTAAGCTTTCTCCACTAAAACCTAGTTGGGAAATATAAATCAAAGGAAAAAAGGTACTCTCAACTTGTACTCTTAATTAGAATTATCCAAATATTTATAGATCAATGTGTGCAGTAACAATAAATTGCATGCTTTTTGTTTGCATGACTTAACATATATCTAAATAAAATCTCAGCCGGTTTTCTTGAAAAATTGTCCGTGAAGATAACCTACCTCTATTGCAGCTATGCTAGACTTTATATAAGTGCTCTAAATTCGCTTGCCCATTGGAAGATGATGCTTTTCCTTCTTCTTTTTTTAGCCCCTCATGGGCTTGCCAGAATATAATATATCGATTTATATTATAATATTATCCCCATAAAAAATTTTTAATTTCGAAATGTTTTCAGCAATTATTTGGATTAGGATCCTATAATTGTGAAGTTATTCGGAAGTTATTGTTCATTTTCAATAACAATTATGAAAACTAAAGGCACGTTTTTCGGTATTCAACAATATATATCATATTATTCCTGTAAAAGGATTCTAATAATTGCGAAATATACTTAGTAATTATTTGAAATATGCTCCTAGAGGCTGTGAAGTAATTCGGAAATTATCGTTCCTTTTGAATAAAAATTATAAAACTTACAAAATGTTTTCTTTTATTCCGCATTGAATCGCCTCTTTTTTTTGGGAGGAGGGAGATTATTTATAAATTAACCGCTACTATAATTTGAAATTTTTAGTTGCCAAGAGTAGAGATTTGGTAATTTCTCTCTAAGTATACAAAGCTAAAGATAATATTTTAAAAATTCGTAAATAGTGGAATTTATTAACTTCTCATATATATCCTCATATATAAAAAGTAAGTTAAAATCAATGATATAAAAGTATCTCAAGATACTAATTAAAATTTTTAAAAGTGGCTTGATTTCGCAAAAGCGATGTTCAGTGGACAGTTAAATTCCCCATCTTGAAATTCTGAGATATTCTTAAACAATTATCTAAAATGATTGCTTGAAGCTTGTTCTGTAACTTATTAAATTGAGACCAGAAGAACTACTGAAATGTGAATTTTTTAGAATAACGGAGGCTAATGATATCAGTTGATTACATTTTTCTCTTTCTTTCTTTTTAACTTTTTCCATTCTGTATTCTAAATTTTTGGTTACTTTAAATATTTTCTAGTTTGATCTTTTTACAAGAATATACTGCCGTTGTTATTCTTCACTTTCATTTATGAATTATAATTACAAATACAAGCTTCCATCAGTTTAATTAGCATCTTTGTAATTTCAAAACAGAACACTTTTTCAATGCATGATACTAATAAGTATATTTTTTAAAAACAAACAAACAAGGTACTTAAAAGTACTGCAAGGTTATTAATCTTCTATTTTAACTTTTAAAAAACCCATTGTTTTATTTTTAACGAAGGAAATTAAAATATCTTTTACTAAAAATTTAAACTGAGAAAAATTTTACTTTGTAATTTACTTGGAAGAAAAAAATTCTTAAAAGTTGTTGTTACTTATGGCACTTGCCATGGACAAGCCCCCTCCCCCGATATAGAAGCAGATTTAAGCCGAAAAGAGCCTCTCTTGTTTTTTGAAGTAGCGCCAACTAGGGCCAAGAGTACGACTTAGCTGCACACTCACCACATTTGCTTGCACAGCCCCTTTTTACGGGGGGGGGCACAGTCACACATCTCACAGATAGATCACAGAAGAACAACCATGCCCAAACCGAAACTCGAAACCTGGACTCCCAGAAAACGAGGAAGACGCGCTACCTCTGTGCCAGAAAGCCGGCAAATTCTTTAAAGTATTGTGCATGAATGTAAATTCTGTATTCAAATAACGTATATACAAAAAATAGTTAAGTTTTGAATCCTAACTTTATCTTATTAGCTCTTTTATATAAATTCTTATATTCTTTTCGATGCAATGATACAATCTGCAGAACATGCATAATATATAAATAATAACTATTTTAGGATTAACCTATTGGCATAAGAATGAGTTACCGATCTTTAATTAAATTAATATGTTTTTAAATTTTAATCCATTTTAACTAATTACAATTTAATTCAAACTTCTGATGCGGATAAGTTTATCTTTGTAACAAATTTTTGAAGCAATTTAAGATTTTCTAATACTATACAAACAACGCTGAGGGTATAAAAATTTTAAAATTTACTTTCAGATAATTTTCAGAAAATTTTCTTCCAATAACTTTTTTTAAATTGAAAGCAGAATATCTTTCTCAAGAAACTTAGAGAGTTTTGCTTCAAACAAATATACTTAGAAAATGCGTCACTTGAAATTGATTAAATTCGGCAAAGACAACAAAAAAAAAAATAGTGAAAATTGTGATGTGACAAAGTAGAAAATCACCTAGGCTCGAATAATTAAATAAGAATTTCAACTGACTTTGTTGGAAGCAAAATTGTTTTATTTTCTGCTTCATTGTTTAATTACTTCTAAGAGTCTTTTTTTTTTTTAATTTTAAGAACTGAACATTTATTTTAAGATCATTATTTACCGAGGAATCGAAGTTTGTGAATAATGACGTATCTGGAAATAAGGTTAGTAATCAGTGCTTACCTTCTTGTAGGAAATATTTTCATTTAGTTTTCTTTTCCATATTACACTGCTGTACGCCGCATGCCTTTATTTTTTTCAATTAACTTTAGATATAATTTCAAATTATTCTTCTTTATTAAAATCTTAATTAAAATCTGAGGTATAAAAGCATGTGTAATTTGGAGTGCAGAAAGCACTTTAAAATTTTTATCTTGTCAGCGTACTTGTTGACGTGGAAACTACAATCTCAAAAATTAGTGAAGGCAGTTAACGATAAATCATATATGTTAATAACACTTTTTGTTAGTGCATTTAAGCCAGTAAATATTGTAAAATATTTTCTATAATCAACTGTTACAGCATTAACAACTGTTAAAAATGTTAACACTTCACTAACATTTTAAAAGAATGATTAAATATTATTACAAAGAAAGTAGTAAGTATAAGTTACATGGATGTAATAGTAAATGTTACGTTATTTTTATTAATTTATATTAAAATAGCAGTACCCGCACGGCGTTGCCCCTGGCATAGCATCCAAGAAGAAAAATTAGCTTTAAACTTGAGTCTAGCCTCTACCCGATATGACATGGGCAGGTTACGCAACGTCAAACAAACATAGAAATATGTTTAGAAATTATCAAAATTAGCAACAAAACAGTTTTTAAGAGCATGGAAATATTTATAGTGTTACAAAGATAATAATTTATGTTCGTAGACAAAACAAAGACGATCATTTCGAAGTTGGATTTCCTTTTCGGCATAATGAAATTTGAATCGCTGTTTAAAATCAGATGTAAACAAAGAAATGTATCGCACATGCGTACCGCAGCTCATGCGCGGATAAATTAAAATCGCAATTATTAAAAAAAACTTAAGTCTAATCTAAAAACTTATGTCTAACCTCCACCCGATATGACATGGGTATGTTACGCAACATCAAACAAACACAAAAATACATTAAGAAATTATCAAAAATAGCTACAAAAAAGTTTTTTATAGCACACATTCCGAAATAGCTAGACTGTTACAAAGGTAAAACTATGATCTGTCCGTAGACAAAACACAGGCGATCATTTCGCTCCTCAGGAGTTTCATTCTGTCTCCTCAATTTAATTGCAGCGAGATTTAAAGAGAGACTGTCATTTCGCTCGTCGAAAGACTCTCCTTCTCTAAGTGTGGACATTGTTTCTCTGATATTTGCGAACCGAATTTTTCTTTCTTCATTCTCCTAATCGCGCAACAAACGTAGTTTCTTGCCATTTAATGTGCTCCGACCAAGATTGCATTTCTTTCTTTTGGGCATAATGAGATTCGAATCGCTGCTTAAAATCAGACATAAACGAAGAAATTTATCGCATATGCATACCACAGCTCTTGCTACCTGCACATACGCAGTTTGAGATTTTTGTACATGCACTGATAAATTAAAATCGCATTTATAAAAATCTTTTTATTCTCATGTGATTTTAATGTACTAAAAACTTTCCCCAATAAATGCTCTACAAAATGGTGTAAATATCTCCAATATCCGTTCACTATTTCTCGAGTTTTTGTGGTTCCAACATACAGACGCTTTCAGGAGACTTCGTTTTATACCATGTATAGATGAAAATGTTCCTCTTTCTTGAGATAAGTGTGGAAATGTAAATCAAATTTAAATCTGATGTATGAATTGGAAAAATTTGTGTGAAATTAATGGATTGGTCTAATGCTGTATTAAACCACTTATTATTACTAAATTATTATTATTCTATTTTAAAATAATCGCCAGATTTAAAATAAAATAATACCCCTCAATGTTAATTGAAACAGGAAGTAAATATTGTCTTTTCCCCATCTTTCACTTTCCCGAATAAGCCAACAAATGGAACACAAACTTATTCTATAATCAATCTTTCATTCCTTGATTGGTCAAAGTCTCACAGTTTTCAAAATGTCAAGAAATGTCAAAATTGTCAAATAAATTTCAAGTTGTTCTCGTGTTCTTTACTACGGATGGAGGGGTGCAGCAGCTTCTGAGGGTATGGAGCCCTGATTCCCCGAAAGCAGAAGTCTGAATTCTAGCTAACACACGTCACAAACCCTTTTTACGGGGCGGACTTCATTCATGCATTTCAGTCATTCATCCACAAAACGTAATTTAGATCTGAAACAGAGAACGATCACCTCTGACCCAGTACCTCCAGTGGTATTACTCACGATACGAAGAACTTTGTGACCACGACAGATTTAACGTGCTCCAGCCCCCCCACACACGGAGAGTCTTTGGCAGGCGGCTTTGTACTCGTAGCCCAAGAGATTTGAAGTCAATCCACTACCAACCAGGCCATCCCGGGCCCAACTAAATCGTATGGTGTACAATTTCCACATTTAAGATTACATTAAATCCACAGTATACATGACAAATCGTTAAATGCGTTGCAGAACTTATTACCAATAAAATCCGTCAATGGTTACTTTACCACTTCTGCAGAAGTCTGTATTATTGCATAAATATTTGTCTTATAATGAAAGGAGGACAAATAGTACATTTGTAACTACTCTTTAAAAAAACCCGAAATGTTTCTTTTTTTTATGAGATATTTTTTTTAAATTTTATGTTTGAAGTAGTAATACTTATTGAAACGTTATTCAAAATCATCTGTCATTTTGTAATTAACTTTATTTCAATCTTCTTTATCGGAAATTATTCAGAAAACTTTAATCATTATTCATCGCTGGAAAATCTGACAGCTTCTATTCATGCGTTCGAAAAGAAATTGCATGATATTCCAGCTATATTTACAAGTGCCTAGAAGAATTAAATCTTACCGTCATGAAAAGTGAAATCTGAAACATACAGAGTTAAAAAATTTCGGTAGCAGGAAGACAATGAAAAGAATGTGCGATTGTTAATTGCCATCCATCGCTTGTTCGCAGCTTTATAAAAACGAGATGTTTAGCTGTGCTCTGTATCACGAGGAATTTTTCCTTCCAGATCCATCATGAACAATGGCTCGTTGTTCATCAGCCAGGTGCATCACACTCGCAATGAAAGGCCCGACGAAGGAATGTACCAGTGCGCGGCCAACTTCAAGGATGTTGGGACCATCGTCAGCAAGCCCGCCAAACTCCAGATTGCTAGTAAGTGTCATTCACTTTTAATTACCCAAAATTTTCAGCTATTAAGTGATTCTTTAATGAACTCTTTGGACTGTGAAAAAGCTATATAACAAACACTTTCGGGGAATATATTTAAATTCTATTTAAGAACACTTGTTCGAGAATTAGAACAGAAAACAATCAATGTTGTGACTAAAACTCGTATAGTTGAATATATTATCATCTGTTGCACCGTTGTAAGTCTTTCTAGAAATTGATAAGCAGCAAGCTGGATAAGATATAGTTGAGTTTGTTGTTGTTGTTTCTAATGGGGCTTGTAATGGACAAGCCCCCCCCCCCGCTGATACAGCAGCAAATTTAAGCCGAAAGAAGCGTCTCTTGTTTTTGTAGCAGTGCCAACTAGGGCCAAGAATACGACTTAGCTACACACACACCCCACATTTGCTTGCACAACCCCTTTTTACAGGGGGGCACAGTCACACATCTCACAGATAGCACACAGAAGAACAACAATGCCCAAGTCGGGACTCCCAGAACAAGAGGAAGACGCGCTACCTCTGTGATAGTTGAGTCTAGAAAATGAACATAAATCCATTGTGTTAACTTTTATGCATCACTATAATGTTTCTGAAATGAGATTTTGGTAATTCATACAGGACCCACTGTGTCATTTTTTTTCTGTCTTTTGGATTTTTGTAAAAGTTCATGATTGTCCATCCGAGCGAACCATAAATGACATCCAATAAAAATCTTTTAGCCTGGCTACCAGGTACTCCAGTAAAACTCCTTCAGGAAAGATACAAATTATTTTCCTACTGAAAGTCTTTCAGAAAGACATTACATAACTCCATCCTACGCCCCATATGACTATAGCACTGTGTTATCTAACCGATTGAATGAGCATAAGATAGAAGGAAAAAAAGAGGAGGGGAACTAAAAAAATGACTTAAGCAATGATTATTAACATTAGAGCCTTACAGTTACAAAGGAAGCATTTAAACGGATTCTGATCGGTAATATTTTGATCTTAGTTACTGAATAATCATGAACAGGTCTTGTTATTTGTTGCTGTGATTTACTATAGGGTTGATCTTACCGCTAGAAAGGGCATTCGATGCAACTCTCCTGTACCATTCTTTCTCGGGACTTGTTTCTCACTTTCTTATGTGCCATAGCAGAATTAGCATAAAATCGGTGGTGAAGTGAATTGAAAATCCTATCTCCTCCTAGCCACAGTATGGATATGAAATCTATGTAGGTATTTTTGGAGCAGGATAGTTATTTTCCAGATAGGAAAAGGTAACTTTTTCGGATAGCAGATAGATTTTCTGAAAGACAAAAAATTTTCTACTGAATATCCTTAAAGAAAAAAAAAAGACGTGCGCGTTATTTTCTGGGGAAGTCCTCCTGAAAGACAACCAGGCATTTTCTCACTGAAAGTTCTTCAGGAAGACAGTCATGTGTTTTCCCAATGAAAATCCTTAAGGAAAACAAAAAAACATGTTTTTTTTTCTTCTGTGGAAGTCCTCCAGAAAGACAACCAGACGTTTTTTCACTGAAAGTTCTTCAGGAAGACAGTCATGCGTTTTCCCAATGAAAATCCTTAAAGAAAACAAAAAGACATGTGTTTTTTTCTTTTGTGAAAGTTCTCTAGAATGACCACCAGACATTTTTTTCACTGAAAGTTCTTCAGGAAGACAGTCATGTGTTTCCCCAATGAAAATCTTTAAGGAAGGCCACTAAATATATTTCCATCACAAATCTTTAAGAAAGGCAACTCATTCTCAGCTTACTGGAACTAAATAAGACTTCTGCTTAGATGTTCCAAGATCTTTTTAAAAACAGATAATACCATTCTTTTTTATCATAAGCTCTTTCGTAAATGCAAGTGAAACAAAGTAGAATTGAAATTATCGGGGTTTTTTTTCCCCCTTAAAACTTTTTTAAATTGCACTCAAATCTAACTTTGGTATCTTAGTTCAGTTTGAGAACGGCATTTAAATTCTTTTTCTCCTACTACCAGCGTTTCATTTTTTTAAATTAATTTTTTCTTATTTCTAGATCTTCCGAGATTTGATGAGCAACCCCACGACCTGACCGTGTATCCCGGACAAACTGCGTACTTTCCCTGTTCCATTCAAGGGCACCCACCTGCTGATATCATTTGGTACAAAGACGAACGTCTTCTGAGGTTGGACAAAGATCGCATGACCCTCCTACCGAGCGGAGCCCTGGAAATCCAACACGTCAAGTCCTCAGATAGTGGCACCTATAAATGCAATGCTTCCAATATCGAAAGGCACAGAATCAGCGCCACTGGAACACTTACTGTTAGTTTAGATTATGGTGAGTATGGAAAAGAAATTTGTGAGTGATTTATTTTAAGCGTAATTTCCTGTATAAGGGAGTCGTCTTTCTTTTTATTTCACTCATTTATTATTATTACCGCTATTGTTATTCATTTATCGCATATCTTAAGTTTATGTTTCAATTATGATGAAAATGTTAAGAAAAATATTAAATAAAGATTAAGATGAAATCTGCTATGCATACTTCAATGTATCATGTCAGAACATCATTTCTTGAACGGCCAAGCACCACGTGATCGTGCAAGTTAGATTATATTTTTATTCATTTTAATCGTTTCATCGAATGAGTCACTTTAGTATTGCAAACAATCCAAAACACTTTGTCTTGCGTTTATTGTTTAAACAGAATTGAAATTTTAAATTCCTATTAAATTCACATACGACGAATAATCCCAATGCTGTCGTTATTTAATATAATTATTATTAATAATAATTATAATAATTCAGTTTTATTAGAAAACTTCATTAGGTACGCGATATTTAATTCGGAATTCGATCAGTATCTGTTTATTTAAATTATTTTATGACCTTTGTGTTACACCTTTATGACCTTAGTTTTGAAACATAATCATATTTTACTTATAGTATTTCAGATTCATCATTGCGAATGTACTAATTGCAAATTAGTTTGATTATTTTCTCTTATATAAAGTATACAAAGAAAACGTCTTATCATAATAAAGAAGAAAAAAAAACTCGAAATCGTCGTTATTTTCATGAATCTCTACATTTCTGACCTTTCCGAGTCAGTTTAGTTAAGTTATACTAATGTACCGTTGTAAAGCAGCACTAGGGCTATTTTGGTTCGGACCTCCTAATTTTGAACCGCTATCAGATGACGAGGACGACACTTGAACTATCGCCCTTCTCTCCACACCACACCAGCTGGAGGGCGTTTAGCCCTTACTGTTTTAACATGAAGCAGACACTCTTATGTGCCGGTTCTTCGGTGGAATCGGGTCTCGAACTTGAAACCCTGTGGCTCACGGGCCAAAAACTAGCCACTCCTTTTTGGATTTATCTGTTTTCCCTACACGCGAAGCAAAAATCAACCGATTCAGAAAAAGCAAACTATATGTCTGTCTGCGTTTACGATAGTTCATAAAAAGTTTAAACTATCAAACTTTGAAATCCATTCATAAAATATTTAGCTGGCTGATCTAGTATAAGTGAACATTGTCATTACAAAATGTAAAGATTTCGATCGATAGAATTTGGATTCAGAGATTAAAAAAAAACAGTTTTAGCATCTCAAATATACCAAACTTCATAAGAAATCTTGTAGTCACAAATTTCAAATACCAAATTTGATATATTTAAGTGATTGCCTTTTTGAGTTATCGCGTTTGCATGTTTCTGAAAGAACTGACTGACAGACAGTCAACTCTTGGTTAAATTTGGCTCGAAATTTGACAGGTGTTTATATTCTGCAGGTTAAATTTGTGTTCAGAATTTTATTTATCTAACTCTCTTAGTTTTGCAATTATCGTGTAAACAATTATTCGGAACTTCTGAACAGACGGACTCCTACTGACCAGATTTCACTTAAAATTTGGTGTAAAGATTATATATCAAATTTTAACAGTTCATATTAAAGCGTTTTCGAGTTATCTTTGTCATATACGGACATTTTCCGGAAGTGTGTGTGTGTGTGTGTGTGTGTGTGTGTGTGTGTGTGTGTGTGTG
>JAOUZG010044950.1:249322-331024 GCA_026289955.1 Argiope argentata | reverse complement strand
TTATTATTATTATTATTATTATTATTATTATTATTATTATTATTATTGCTTTAAAATAAACTATTTTAAAATATCCCTTTATTTCAATTTCCACTTCTTTTAAATGTTAAAGTAATCCGAAATCCTTGCTATTTCGTGCAAGAGTAATTATGCAGGACTAAACTAAAACAATATATAAAAATATTTAGTTAATAACTTAAGCTTATTCTTTATTATATTGTTACAAGCGGGCGATCGCCACGAAAGCGTGCTGAAGGAGAGGACATTGGCGACGGCTGTCGAAGAGCTTGGCGCACACCGGATTGGTTTAGCGAAAGGAATAGTCTGGTAGCCGCTTGACCGTTCACGAATCTCCGTGTGTTTCCGCGTGCACACTCGCTCGGCTATATAAGGGGCGGGTTGCCGCAATCTGGCAATTAGTTCCTCTCGGAAGAGTAGCGATTAGTTGTAGCGATCTGATTACTTTTCTCGCTTGTTATCAGTGAGCTGTGTTTACGTTTGCTGCTAACGTTGTATTATTGAGCTCGCTGTGATTTACTGTTTGCTGTGCTATACGATATCTGTTTTGCAGCCTGTGTTTATTGTACGTAAGGCTTGCATTTACACTGTAAGTGACTGTTGACTGCTGGATTGTGTTTATCTGAAGTTTTCCTTTATCGAGTCATCCATCCTGTAAATAACTGTAAATAGCTGTAAATAAATTTGTTTGTACTGTCCTCAAGTAAAGTTCATTCAATCCGAACCCGCTACGCTAGAAACGTAACAATATCTAATATCGGATAGGCACATTTTGGAAAGTTTCGGCGATAGAAGCACATCAGCGGAAATTTTTGCATCTAAAAATATTACGCCTCCTAATCCCTTGAATAATCTGATTTTATCCTGTTGTTAAATGTAAACATCTTCGCTTTTCGTCTTTTTTTCTTTGATGAAATAAATGCTTCCTGACGCAAGTGCAAAGACGCGGTGGGCTTCCAAATCCAAGAATGAACATCCACAAAGTAATGAAATAAGACATAAGTATACGTAAGAATCTATTTCCCACAACATTGAACACATTCACTGAAACTCTCAAATAAAACCGCCATGATTTCTGTTTAACCCTTTGAGCCCTGAATTTTTAAAATGTGGAATAAAAAGAATTGTTGAAAATTAGTGATGAGGGTCACCATGAGACTAACCGCATTGAATTTCATCTCATTTTCACCACGGGTTTGAGAACCATGAAGTCGTGGCAAATGCCACCGTCAGGTTTGAAAAGAAATGGACATTAGGAACTTAAAATACCATGGTGGCAAATGCCATTTGGAAGGTCGAAAGGGTTAAAAATGTGGGAGACTTACCTTAAATCCAAATATCATGCCACATTTCCGTTTCTTAAACTCATGTGTTCTCTCTCCGTTTTTATATAGGTGTAAATGGAATTTATTTACAAACAAAAATTTCGGAGGATTACACTGCGGTCAATCGATAAGAAACGTACAATTGACAAAATACGATAACAAAACAAGAAAAAGAAAGATTAAAATGAAATCTGCTATGCATATTTCAATGTATCATGCCAGGACATCATTTCTTGAACGGCCAAGCACCACTTGCTCGTGCAAGTTAAATTTTATTCTTATTTATTTTAAAGATTTCATTAAATGAGCCACTCTAGTATCGCAAACGATCCAAAAAAACTTTGTCTCGCATTTATTGTTTACAAAAATATATCGCATTTCCTATTTATTTCAATGCATGTAATCTCGCGCTCAAAATGACATTTTTCTAGTTTTTATTTACTACAGTCATTAACTTACTTTTTTAAAATCAGAGCTCTTGAAAATCTGCTTTTGCTTTGTTAAAAGCTGATTTTTCGAAATGCCCGTGCAGATAATAAAATTAATTTTTCGCGTACGTATTTTTTTTCACCTGCGGGTTTTTGTTGACGCCACAAAGCTTCATTCCTAAAACAATATCATGTTCTGACATGATAAAAATACAGAACTATAATGAATGAACAGGATAATGTACAATATGAGTGAAAAAAAGAAAGCAATTATAAAACTTAGGTACTTGAGGAGGCTTAAGGATATATTATGAGTAAAATGTAAGGGGTATAAAAATAATGTAAAAGACATATCAGTTATGAAATCCTGTCAACAGCAATATGAATTATATCACAAATGGTGAGGTGGTTAACTTATTAAATTGATGACCACAACGCCTCTATTTAAAGATCAGAGCAAACAATTTTGTCATAGTTTTCATAATATATTTTGGTACATTATTTTATAAAAATTATTCGAACATTTCTATTAGAATTATTTAAGCAAAATAAAAATTAATTTTAGTTTTTTTTATTTCATTTATTGTAAGGCAATTAATTTCGATACATGTTTGAAATATAAATCTCCTTAGAAAATTCTCAACCTCTGTATTTTTTGATAAATACAAAATTCCTGCTGAGCTTGCATCTCGTGTTCACGTAATAAATCACCAGTGTCATCCACATCAGCCACATCGCCACTTGATCGCTTCATAAAAAAAGGGGGAGAGCTGTCCGGAAAGTATGTAAAAGATTGAAGTGATTGATATCATCAATCGATGGAAAAAAATAGTATTATTTCGAGACATGTTTTTGAAACTAGTGAAAGAAATGACTTTTTAAAAATAGTAAACCTTTGTAAAATTAGATGGAAGTATCTTAACTATTAAAACTGGTTTATATAATAAATCATGGCAGAACATATGAACTTTCTTTTCTACTAAACTATATCGATGATTTTGAA
The DNA here is from genome assembly GCA_026289955.1 of Argiope argentata. NCBI lineage: Eukaryota > Metazoa > Arthropoda > Arachnida > Araneae > Araneidae > Argiope > Argiope argentata. Next base: position 328,250 of record JAOUZG010044950.1, on the reverse strand, counting down.
AAATTTCTGTACAATGTCTAGTATATTTAAGATTTTTTTTAACTCTGTTAAAAGTATAAAAGGAGAAGTGAAGTAAATTAATGTGTAAAGTAAATTTTTATTTTGTGCTAGAAATATAAATTTGAAGTAAGGATCTTGTATTAATTCTGATATCTTAAATTTATGTGGGATTTCTTTCGTAAATGCAATATGATTTTAATTAATCTAAATCTAATTTTATAGTAATCTAATTTAAATCTAATCTAAACTAAATCTAATTTAATAGTAATATTTCTATTATTATCTTATTTTTATATTTCTTTTCTTTAAAATCTTATTTTGGGGCTCCTTTTTTACTGCATTTTTCTATTGTAATCAAAATACACAAAATTTGAATAATATAAACATTTCCTCATTTTAGCTTGTAGTAAATTTGTTCAGGGCTTAATGATTTACTTCTCAGATATTGAAGTTTTATTTTTTTCTTCTTTCTTTTATTGAACCAGAATTCATGAAATAATCAACAGATTGAAAGTATCCAGCAAAATATGAGAAAACTATTTCAATTACCTAATCTATTTACCTCTTTTGATATTATTACCATGGTGACTAGAAGAAAAAGATTGTAACCGAAAATATAACTAGTAAAAGAAATTACTAGATAAAATATCAAAGGTTATACAATATTTTTTGTTGGTATTTTAGCAAGGGAGAAAGAATAGGACTATTTTTCCATCACAAAAATATATTCCATCGTTTGTATATGCAAAAAATATGTTCACTGCTTAATGAGTCGTTTCTTATTAAGTTGAAAAACTGTTTGTTTATTAATTTTTTTTAGTCAGAATTCATTTAATGAATGAACTGATAGATAAATATATCATAAAATTTCTGATAATTTCAACTCAATCACTTGATCACTTTTGTTATAAATGGGTAATAATATCAGAACAAAACGGATGAAATGCCAAAAGTCTTAGAGTAATTTTCGTCATTGTTTTAAATCGTCATAAAAAATGTAAATATTTTGTTGTGAAAAAAGCTATACATTAGCGTTTGAAATTGATCTTTTAGGTCTTTAGCGAATAGCGCTAGGCCCGAACTCCCAATCTTATGGTTAGTAGTCCAGTAACATATCCGTTGGGCCAAAAGTGCACTTCGGTTCGAGGGTTGTTACCTGGCTTATATGTATAGCAATCACCACAGAGTATCTCCCCAGTGAGCTTTGGCGAACGATACATATGTGAAGTGTTGGTGGTGATGTTAACAACTTGTCGTATTTAATGCGCGTCTAGACCTTTGAGTCGCCGATAGAGGGCGCCGCGACAGTTGAACGAAGCTATGTGCGAAGGTTGCGTTTATCCAAGGTTCTGTGGTGATTGCTATACATATAACATCCCTCGGACCGAAGTGCACTTTTGGCCCAACGGATATGTTACTGGACTACTAACCATAAGATTGGGAGTTCGGGCCTAGCACTATTCGCTAAAGACCTAAAATGGAATCTTATGGTTAGTAGTCCAGTAACATATCCGTTGGGCCAAATGTGCACTTCGGTCCGAGGGATGTTATCTGGCTTATATGTATAGCAATCACCACAATCTAATCACAAGATATATGTATTAGAGTGTTCCATAGGTTTCTTTGGCATATTTCTAAGAATGACTTTAACTTGAGGGGGGGGGGGTATGTAAAGATTCAGGCTTAGCTTCTAGCCTTCTATGGCATTGGTTTCAGTCATGTTAGAGTTTTTAAAAGTATTTTTCATTGGCGATATAATCTCTTATTTAATTAATTTATTTACTTTTCTCAATACAGATAATTAAGGAAGCATTTAACATCTTAACATTTGTGATTTAAAACGAATAGAATTCCAGGATATAAATAATTTTTGCGTTCAATATTGTAGCATATATAAATAGGCTTACATGATTCTCACTTCTGTTTACTATAATACTATTTTCCCTCTTTTTTAGAGATGGGTCTGATGGCAGGCATCGTATCGTTGGCGCCGGAAGCTTGATGATAAATCCTGCCAAGGAAGGAGACGATGGCACTTACATGTGTCGCGCAGAAAACCACGTGGACTCTGTGGACACCAGTGCCACCCTCGAGGTGCAAGGTAAGGAAGAAAAAAAATTTCTCCTTCGGTTCTGATTGATGAATGGTTGGCTATAATTAATGTGTTTTTCAGTACCGCCTCGGTTCGTCAAAAAACCCAAAACTGTGTACGCATACGAAAAAGAGGACGTCGAGTTGGAATGCGAAGTGTACGGCAAACCTGAGCCGAAGGTCCACTGGTTGAAAAATGGCGACGCTATCATCCAGAGCGAATATTTCAAACTGGTGAATGGCTACAACCTTCGAGTTCTGGGTCTCGTGCGATCCGACGCAGGCGTCTACCAGTGCTTTGCGATCAATCCTGCCGGAGCTGTTCAGACGACTGCTCAACTCATACTGCTGCAACCAGGTTAATAGTTTTTATTTTTTATGTTGCATGTAATGTTGTGATCGCGATATTTAGTGTATTTAAATTATATTACATAAATTTATATCATAAACCATCGAATTAATACATTAAGTACTCACTAACAAAGAAAGTATGCATAAAAATTATAATAAAAAGTTAAAAATATGTTTGAATGCACGATTTATTCCATTCTTTTACGTTACAGAAGAATAAAATTTAATATTATAATGTACAAGGTAACCTTAATAACTTTAAGGTAACCTCATTCTTAATCCCTTAACCGGTTTGCCCGTACGCCGTACGTTATCGAATTTTAATAGTTGTAAATAAAAAATAAACCATTCATAACAATTATAATTCAATAGTAAAATGTCTTCGAATACGTAGTAAGCCAAGTATTCAATAGGTTTCCATTTGAATCAAAATAAGATAATATTCCCAAAATAGAAGGTGTCATCTTATTAGAAAGTAAACCGGTTAAGGAAAATAAACCGGTTAAGGGGTTAAGAAATGTCATTCGATAAAACTGTTAAACGGAATGGAATGAAATTTCTTAAGACTGTAAAAGATGTGTATTAACCAATTCTAAAAAAAGTAACAAAAGTAATCTTAAGTGAGATTTTGGAACTTTTTGATCAAAAACGGGTCATGATTAAAACAAATTCATGGAAAATGGACTATGGAAAATTTTATTAATGTCCTACTAATAAAAAATACGCCTAAAAATGAATGATATGCAGTTAAAAACTTACAGAAAATATGTTATTTATCGGAATCAAGGTTTCCAGCGCATGTACAGATTTTTCAAAACACCAGCTTCTCTGTTCTAATTTTTTTTTAAGAATTCATCTCCTTACGCTTTTATAGTCTATGAATCAAGTTTAACTTAATTCAGTCAATTGATTTTAATTAGGAAAGACTTGGACTTTAAAACAGCAAAGCATTTTAGATGGTCCTTCTATAAATTTTTTCTACTCTCCGGAATTTTATTTTCATTCTACAAAAACATCACATTTTCATCGAAGTAAACTAAAATTTTCAAGAGGTTTGATCAAAAAATCTGTGAATTTTTAACACTTGCTTTGGAAAACACACACACACGCAATACTATTCATCTTATAGCAAACTTGTGATTAGGTAGACTGAGCCACAATTCTTTTCAACCACAAATCTTTACCATTATTCCCATCAACCTAGACTTTGCCTCTTGTCTACTTTTAATTGAGGTAATTCGTAAAGCGTTACCTTAACAAGATTTTGACAAGCATTATATAGGTTGCTATTCCGATTTTATTCCATCGCGTTAGTCGCTCTTATTATTATTCTATTATCCACGTTAGTCGCTCTTACTTTTTATTCTATTATCTATTACCGCGTTAGACTTTCATATTACTTTATTATCTGTTATCGCGTTAGTCTTACTTATTATTCAATTATCTATTATTCACGCTAGTCGTTCTTACTTATTACTCTATTAGCTATTATCCACGTTTGTCTCTTACTTTTTATTCTATTATCTATTACCACGTTAATCTTACGTATTACTCTATTATCTATTATCCACATTAGTCTTATTTATTGTTCAATTTCCTATTATCCACGTTAGTCACTCTTGCTTATTACTCTTGAAAAGAATCTAAGGTACTATTCCTGACTTATTAAAAAGTTGTGAAGGAATCGTCTATGCATTAGGAAAGAAAAAGAAATGTATACTTTCTAAACTTTTAAAGATCCTAATTTGCTATGATATAATTCTGAAAATAATATATCTTTCTATAAAATGAAAGATATGTGAAGATTTAAAGTATTTATTCAAATTTTAATACTTATATATTTACTTTTCTCTTAGATAACTTAGAAGAGTTAAGAAAATTATGATTTTAAAAAAAAGGCGCGTAAAATTAGTTTAGAATTTTTGATGTATTGATTATTAATATTCAATTGTTTTTTTAAAAAAAATAATTAAGCAAATTATTATTTTCTTTTCCCGTTTTCACCTTACTCAATAAAATGCTATGAAATTGATTGCAAGTTTTATAACTTTGATAGATTCTCTTAAAAAAAGTATTTTTTCGAAGCGTCAAATAAATAAAGAAAATTCTTCGCTTTAACCTTATTTTATCTATTATACATCCATCCTGGTTGTAATCAGGGCCTATAATTATTATCTGGTAGATAAAACACGCTAAACATTTTTAAAATGAGAATTCCAATACATTGATTTTTTTTTCATTATGATTAATTATAATACATATGCCCTCTGCTTTCGTATACCAATATTGGCTGAAATTAACTTTATGTTTTATATCTGAAACGGTTATTAAAACAAGACTTTTATCGAAAATCTATGCTTAATATAAAGTAATTTATCAAATTATTTCCATATGTTTAAGACAGATTATTAGAAAAAGTAATGTAAATGTTTTCATAGCTATTGAATATCATCAATGTGAAAAAAATAAGCGTGTTTATGTTCTTAAACCTTTTTTTTACTTTTATATGGCGATTATTTTAAAACATAACAGATAAATTAAAATGAAATTTTACTGCTTTTATTTTATCCGAAAAAAACTGATCACACTTTTTTCTTGGAGTCATTTAAAATTTTTGTTTTATTATTTGCCAGTAAATATTTTTATTTCAATTCATTTCTGTAGATAATTGTTTTATTTTATTTTTTGAATTTCAATAATTATTATTTTTTATTTTGTTTCATTTTCCTTCGATAACTTCTTTCTGCATTAACATTAAATACTTATCTTCTCATATATTTTCTTTACCTTCCTTCCTTTAATTTACCGTCCTCTCCCACTCATTCATTAAAAACTCAATCCTAACTTATTGGTTTAAAATTGTAACCTCTCCCTTCAAACTAACCCATTAAAATTAATACTCCATTAAACCTACTTGTCTCTACACGTCTGTGCATTTCACTAACTGCCTGTAGTTGCTCCTTCTGCAAAGCCCAAATCCTTCACAGGTGACCAGACGCACAGTAAAGAAGTTCCCACCTCGCCCGTGGACGTGAAGGCAGTCATTGTCTCCACCAGATTCGTCACCCTGTCTTGGACGCAGCCAGTTAACACTTACGGGGAAATCATCGCCTACTCTGTGTACTATAAAGAAGACACATCTACCAGGTATGGTAACACTACTTGTAGTTTCTTTTGTTGCTGCATATAAAACGGCGTTCACACGGCCCATCGAATTTTCAGACGAGCCACGCGTTGCCCTGTTTTACCCCTCTTGTGGTTTCTTGGGGTGATTTGATGTCTGTAGCCGCGTCCGAAGTTTTCCCGCAGATTGTTAGTAAAGTGTCCAGGCATCAAAGAACCCCAAGAAACCGCAAGAGTGGTAAAACGGGGGAATGGATAGCCCATCTGAAAATTCGGAGGTCAGATTAACGTGGCTTTAGATCCCTGGTAATCCGAATCGGTCGACATAAGTTGTGAAAGAGTAAGTAGACGACATAAGAGAAAGAGTAAGAGTAATTGCGTATTAAACTGTCCAACTTCATCGCCAAATTTAAAGTAATCGCCAATGAGTTGCTATACCGCCAATTATGGCAATTCGGTACCTGAGTAATCCTTTGATCTTTATCGCCAAATTTAAATCCGTCGCCAAAAAGTTTCTAAATCGTTGGCGAAAATGGTATAATACGTAAGTACCGTATTTTCAAAGACATGCAATCGCGATAACTCAAAAATGCAATAACTTTTTTGTGCTTTTATGATTGTAATTATAGGTAGAGAGGGTTACCAAATTTCTTGTTTCAGTTGGTTAAGAAAAATTAGTCTTAAACATCAATTCCATTTTCATATATTACTCTTACCTCACACACAAACAGACCGACACACACATACACATAAGAAAAAAGAAAAAAAAACCTCTTCAAGGATGACACGACAGATTTGGTAAAAATGCTAACTTAGTGGCAAAGTTTATATTTCGCAAGTCCTTGTCATATTTTCTGATATATCTTTTTTACAAAGTATGCGAAAAAGGTTTGGGTAGAACACTTCCATTGCTTTTAAAAACATTATTTTCAGTAGAAGCCCTTCTTATTAATTCTATGAAATTTAAAATGAAAGGAAGCTTTGCGATAAGATTCCGATGCCAACAAATAAAGAGTGGTCTGTATATAAAATGATTCTAAATAGCTAAAATTGGCTAAAAAGAAATTAGTATTTCCGCTTTTGAAAACTCATAATTGGAAAATCTGAAAACTAGAAAAAAAAACCATCTTTGAAGAAACCTCTTCTAAATAAGTATTCTTGAATAATTATTTTTAATTTCATATTTTTTCCAAGACATTAACTATTTAATGTTTTTATTCTATTCACACATGCTGGCTTATAGACTGGTCTAATTCCATTTTTCACGACTTTCTTTACGTACGACGTTCGACGACTTTAAAGAAGTTTATTTTTACGTATACTAATTATCTTATATTACACACAAAACTCAAAATATATAAAATAACCGTTTTCGTCTTCATGGAATAAAATCACTGCTTTTTATATACAAACCTTATATGACACAGAATTAATAATTATACTCATTTAATACAGTTAAAATTCCAAATGTTAGAGACTTGCTTTTTCAAAACTTATTTAAATGAATCTTATGTAAATGTTAATTAGTTCTAGTATTTGTTATCTTGAAGATAAAAACGCAAATTTCCATTTGTGGCACTTTCTTGTGCATTAAATTATAACGAATAAAATGTGGGGTGTTTTTTTTTTTCTAAATTATACTTGAAACGAATCTGGCGTTTGTTAATAAAAAGTTATAAAATTTCAATTATAACTATTCCATTAAAAAGAATAACTCTAGTGTGTAAGCAAATGATCTTAAAAAGACAAAGAATAAAAAAGACATCTTAATTGACTACTTTAACTCAGATTATAGTCTTTTTTTCCATCTTCTATTCTTAAAAGCTTCCTTAAGTGCTTTCTTCTTCAGTAAAGCTCTGATATTTTATTCTGTGTTTGCACATTTATTGATTGAAGATATATCACTCTCTTATCACATTTATCGACGTCTTTTTAAACAATTACTTTTCTTTCAACTAGTTAGGTTTTTCCCCCCTTATCTATATCCATTAACTGAAGAGTCTGTCCAATTAAAAAAATTCTTTTTGAGGAATGGCACAGATGCTACAATTTATTTTGAGTGTGTGCTTTCTGTCTTCCTCTTTTGTGTACCTTCAAAAGTTTCGGTTTTAATAATGTATCTTAAGTTAACAATGGTCGTTTATTTCATTTTCTTCTTGCGGAAAAGTTTCAATGCTTGAAAGAAACAAAAATGTTTTTTTAAATGTTTTGGTATGAAAGTAATAAATGATTTCTATTCTAAATACAGTGATTTAATTTTTTATTCTTTATGGAAGTGGTTTTAGTCTTGAGTTATTCAGATTTGTTTAACAGGCTCCTAAGGAATAACTTTAAACAAAATGTTTAGCGTTCTTAGCACACTTCTTAAAAAATACTTAATTTGACAGAAATATGCTTTGGAGATTGTAAATGTTTACCTCGGTGCGATATTTTTATCATGTAAGAACATGATATTGTTTTAGGAATAGGGTTTTGTGGCGTCAATAAAAACCCATAGGCGAAAAATAAAAAATTTATTATCTGCCTAGAGCATCTGAAAACATCAGATTGTAATAATGCGCGTTGCCATCCTGTTTACAAAATCTGTGATTAAAAAATATAAGTTAATGACTACAGCAAATAAAATCTAGAAAAATGTCATTTTGAGTACGTGATTATATGAAATGAAATAGATAGGAAATGCGATATTTTTTCAAACAATAAATGCGATACAAAGTTTTTTTGGATCGTTTGCAATACTAAAGTGACTCATTCAATGAAACGATTAAAATGAATAAAAATATTTAACTCGCACGAGCACGTGGTGCTTGGCTGTTCAAGAGATGATGTTCCGACATGATACATTGAAATATGCATAGAAGATTTCATTCTAATCTTTATTATTATTATTATTATTATTTCAGAGAGCGAGTTCTGAATACTACACGCCTGAGACTGGAAGAAATTAACATTCAGGGTCTCCAACCTTCCACCAAATATCAGTTCCGTGTGGTGGCTTATAATGAACATGGTCCTGGAGTTAGCTCTGGGGAAATAACGGTAGAGACACAGAGTGAAGGTAAGCTGCTATATCTTGCAATGATCAAAAGTTAAACTCAAATTGAAATAGAATTAAAAAATCATGAAAATTATTAATAAATAATTTAAATTCTAATAGTTGGTTTGCAGCATATTATAATTTTATTCTCTCTATATATATATGTCTTCGTTTTTAGTTGTTTGTTTCTATTTCTGGTATTTTTCTGTTAGCAGAGTGGCAGCGAAAATCGCCAAATATTGTAGAATTTCGCCAAATTTCTTACAGCGATTTTAAAGCGAAAACTCGCCAAATGATGTAGAACAGCCAAATTATCTTAGGCGATATTTCGCTGCCGCCCGGCTAACGAAAAAGTACCCTATTTTTATTGTCTTTAATTTACAAGGCATTATTACTGTTACGAAAAATAATAAATATTGTTACGTTTTTAGCGTAGCGGGTTCGGATTGAATGGACTTTGTATGAGGACAGCACAAACAAATTTATTTACAGTTATTTACAGGATAATTAATAAAGTAAAAATTTCAGATAAATACAATCCAGCAGTCAACAGTCAATTTCAGCGTAAATTCAAGTCTTACGTACGATAAAAACAGATTGCAAAACAGCTATCATATAGCACAGATACAGTAAATCGCAGCGAGCTCAATAACACAGCGTTAACAGCAAACGCAAACACAGCTCACAAATCCTTTAGATCAGCGAGACGCTTTTTATTTCAGAGCAAACTCTCAACTAACTCGATCAAATCACTATAGCAACTCACTAACTCACGCCGGCTATTCGTCCTTATATAGCCGAGAAGCGCGTGCGCCTGAGTCTCGTGAAAATTCTCAAAACATCGCGCACAATCTAGCGGCTACTAGATTATTCCTTTCGCCAAACCAATCAAGCTGGCGCGAGGCTCTTCGCCAAACGTGGCCAACCTTGGCGAGTTTTCGTGCCGCACACCCGCTTGTAACAATATGTAAAAATAGTATAATTTAGATATTTTTTCATGGCTGTATTTTATGTTATGGAGACTCTGATTTTGCTTTTTATCATGTTTTGGACAACATCGTGATGGTACTACTTTTATGAAACTAAACTAAGCCTTAAAAATATGTTATGTTTTGCAGAATGATATTAATAATTGTTTAAATAACTATTCTATTAATGCGTTTAGTATTATAGTTTTTTAATTTGCTCCCATTTTGCCTTTTTATAGTTCATGTGCCGAGTGCTCCAAGAAACCTGAGAGCTGTCGCTCTGTCTCCCGTTTCCATTCACGTGTCATGGGACCCGCCAGAAAGCGCAGCACTCGAACCTATTCAAAAATACAAGCTGTTTTACATGGAAGAAGGTATGTCTTTTTCTCTTAATGCAATCTTTCATTTATCAAGATCATGATGGGTGATTTAAAAAACTACATTTTCAATGGTTTCACAAGTTCGCGCAACGTTGAATACAAGCTTATATAAGAGCAACCGAGTTCAATTTCATAAAAAATTTCCTTGAAAGTAAGCAATATGATAGGGTATTTGATTTGATTTCAATGTATCTTATTTAAATTATATAGTATACTGTACGATATTCCGACCTAGCCGGGGGTCGCCAAAGAGCAACCTCACCTAACACGAAGGAACTGTATCATTAGCCTTATAAGCCAGATAACATCTACGATACCGAAGTCGATTTTTGAATTATGGTCATGTTACTCGGCGACAGGTTCTAGCGTCGCGGGTTTCAATCTCTACATTAGTGACCTTGAAAACACAACCTTCTGCAACAGTCGTGGCGCCATCTACCCGCAGCTAAATCGTCAGACTCACTTGACGTAAAGCAAGCAAAACAAGCAAAAATTGTGTGACTCACTTGACGAGCAAGCAGCAACTCGCCATAACGCTTGGCGCTATACAAAATCGCTCACTTCTTCGCCGACTCACTGGTGGGAGGGGGAGTACTGTAGCGTTAGCCTTATAAACCATATAACATCTACGATACCAAAGTCGACTTTTGTATTATAGTCATGCTACTCTGCTACAGGTTCTACCTTCGCGGGTTCGTATTGCGACCTTCAATCGCTACATAACAAACTACAGTTGATGATTTTGGACCCTTGCAAACAATAAAGAACACTCTCGAGAAAAAGGCATATAGGCAGAGAAAAAAATTGAAAAAAACATTACCTTTTACATTACAAATAAAGTTGAGAAACAATAAAAATGCTTAAAATACATTAAATGAGCGATGCCCACCCAAACCTTGGGTGGCCCGATATCTAATTTTTAAACCATTAGATATATTTCTAACTAATGAAGTGGTTCAAATGATTTTGCAAATTGTGTTTTATTTATTTGAGTCAATACATGCAAACCTCTTTTTTATCCATCAAAATTTATCTATTTTTGAAAAAAAATTCAGTATTTTTTGGTCAAACAAGTGTGAGCCTCTCGATTGTTAAATCACGTTACGAGTGGATTCTTGAAAATCTTTCGGAATATTGATATTGAAAAATTAGTAATTTAATTCCTTTCAGCTATAAAAGAATTGAAGTATTTTTTTATTGTGAATGTTAGTGTTAAAAAGCTTATCAGATAGGATAAACAGAACCTTAGTATTACAAAAAAAAAATTACCAGTACATTTCTTTTATACAAATAGGAAAAAAGAATTTGCAAAATCTGACAATTTTAATCTTAAGCTCCATCGTGAATGATGTATTAATGGACACCAAATTTCTTCTGTATTGCATACTTGATGCAAAAGCAAAATAATTCCTGGCAGCAGACTAAGTAATTAATTAAATTTTTGCAGGTGCGTCTGAGGAGAGAGAAGTTTCCACTACAGACGCCACCAGTCACACGCTAAGAGGACTCAGAAAATTCACCGATTATAATTTCTGGGTCACAGCATTCAACGCCAACGGTCAGGGCTTGAATTCAGAAGAAGTAACGGTGAAAACGCTCTCAGATGGTAAGTCTATTTTTTTTTTAAAAAAAATATTTATCAGGAAATTAAAGTTTATTCTATTTAATCATAAATGTCTTTTTAATAATAAAATACTTTGGTAACTGTTATTTTCTTTACATTTTGCGTTATAAATACTATTACATAAACTAATTTGTGCAAAAATAATTGTCGAATACCATGCAAATATCAAGATGGTAAAATAGCTGCAACTTTAATAGTTGGAAAAATTGGTACCTTTTAAACTGTTTTATTTAATTTTTTTATGTAAAGTAATCAAATAAAGTCAGTTTTAATGACAATGAACATGATTGAATATGAATGTATATAACGATATCTCTGAACCTAAATTAAATCCTAATTAATTTTTTATTTAACTTAAGTTAACTTATATTAACTTCATGCTAAAATGTTTCATTATTTCCTGATAAATTCCCGTCTTTTTTTATTTAATTACTGATACAAGAGCTCTGTACAATTGCACACATCGGCGTTCCCACAATCCGAGTAAAAAAATCTACAAAGCTAAATTAATTCTTTTAAAAGATACCTATATATCCTTTTACCTAAATCGACAATCTCCCGGGAGGGGCATCTCGTAATTGAGGATGAGATGCTTCCGGTATGGTGGCTGGATCTCGTCAACCCGGTGGGTACACAAAGAGTTGGGGGGGGGGGTAGGCTCCTCCCATCGATGGCGGAGCGTACTTCCTTCGGGGAGAGTTGTACCATGGCCGGTTGACGGTCATTAGGACCCAACCACAGTTCCCGCAAATTGCTGTTGCGGCTGTCCGGTCTTTCAGTGCTGATGTTTAATCCGTCTGCCTTCGTGGCGGGTCGGAGAGACTGTTCTATGACTTACTAAATCGACACGTATAAAAGAATCCTTATTAGAATCTTATAGAATAAAACTAGCGGGCAAAATATTTGTCTATTTTGCTCTTGATTTATCAGATTGATGCACCTCGTCGCTTCTTGCTTGCACGTAAATTATGCGTCTGGAGATGGAATAAAGCGAAAAACAACTGGTTAATAAACAAGAGAGGAATTTATTAAATGATACTTTTCTTCTTTTTCATGATTAAGTAAAAAGCTCGTTTTAGTTACTATTAAAAGTTCTTTATTTATTCTATATTCATTAGCTCAATCAACATATTAACAACAGTGATATAAAAGGTAGGGGGAAAACCTTGTTAAAGTATTTAAACCTTATATACTTTCAAAAGAGGAATTTACTGAAATTTAGCTAAGCAAGGATTTATTTTGGTAGTGTTTTTTTTTTTTTTTTTTTTTGCCTGATGCTCATATTTGACATTGTACATGTGGTGAAAGCTTTATAAGTCAGATGGCAACCGGTCTGAAGTGTCACTTTTGCTCAATGGTTGTGTTACTCGGTTACAACTCCTCAGATTGTGAGTTCGGACCTAGAGCTATCCGCATCTACCGCGATGGTGACCCGGCGACCTTGAATAAGCAACCTTCGTACAGCTGTTGTGGCGCACTATGTCGGCAGCAAATGTCGCGAGGCGTATTTAATACAACAGTTAACATCATCGCCAACTCACACACGCACTCGCCATAAGCTTGGCGCAATTGTATCGTTCTTGTAACCACCGACTCACTGATGGGAGAGTATGTGGTGAAGGCTTTATAAGCCAGATAGAAACCCTAGGACTGAAGTGCCACTTTTGCTCAATGTTTATGTTACTCGGTTACAACTGCCCAGATTGCGAGTTCGGGCCCGGAGCAATCCGCATCTGCCGCAGATAGTTGAAATTACAAGAATTAGATTCCGAGAAGCATGAATAAGCCAAAACCCTCGCAATTCATAAATAAATTAAAGAAATCAGAAAACAATTAATTAAAAAAACGTTAATAAACTGAATTTTTTAATGTTTTTATGGTTCTTTTTCGAAAGAATTTTTATTAAAAAATTCTTTTTATTGAAAAAATGAGAGCTTCTAATTATTTTTCTTTAAAGATTTAATGATACACTTTTTCTCTTACAGTACCTAGTGACACGCCGCAAAATGTGACGATAGAAGCGTCGAGCTCGAGCGTAAGTTAATATTCATTTTCTCTACTTTTCATCGTTCCTTACTCACTGCCTCTTGACTTACTATTCTGCTGCCTTTTCTCGATAACATTGAAGCATTTTTATTCACTTGCTGAATTTCCAGACTGTCATTGTTCGCTGGGAACCTCCGCCAAAAGAGAGCCAGAATGGCGTGATTGTGGGCTATAAAATTCGCTATAAACTGAAAGGTAGCCGCCGAGGTGACACCGTCACCACCGACGGAAACAGAAGACTCTACGCTCTTACCGGTGAGAACATGATCATCATTACTATTTTAATGTCTCTTATTTTTCTCTTAATTTTCGATTTCTAAAGGAAGGATGGAGGAATCGGAAGACATGGCGTACTTCTTGTTTTGATTGTTCAGTTTCCCTTTAAACTCTTTATAATGAATCTAGAAAATTGTTACCAACTGCTTGTTTTTGGAATGAATAACAAATAAGCCTTATTTGTACTTACGTATGAGACAGTCGATTTTTATCACCAAATTTAAAGGCGTTGCCAATGAGTTGCTAAATAGCAAATAATAGTAAAAAAACCACCAATATTTTTTAAAAAATGTTTAAACATTAACTATCATTCACCATTTTCTTGTTTTCGTTGGCGTCGAAGGTTAATCGCCAAATTTGAATCCTTTGCCAATGAGTTACTAAACCGTTGATGATCGTTGGCTTCGACGGTCTAATACGTAAGTACCGCTTTATCTTGCTGGTATTTCAAAGTATTTTACTCAATTGTATTAATTACTTGCCACTTTTAGGGACCGACTCGTTTGAGTAAATTAATGTCTTTGTTGATTAAATAATTAATAAGGTAGATGCTTATTTAATATCACAAAGGTTATTTTCCGTTAGCCGGGAGCGAGCGGAAATCGCCAAATAATGTAGAACTCCGCCAAATTTCTTACAGCGATTTTAAAGCGAAATATCGCTTAATAATGCAGAATTCCGCCAAAAAATTTTGGCGATTTATCGCTTGCGCCCGGCTAACGGAAAAATACCATCACAACTTTTTATATAAAAGAAGAAAAAATATGGGTTTTATGAGATAGTTCCACTACAAATTGCAGAACATGCAAATAAAATACATTATTTCACTATCAAATATAAATAAAAACCCTAATTTGAAGTTAACATCCAAAGTAAGGATTTTTTCATCTTGATGTTAACATTGGCAAAAGCAAGCGATTGGATGGTGTGATGGAACTATGAAATTAGTTAGAATTTCAGCATAACAATAAAAAAGATTGCTATAGATTTTTATAAAATTAAATTACTAAAATTAGATAAAATATAATTTTGGAAAAAAAATTAGTATGTTAAAAATGTAATAATGTTTTTATTTAAAATAAAAATCATTTTTGTGAGATTTTAATATAGAAAAATACTGCTGAAAGAAATTTTCTAAACATTCAATTAATTTATAAAAAGTGTGTAAAAACTTTAGGCTTAAATGAAGTAGTAATTAATGAAGTAGTAATTCGATACTAGAAACGAAAAGGCTGCTTATCACTTTCTATTCCACTTGTATGCAGTAAAGAAAAATCATAGAATGCTCCTACATCAACAGTTTCCGAATGCTGCGTAAATGTGTACGCATCACATTTAAGATCTTTCGTGTTTTCTAGACATAAATAACTCTATCATAAGAAACTTTTTACAATACAGTAGTTGCTAATTTATAGATTAAACAATAATGAACAACATTATGGAATTAGTAGTGCCAAGTATGAAATAAATAATATTCATTTGCTCAACATTTGGAAAACCATCTTTTTTATATCAATGGAAAAAAACTGCAATTGTGAGCAACTCATTTATTATATAAGAAAGAATATATGATTTTATGCTAATACAAAAAATTATCATAAAAAAGGCACTTTTTGTATATTTTCTCCACTTTTGTAGGCTTGGAAAAAGGAGCCCAATACAGTATAAAAATATCTGCTTTAACCATAAATGGAAGCGGACCAGCTACTGATTGGATAGTTGTGGATACCTATCAAAATGATTTGGATGGTGAGTTATACGATAACCGTTTTTTTTTTATCCAGATGATTGCCTTCAATCATTCATTTTCTCAATAACCAGGATTTGAAATTTTACAAAAACCATAACATTTTAACAGGATTTTTCACTTTAAAAAATTTAATGTTGATTTCAAAACTAATTTAAAAAGTAATTAAATTTAAAAATTAAATCAATTAATTAAATAATAATAAAATTAGAAAATGTAAAAAGAAATAATGTTATTTCATCCCTAAATATTCTCAATTTCATTATTAATTTTTTAGTATTATTAATCTTTAAAATTATTATTATTATAAACTTCAAGATCAATGAAATCAAATAACTTCTTAATTAAGAAAGATTTTTTTTTCAGTTTTCGGGAACTGAACTTTTTATTATTTACATCCACTAGAATTTTCTGAATTTCTCATATTATTATTGAATTCCTGATTATATATTACTCATATTGTTTTATTCACATACATATTAAATAAATAGGGTCAGAAAATATTTGTTTTAAATATATTCAGCAAATTTATAACAATGTTAAACGTACTTAATATAATTTTAATTCCAATAATTAATTTGTATATAATATTTGAAAAAAAAAATATTACAGTTTCTTTCCTGAAGGGAAAAAAAAAGTCGCTTTGAAATTCATGACAAAGTTAAATTATTGGAAGTTTTTAAAATTTATGAGAGTTTATTTTTTATCATGTCAGAACATGATATTGTTTTGGAAATTTAATTTTCAGGCGTCAACAAAAATTCGTAAGTGAAAAATTTCATTATCTGCACGAACATCTAAAAAAAATCAGCTTTTAATAACGCATGACCATCGCATTTACAAAAGGTCTGATTTTAAAAAAATAAGTTAATGACCGCAGCAAATAAAACCTTAAAAAACGTCATTTGGAGCACGTGATCACATGAAATGGAATAAATAGGAAATTGGATATTTTTTTAAACAATCAATGCGGGACAAAGTGTTTTTGGATCGTTTGCAACACTAAAGTGACTCATTCATTGATGCAATTAAAATGAATAAAAATATAATTCAACTTGCACGAGTGCATGATGCTTGGCCATTCAAAATATGATGTTCTGACTTGATGCATTGAAATACGCTTAGCAAATTTCATTTTAATCTTTTATTTCATATTGAACTTCTGTTTAAAATCCCATTGTAGAATCTAGAGTTCCTGATCGACCGACCTCTCTACGGGCTCGTCCTACAGCTGACAGCATCTACGTGAGCTGGACCCCGCCCCGGAATCAGAACATAATGATCCGAGGCTACACGATTGGTTGGGGAATCGGATTCCCGGATGTCTATACCAAAGTCCTAGATGGAAAACAGCGATATTATAACATTGAAAATCTCCGTAAGTTGATTCTTTTCCAATTTTGTCGATGATCTTTTTAATAAATTATACTTTATTTAAATAATCATATCGATGAATAATATCATTGTCATGTATATTGATAAATTACAATTTGTCCATTCTTGCTTAAAGATGGAAAATAATTATGTTCTTTTTTTTCACATTTTCGAATCAAATATATGCTTCTGTTCGACACACAAACTTTTCTGATAAAGAGACGAAAATATAAGTCACAATAACTGCTTTTTTTTTAATTTATAAGCGACTTTTTTGTAAATATTTTTATATCAAAAAATCCTATAATTTTAGTTTTAGTGGTAATTTATACTCACAAGTTATATTCAGGTTCATAAGAATTGTTCTTTCAGAACCTCCTATTTCGCCACTTTTTTTAATAATGAGGAAATAATTTTCAATAATTTTAATAAGACAAGATTTATTTAAGAATAATGCTTATTTATTAATTTTTCTCAAATAGGAAAATAAAATTCATTTTTTAAATGATAGAGATAACAGATAAGATTATTTAATAGAAGCTTAATTAATGATAAAGAGTATAGAGTTTTTTATGTTAATATTTGTTTTGTACTGTTTGCCACTAGCATCCACCTAATATTTAACTTTCTTATATGAAAACAATTTTTATAAAATTTTGATATAAATGAATTTTAATATTTATCATTTAATAATGACATAATTTTATACATATTTAAAAAATCATACTTCTGCTCATTATTAACCATTAGTGCGGAAATATGTTTTTTATAGAAGAATTCATCAATGGATAAGATCATTGTAGATAATATTATTTAAAATTTTGTAGTTTACCGTTAGCCGGGCGCAAGTGAGAAATCGCCAAATAATGTAAAATTCCGCCAAATTTCTTTGGCAATTTTTCGCTTACGCCCGGTTTACGGAAAAGTACCTAAAAATATAAATACCTCAGCTACATTTTTTCCCCAAAAAATATCACGCTTTAATATAACAAATAAATATTTTTATTTAATTTTTATAGCAACACAAAACAATTCTAGTCAAAACGTATGTAATGAATTTCGCATTTTTAATCACAGATCTACTTCACAGGATACGATTACATCTTTCGCTCTTAAATCCCTCCACAGCTCAATAGATTATCCGAAATACAAGCATTATCCCGATTCCGATATCTTTGTCATTGCTATTTCTATTTTTCTACAAATCTTCTAATCTATGAATATGTATCCAATCAAATTAATTATGAAGATTTTAGTTGCCATGATAATATCTACTGTAACTGTCAATTTATATTTGTTACTCTGTTACTCATTAGTTCCGAATTTTTAATATTATTCAATACACATATAGCATTGAATAAATACAGTATTTTACTCTTTAAATGTTATTCATTTTATAAATAAATATCGGTTACTGAATATCTCAATTAGCCAAACGTGTGTAAACAGTAATTTTTCAAATAAATACTATCAAATAAATTTGAACAAAATGCAAATATGAAGGCAGAAATATTCTTTCTTAAGCTACTATCTGTTTTCAATTTTCTTAAAATTAAAAATATATTCTGTTGAACTATTTTTACTATTAACCAAATTAACAAATAGCTATATATTAAATTATTATAAGCTATAAATATTGAACCTTTATTTTTCAGAGCCATCTTCTGAATATGTAATAAGTCTAAGAGCTTTCAATCAAGTTGGCGATGGTATACCAATCTATGAAACAGTGAAAACATTGATTCAAGCACGTAAGTATTGGCATTATTTTTATTATTTAAAAATGTCAGATTTTAACTCTAATCATTGACCTTCATACCTGTACTTCAAATTACTAAATTCATCGTTAATCGTTTCGATTTGTTGTTATTTATGATGCTTGCCATGGACAAGCCCCAGCTGATACGATCAGCAGATTTTAAGCCTAAGATATGCGTCGCTTTGTTTTACAAGTAGCGCCATCTAGGGCCAAGAGTACGACTTAGCTACACATACGTCACAACCCTTTTTAGGGGGCGGACTACATTCATGCAAATTCATTCATTCATCTCAGTTCGTAATTTAGACCTGGAACAGAGAACGATCACCTCTGACTCAGTGGTATTACTCTCGACATTGTGGACTTTACGACCACGAACAGATTTAACGAGCGCCAGCCGCCATTACACTCGGGGAATCTTTTGGCCGGTGAGTTTCGAACTCGTAACCTTGGGAGTACGAGTCCAACGCTCAGCCAATCAGGCCATCCCGACCTCTCGTTTCGATTTAAAAAGAGAGAGTTGGTAGGAAAAAACTGATTTGAATATTGACAAAGAAAAATGGCATATTAAAAATTATTTCTTTAATTAAATTAAAACATAAATTTAAAAGATTTTTTAAAAATAAAGTGTATCGATTGTTTTCAATTTTATCCCAATATCTTAATCATTTTTTATACTATAATAAGTCTCGAATCATCCGCTTTTTATAATTGAGAAATATGTTAACAATGTTAATAAATTGGGCATGTTGAGTAATGACATTGTTTATTGACCACTGATCTCAAAGTAAAATTATTGTCGCTGGCCGACCTTGTACCGCCAGCATTGATTCTAAATTAAAATATTGATGACAACAGGATATAAATAATATCCGAATATTATCGTTTGAAGAAAACGTCCATCCAAATGGAACAATTCTGTCGTGATGTCAATGTTCCAGCTTTTACTAATATTTAAGTACTAATATATTTATATCTTCGCTTTATATTTATTTATTTAATCAAGTGCTTTTTATTCTTAAAAAATTTAAGCAATGTATCTGCCACTTTTGCTAGAAAATGATCTCATTCTCTCTCCCTGCAGCTGCCGAGCCTCCCACCCCGATGCTCCCACCTGTGGGGTTGAAGGCCATCGTTCTCTCGTCCTCCACTGTTGTCTTGTACTGGACAGATAGCACGTTGTCTCGCAATCAGTTGGTGACAGATAATCGATATTACACCGTGCGATACAGTCCCTATTCTACGACCGGCGCCGCCAAATACAGATATTTCAATTCCACCGACCTCAACTGCATGATTGACGATTTGAGGTTGGTACTCATGGACTTCTTTTACTTCTTGATGCGTTTTTTCACTTTTGAAATATGTTTGAGAATTTGTTAAATCAAATCAATATTTATGACGCTTGCATTAATAATATTTACTGTTTCTTTCTTATGGATTTAAATCTGGTTCTTTTCCGTTAAACGGGTGTCAGCGAAAAATCGCCAAATAAAGTGGAATCCCGCCAAATTTCTTGCAGTTATTTTAAAGAGAAAAATCGCCAAATAAAGTGGAATTCCATCAAATTTCTTATAGGGATTTTAAAGCAAAAAATCGACAAATAATGTAGAATTCCACCAAATTTCTTATAGTTATTTTAAAGAGAAAAATCGCCAAATAAAGTGGAATTCAGCCAAATTTCTTAGGTGATTTTTTGCTGGTGCCCGGCTAACGGAAAAGTTCCTTAAATCATAAAGGTCTCAAGAAGTCGATTTTTCAATGATAAGTGAAAAACCTCCTAAATGAATCATTTAACATTGAATTCATAGTTTTTTTTACCAAAATATTATTTTTTAAATTCAATATTCTTAAATGTTCGAATATTTTTTTCATAAAACCATTTAAATCTTGTTTCTAAATTCTTTCTAGGGGAAGAATCACACATATGCATTTAAATAATTTTTATTGCTATATTATATCTTATAAAATTATTTTCACGAATTCTAACTTTTGATAGAATTTTCTCACATCAATTACCTATTATTTGTTCAAATTTAGACTTAATATTTTCCCAATGTTTATTGCATTATTGAAATATGCAAATGTTCCTCATATGTTTTGTATATGCTTCTCAATATGTTGAACAAGAGGATAAGTAATCGATTCATTTAGAAATATTCTATAATCGTTTTAATGTGGAAAAAAATCGAAAATTTCGTGTTATTTATCAGTTGAACTATAGTATTTAAGGAGTGGAAAGAATACAGCTTAGTTTGTATTTCAAATACTAGGTTTCCAAACCGTCTACAAAATTTTAAGCGAATCATTTGTCAAACCTCTAAACTAGAAGTTTATTGCTTTATAACTCTTCTTAGCTCCCCTCCACCAGCCTCCACCCCAAAAAATTTTTAAATTTTTTAAAAAAGCCCTTTGTCGAATTATTTAAAAACATTCACATTTAACTGATACATTTCGATTTCATGAACGTTTTTCTAATAACTATTTAAGAAAGTTTTTCAAAAAATTCTTTCGCAAACCTTGCATTAATATTTTGATGGATGATGGCACCATGATGTAATTTGATATAGTAACTAAACGACATAACACGAAATATCATCACAATAAATTGAGAATACGCACAATAATAGTAAGTGCATATAAGATGGTGAAAAATATCGATAAAATTAGTTTCCTTTCGAATAATTTTCGTCATTGTTATTACGAAAGGCAATAATGATCAATAGATATACAATAACTTTATTGCGTTGAAAATTACCTTCGGTCAAGTAGAAGGTCGTCAAAGTGACATCTAAACTGTAATGCATTATACTGTTTCGTTTTTAGCGTAGCGGGTTCGGATTGAATAGACTTTATTTGAGGACAGTACAAACAAATTTATTTACAGCTATTTGCAGATATTTACTGGATGACTTGATAAAGTAAAACTTCATTTAAAAACAATCCAGCAGGCAACAGCCACTAACAGCGTAAATACAAGTCTTATCTATATTAATAAAAATGCAACTCGAAATGCTTTGCTAAGCGCAAAACCGGAGAACGGCTTGACCGATTCGGCTAATTTTTTAAAAATATTTCCGTTAAGAAACGAGGATGGTTCTTATGGAGAGAAAAAATTTAAAAAAACTGCGTGGAAAATAGTTAAAATGACACTTTTCTTACTTTCCCGCCAAAAATCTTCATTTCCTTCCCCCATACCAATTGAGTTAGATAGCAGGAAGTAATAAATTATGATTTGTTTAGAAAGAAATACGCGAAGTCAGTTGGTTTCCATTCATAGATAAAGGGATGTTTAAAAAAGAAAGAAAATAGTAGCTTTTATTATTAGTCGGTATGAATATTTAATCTATGCCTGCTCAAAATATAGTCTGGGCAGCGAAGAAAAAAGTGATAGAAAAGAAAAGAAGGATGTGTGTGTTTCAATATTATTTCCTCTGTGCGCGGCATTTTCCAAGCTGTTTTTAAACTTCCGCATCTCTTGAAAACCAATTGTGTCTTTATTTGTTTAGTGTGTTTACATTTATGAAAATTTGAATCTCATTATTCTATAAAAACAGAATTTTAGACCTTTCCCTCCACCATTTAAGTAAAATATCAATTCCGGGACAACCATTGCTCGGATAGAAAGAGAAAGATTAGTAGTACAATGAGCAGAACATCTGAAGAAAATAATACTAAATAATACCATAAATGAATTATATGATTATCAAAATTTGTTTGGTTTAAAAATATTTTGGTGAAAAACCTGTTATGAGACACAGCTACATAAAATATTATATGAAAATTTTAGCGAGCATTAACACTGGCGAACCGACTGGTCGCCAAAGGCGGCTAGTGCACAATAAAAACAGACTGCAAAACAGCTATCGTATAGCACAGTAAACAGGAAACACAGCTCACTAATAACAAGCGAGAAAAGTAATCAGCTCGCAACAATGAGTCGCTTCTCTTCCGAGAGGAAACGCGCTGCCGAAACTACGGCAACCCGTCCCTTATATAGCATAGAGAGCGAGCGAGCACGCGAAGCAACGCGGGGAACCGTGAATGGTCTTAGACTACCTGAATATTCTCCTTGCCAAATCAACTCGGCTGGCGCGAAGCTATTCGTCAACCGTCGCCAATGTTTTCTCCGGCACGCGTTCGTCCGCTTGTAACAATACAAAAAAACACATGCTAATTCAAAAATAAAATGATTTAAATAAATGAAATTTGGTGAGCCATCTTGTTATTAAAAATGTAGCTCTTAAACAAATTTTGTTTTCAATCCTGCGAAAAAAAAGTTACAAAATGGGCATTCCGTTTTCTGAATTCCTCTATTTCCTAGGGTCAGAAAAGAAGGGGCGTTCTCAGCCCTTCCAAGATGTTTCAATCCCCGATTCCTAGGGAAATAAAAGGCGGCATGATTGTAACATTCATGGTCTTGTCGAAAGTCCACAATTTTTATCTGGAAGGACGAAATAACATTTTTGTTAGAGGAAATGTGATAATGTTTCTGAGGAACTGTTCTTGCTAGTTTCACTGTTATCATTTTCAACAGCCTCCTGACAAGAGAACTGTTTGTTGCAGGCCCAACACGCAGTACGAGTTCAGCGTGAAGGTGGTGAAGGGATCGAGGGAGAGCACTTGGAGCATGAGCGTGATCAACAGCACCCAAGAGGCCGCTCCGTCTTCGCCTCCCAGAGATCTCACTGTGATACCTTCCGAGGACGACTCCTCCTCCGTCACTCTGACGTGGCAGCCGCCCAAACAGCCGAATGGTCAAATCACTGGTAAGAAAGAAAGCATCTGGTCTGAAAAATACCGTTTTTTACTAAGCAATACTTGAAAGATATAAGGTATTTGGATTTATAGATACAATGGCTGTTATCTCCGGTTTCCAGAAGTTAAGATCTAAAAAATCTTGTCAATATAAACAAGAGATATCTCCTTCAAAAACGTGTTGCTCAAAATAACTGCTAACAAGACTAATCTACAAACTTCTCTTCAAGTGATGAGGCACTTCAACAAGTTTACTAAATTTTCCGACCACATCCAGTAGTGACCAGTTCCGTAAAAAAATTTATTTATACATATATTTTATTTCTTGCCTGTTGCAATTTGAAATATAATCGCATTTTAACAAAAATCAAAAGAATTTGTTGGATTTAATATCTTTGAACTAGAATTCTTAATATTAACATTATTTTTTTCTGCATTTTGCAAGCAAAATCGACTATTCTTCAATTTCTCAGGTTAAATGCAGTCATATGATTGCTTTACCATTTTTCTTTGAGTTCCTTCGTTTTTTTACCTTGTTGCTGCTCTTCATCTGTATATTAGCGTTCAAATAAGACTTAATTGCAGATTCTACTGAATCAAAATTCGTACATCAACGAACCCTTTTACAAAACCATTCCTGATGGATTACAACAGACTTTTACGAATTCTGATTAAGATTTTCAAATATAATTTCTAATATCAAAAGTTCTGTAAATGTTTTTCATTTTGCTTCAAATTACAAAAAAATCGTTTGCGTTTCGAAATGTTCCTTCCTATGTTTCGGGTTACGTAGTTTTTTATTAAAAGAATAAGGCAAATTTTAAGCATATTTAACTGGAATTCTTAACACTAACATTTTTTTCCTGCTTTGAAAACAAAGAAACCAAGTAATCCTTTATTTTCGAGCTAAATGTCATCAAAGGACTGCATCCTCTTTCATTTTCCGTCAAATTCCTGATTCTTGCATTTTTTTTCTTGTTCCCAAGTAACACATCCTGTTGCATAATGTTGTACAATATTGTATGATATTATATAATATTAAAAAATATTGATCAATATTGTACAATATTTGTGTGCTTCTAGAGTTGTTACTCTTTGCAACAAATAATAATTCTTCCTCAAGCCAAAAATCGTTCACGCAATTTTGAATCATTATTACACAATTACAATTTTTTTAAGATAAAGTTCATGAGAATTCTTAACTAATGAACTCTAACTTAGAAAAATTCTAATACCGTAACAGTCCCTTTAACTGTAACTGAACTGCTAACACTAACCTGCGTGTTAAGAAAGCATTCTCTCCAGTAGTTGTGCGGGTAAGTGTATGAAAGTATCTCTTATGTATTTCTAATACACATTCCAGTAATGTTATGTATCTGTATGCTGTGAAGCCAAAAATAAAAAGGTTTTAATTCATGAAAGCATCTTCATCCAAGTGCTCAAAATGCATTTCATTCATACATGTTATGTTACAATACCAAAATTTCTATTCACTTTTTTACCTGTTTGTTTCTTAGCCGTAAACTAGAACGAATGAATTTCAGTTTGAAATGTTCTTATCTACGTTTTCAGGTTACGTAGTTTTCTACACTACTGACCGAGAAGAAACGAAAGAGAGAGAGTGGGTCGTAGAAGGCGTAATTGGGGACAAGTTATCCACAAGCTTGAGAAATCTGCTAACCGACACTATATATTTTTTTAAAATTCAGGCCAGAAATACAAAAGGATATGGCCCATTATCATCTGAAGTGGTATACAAAACACCACCAGGTATGGTATATATATTTATATTGCTTAAACATTTAATCAGAAATTAACCAAGTATATATATACATTAAAATTCTTTTTAATTTTCAGGTCTGGCCAATAACTTCTTGTATATTATCATCGCTGCTGTGTCAGGTGGCATAGTGGTTATCATCCTCATCATTATTGTTTCCGTTGCTTGCAGACGACGACACAATGCTTATTTAGCTCCAGTACAAAAGAACAGGTTAATTTAAATTTTCCATTGCTCTTATCTATAATGTATAGTTGCCATTTGAACAATTACTGGGCACAGTAGGAAAATCCCAATTATATCATGTGATCATCAAGTATAGTTTAAATTTATCGGTTAGATTAACTACAAATGGTCTGTGTGAGATCATGTGACCACTTATTGTACCCTTTACACGCATATCTTATATATATCTGCAGTTGTAACAATTAATCTATATTTTCAACAATTAATCTGTATGGCATGGAGTGACCATTTGAACAGTTACTGGGTGCAGTAGAAAATTCCCAATCAGATCATGTGATCATCAAGTATCGTTTTAATTCATTGGTTAGATTAATTACAAACGATCTGCGTGAGCCCATGTGACCACTTATTGTACCCTTTACATGCATATTTTATATTTAACTGCAGTTGTAACAATTAATCTGTATGATGTAGAGTGGCCATTCGAACAGTTACTGGGCACAGTAGGAAAATCCCAATCAGATCAATGTGATCATCAAGTACAGTTTTAATTTATTGGTTAAATAAACTACAAACGATCTGCATGAGACCATTTGACCACTTAATGTATCCTTTACATGCATATCTTATATTTAAATACAATTGTAACAATTGTTCTGCATTTTCTAACAATATTGTTATATTCCAAGGTTAAGAACTTCGAATTCAAGTGCTCGGCGATCAGTTGTGCCCAGTGCTGATTTTAGTGTAAAAGTGCTGAAAATTAAAGACATAATTCTGAAAGTTCTCTTTTCCAACAGGTATGGCGGGCCCAAAACTACAAGCAGAGAGCTGAAACCTCCTGATTTATGGATCCATCATGACCAGATGGAGCTGAAGGAGAAAGTTCGTCAAGGAGAGCACCCCGGGTTGTCCAGGAGTCCTCACGAAACAGATGTCATGATTGATGTGATGGAGAAAAAGAAAGGATCTTATATTGGTATAGAAGACGAAAATACTCCTAACAGCCTAATGAGCTATCATTTTCACTTTAATCAGTTTTTGTCGCCATGACCATATGAAGAAATGCTACCAGTTTTTAATTCCATTATAATTTTCTTTTTCAATTCCTTTTGCATGTATCTCAATAAAAAAAATGAATGCACTTGTTAGATCAACCTTTCAACATTACCCAAATTTCTCATATTTTTTAATATATCTTTATTTTGGAAATGCACTTATCAATGTTTAACAATATATCGTTTTAATGATTTTTTCTAACTTAAATGCCATCGCAAACGTCTTAGTATTATAAATAGGCGTATTTAAAACAAGAAGTATAATTTAACCCTATTGAAGCCTTTTATGCATTTGTCATCACACAATTCCATCTTTATTTTGAATTGGATAAGTATGATATGTTTTAGATGGAAACGTAGATCTATATGCACTATTTGAATAGTTAATTTTAACTGATTAATATATAATAAATGAAAAAATAATATATTTCTAAGCTGCTTTTCATTCTAGCAAATTATAATTTGTTGTATTGAAAAAGGCTTAAATAAATCAGGTTAGATTTGAAAAGGTTGAAACTCATTAAATTTTTTTAGGAAAATAATTAATCATAATATTTGTTAGTTATAGTTATTTTCATAAAGCTTTGTGAGACTAAACATTTCAATCAGATTGATGAGATTCAATTTTCATTAATTTAAAATATGCTAATTACAAAAAAAGGAAATTTCATTTAATGTTTCTCAACTCTGAGTTTTGCCTGAAAAATTATTTATATATATTTATTTTTAATTCGTCAATCGGAAATTCTATTTTTCAAATATGCAAGCCGTAGAAAACGGTATAAATGCTTGTGTTATTTAATTTATTAAAAATTTTGGTTACCAATTTATATTGATTTCAAATTGTTAATATTTTTTTTAAAAAAATAATAAGGTATTTCATTGCATGGCGAAACTTATTTTTGTTTATTTCCCTGATTAACATCCTTTTTGTTTATGATTTCCTTGAGTGATCCTTTAATTTTATGTTTTGTTTTTATTATGTTTGAATTATGCACGAATAGATGACATGGCGTCTTTAGATGGTGTGTCCGATTCTAGTCAGTCCAGAGTAAAATCATTTTTAATACCGCCAGAAAATTTCTGTCTTCCCCCTCCTCCTCCCAGTAAGTAAAAACGAATGTCTTGCTTTAAACAGGAAATGATGCTATTTTTAATTATTTGTATAGTAGATTCTATATTTATTATGTAACATAATGCAAGATATGATTTTATGTTCAAAAAGCTGAAAATTCTCCTAGTTTAAATATTTTATTATTTAAAAACAGAACTTGAAACTTTACAAATAACAAATGCAGTGCCTTTATTTTCTTTTTGCTGGAAATAATTTTTTTGATGTTTTAATTAATAAGTCGACAATCAAAAATTGTGAATAGGATTCAAAATATTTTTAATAACTCTGTTGAATTAAATATTAACTAATTTTAGAAAAAAGGAAATTGTAGTTGATTTTTTTTAAAAATAAAACTGTAAGTTATTTTTTAAAAAAATGTCATTTCACTCGTATTTCTGAACAGTACTATTTCGCAAAACTGATAACGATAGACTGTAGCTCAACTCATTAGCTATTAATAAAATTGGTTGTGAGTTTATTTAAATATTTTTCAATAAAAAATATAATGTTCTTAGATTTACTCGTAAAGGTAATATTTTACGAGTAAATTTACAAAAAAAAAAAATTAACTGCAATAAAATGTTTGATGCCTCTTGACGTAAAATGGCTTGAATAGTTGGCATAAGAATATTTCCTCATAATTTTTGTATTTTTCTTCCATTCCTCTTATGTAAACGTACTTGGTGGATGAGAAACTCTACCCAAATATTTTTATCTTTTTAAAGGCTACTGGAATTTTTATTTGCATTTAATACTTTTTATCTTGTTAATTATTTTTTAAATTACAACACCTAATTCCTTTTTTCAGTAACATTGCTCTAAATTTATACACAAAATTTTAAATTACATACACATACTTTCAGTATTTTTTACGTCTATTCGTTTGCTAATGTCTATTTTAATAGAGCCTGATACCCCTGAGGGGCATCTCGTAATTGGGGATGAGATGCCTCCGATATGGTGGTTGGATCTCGCCAACCCGTTGGTTACACAAGTAGGGGGGGAGGTAGGCTCCTCCCATCGATGACGAGACGTACTTCCTTCGGGAAGGGTTGAACTGTGGCCGGTGATGGCCATTAGGACTCAACCACAGTTCCCGCTAATTGCTGTTGCTGCGGTCCGGTCATTCAGTGCTTATGGGTAATCCGTGTGCCTTCGTGGTGGTCGGAGAGTCTGTTCTATGACTTAATATAGCCTGATGCTTGGCGCAGTATAGCCAAAGATGGCTCTTGCGCCATAAAACTAAACCAAAAACGTTCTTGTAGAAAATTTGGTCTTTTTATTTATACTGAAAACACAAATACTACGTCTATTGGCCATAAACTTATAACGAAACTCATTTGACGAGTTGCTATGGTTATTCATGAGTTGAACTATATTCTTACTTTATTTCACTTCACATATTAGCTTTATTCGTGAATACAAGTGCCAATGAAAATTATTTTGGGATATTCTAGTCAATATGATAATGTTAATAAAATTTCTACCTATCTTTGTTGTCACTGTTATGCACAGATATCTGCATTAAGTTTTTTGGTAAATACATAACAAATGCTTTTCTTTATTCCCTCAGCCTTATCAGCTACCACTCCAGTTCCCAATGGTGGTTTGGAATCCCCTTACGAAATGGGATCCAGCGGTTTGGCCCGGCCCATCTACCCGAGGACGCAATACAACATTCCTCATGCTCATGTCACAATAGACGCTGCTCATCCTGGTATGTGGTGACACGGATTCAACTTCAAAATGTTGATTCGGAAAGAACATCACCCCCTTTTCGCCAACGCGATTTAGCGCCAAACATGGATATCCGATGTTGTCATTGGAGGATAACTTCCTCCGGGAGATAAAACGCATGAGCGCGGCGAGTTGGCGAGTTTGAAGAGTGCGCCAAGGCGGTGATGGTCAATCCGGTCGCACCCTTTAAAATAATTTCTAGTCGCTGAAAGTGAAATATTTTGGAGCAATTTCTTAAATTGATCATTTGTAATTTTGATAGTTCCTACTGCAAGTTTAAAAGACCACTGTTATCATTTCTTTTAATAATACTTTTGACGAGTTAGTGAATAAGTGACCTGATTTGTTTCGTACTTGACAAAATACCGGTCTTATTCCGAAAAAGAAGGGTAACAATAAAAGTAGCAATTGCCAAAAACTAAAATAGTATGACAGCAATAAATATTTAAAATTATAACACATTTGGAATATAAACAGTAGCAAATATTACAAAAAATGCAAGTGAGAAAGCGCGTGAATTTTCCTCTTTTTTATAGCAACGTATAAGAGGCGATTTGGTGTCAAATGGACGCCAAATCACCACAAAGAATTAACTAGTCAAAGAATTAACCATTAAACCATTAAAGAATTAACCATTACATTTCTAGTCAAAGAATTAACCATTAAAAGTAAAGTGTCAAAATTATTGTATAAAATTATTATACTTTACCTAAACATTGAAGTCGCTTTGAATATTTTAAAGTAGCAGATTGAATATTTTATTTGCAGACCCTTGTCGCTATTTGCACAAATAAAAATATAAATCAACTAAAACAAAACACTGAGATTATATACTAAGAAGCCTTTCATCGCATCGCTGAACCCCTCCCTAATCTCCAATTCGATGTCAGCCTAACGCGATTATGTTTCTTGTTAATCCCTGAAAACTCGCAAATGTATACTTTCTTTGGCAATCAACCCTTCCCCACCCCAATTATTGTAAAAATAAGATGTTTGACGAATTATAATTGAAGGCTCAAACTTCATTCATTGATATGCATTGATTTACAAAGTTTTATTTTTAACCAGAAATAAACTATAATTATTTAAAAGATGTGGATAAATATTGAACGAATGTGATATTTTGACACTAAATGAAATAAATCAATGAGATTTAATCGTGGTTTTTAGTTTTTTATTTTTGCATGTGACAGTTTGCAATATAGATGTTTTTATGTTTCGTATGAATAGCTTTAAATAGTTTTTACAACAGCCGCCTGGGTTTGATATAAATTGCAACTGACATAAGTACAATATTCAAATTCTGTGTATTATTTTTGCTACCAGTATCCTATTAACTCAACTAGTACAAAGTTTACGACAATGAATAAATATTAGTTCATAAAAAAAACTCGATTTCTGAAATAAAATAATTAGTTTACGTTAAAATAAACTGACTATTTAAAATCTTAGTTAAAAGCAAAGTGAAACATCATAATGGTACTGTGACCATCTATCTATAAAGGAGCCTAAGGATACGAGTGCGCATCAATAAGACACGCTTTTTCAATGGAATTATTTCTTTAAATCAGCGAAACATTTTGTCTATGGGGCTGCGTAGCGGCAAGAGGTCCAGGGATGCCAGTCATAAAGAGCGGATGGTGACAAAACTTTAGGTGTATTTATGCCACTTTTTAAAGAGCGACATCATAAAAAGATGTAAAAATAATGCCTTGCGCAGAGTGCCATTAATATTTGTTAATGATAAATGAGAGTGAAAAAAAATTATATTGTGACCAGAGCAATACTTGGATGGATGCGCCACTAGTTGAGCATGCCATTTATGAAATCCATGCTGTATGTTTAAGATATTTTGAAAGAGTATTAATATCTGTTGACGTTTTTATTATTTTCTTATTTTCACCGTCATCGTGGATTTGCAGCTCCGCAACGCTTTTTTTTTGTTTATTACATAACCAACTTACATGTTGTTGTTTCTAATGGCACTTGCCATGGACAAACTCACTGGCTCAGTCAGCGATTTTCAGCCGAGGGTGGGTCTTTTGTTTTATGTAGCGACAACTAGGGTCAAGAGTATGTCTTAACCATGCTTCACATTCGCTTGTTCAGCCCCATTTTACAGCAGAAAGGCACATTCACACATCTCACAGATATAATAGGTAAAGAATAATCATGCCCTAGACAGGACTCGAACACAGGAAGCCCAGATCATGAAGAAAGCCGCTACCCCATTAGGACGTTGTATCAGGTGTATTAGGACGTTGGCACCTGATACATAAATCAATCAAGTTATGTAGAATATTCAAGCGTCATTAAATCTAATTGTATCCTACATCAATTACCACGACTAACTAATTAAAAAAAATCAAGATTATTTTATTCTAGCATCAAGTGTTGTAAATAAGAAACATTGTATTTTTCAATGATTTTACACGATAGGGAAGTGACAAGCAGTGTGAAAGAACTTCGTATCCTCGGAGTTCTTTGTTAAGCCTAGACTTCCTTCCTATTAAACATAATTTTTGTGGGTATTTGTTATTCATATGGCTAGTTCAACATTACAGATTATCCGAGGTGGCTCCATTACTTGATTCCGTTAACAATAGGAATTTACTTTATTGCTAAATAGAATGCATGAATGCCCACCTCCATCATTCATCTCGCCTCTAATATGATGAAATCAACACGTCCTAGCGTCTATGTGTTCTTTCTGTTTTTGACAGCCGGCAGTAAATATGCTTATAAGTTGTATGTATATATTCCGCTTAGCTGCCCTATAAAAAAATAAACACTTATTTCTCAAAACACAGCAAATATTACTCAGTACAGTAATGAGTAACCTCATTTCTTGCAGGCTCATCATCATCCACTCTTACCTCTCCATCGACGCGCACTCACCATCCATACGATCAAGTGACCTCTCCCACTCTGCACATCACCCTGGGCGGTGCCTCAGTGTTGGGCGGAGGTACGCCGGCCCAGCAACACACGACCTACGCCAGCAACCCCAACACAGCGGCGGCAGAATGCACTTCCGTTTCGGGCACCCTCAGCAAAAGGCCACCCAATCACTCACTGAAATCATTCAGCGTGCCGGCGCCCCCGTGCCAGAGCGCACCGACGACCCCGCAACCACGGCACATAGGTGAGTACCCTAATCATCCTTCTGATAAATGGAATTATAAAATTAAACTATTCCAATCTACAAAACATTTTTACATATTGTTGTTGTTGTGACTAATGGCACTTGCCTTTTTTGGACAAGCGCCGCTGATACATCAGCAGATTTTAAGCCGGAGATATACGTCTCTCGTTTTACAAGAAGCGCCATCTAGGGCCAAGATTACGACTTAGCTACACACACGTCACAACCCTTTTTAGGGGGCGGACTACATTCATGCAAATTCATTCATACATCTCAGATCGTAATTTAGATCTGGAACAGTGAACGATCAACTCTGACCCAGTAAACCCAGTGATATTACTCTTGATATGGAGAACTTTGCGACCACGAACAGATTTAACGAGCGCCAATCGCCACACACACGGGAAATCTTTTGGCCGTTGAGCTTCGAACCTGTAACCTAAGGAGTACGAGTCCAACGCTCTACCAACCAAGTCATCACGGCCCTACATATTATCATCAACCTCACTAACGTAGGTAGAGCGGGATTATAACATTAAGTGAAATTTAAAAAGTCGCCACAAAATGATTGGCTTATCTAACCAGAGATAGATTTTCGCTGCTGATAATAAATAATCGATTGCAACATATAATTCGACTGTTATTGTAAGAACGTTATTAAATATGTTATTGAAACAGTGAAAATTAAAATACACGACTATTAATGAATTGTTTTTCTTTTTAAGCAGTTTGAATAATCTATATATTTAAATTAATAAAGAAAATCAATGAAGCAGATTGATTTCAAGATTATGAAAGACCTTGACCTTTAGATTTGTAATTAAGGGCCTGCCTCCCTAATCTCCATTTTCGTTAGTTATTAAAAACATATTACATGTCTGCACACTCTCTTTTGGAAAAAATCTCTACAGTTCCCAACTACAATTCCCTCCCCCTTATATGAATGCTTTTGATCCCTCAATATGTCATGATTAATCGTCTAGGTTTCTTCTATATTTCGAGAGATAAGTAGATGAAACGACTTTCATCACGACGACTTTTAACGAACTACCTATTATCAAAACAAAAGATATTGTTTTAAATTATGACTACCATAATATGATTCGAATTTGTTAACTATGCATATAAAGTGTTGAAATCAATCTAGGCGAAATCAGCATAGTTATTGATATTGGGATCTGTATTCAACATTCCTTTTGCAATATCCCTTGAAAATTAAAATGGTTGACTCAGACTACTCTTGATGATTTCCTCCCGGCGTCATGAGTTTTTGTTAGAAATAAACATTGGTGAAATCGATAGTTTAAACATTTCATTTCGTGCTTATGATCGGAGAACTCTGTCAAGATTGTTTCCTCATAAGGTATACAATGAAACAAAGCTTACAGAATATCTCTCGGAAGTGAACGATTGTTTCGAATACTACCTATATTTGCAATATGAATATCATGTATCTGTTGGAGTTTAATCTTATAAGAAATAAAAATTGGCATTATGGATACAATGTTTCTAGTTGAAAGGGTGGTACTTTGATTTTTATAATTATTCTAAATACATATATTATGGGCAAACAATTGAACAACGAACGCAGTCAATAAACTTTAATTAATTAGCAGAATCAACGAACTAATACCTCAAGCCTGACAACCGGTCCAACTTCATCATTTTATGTGAAGACTTCTAACCAGAAAATGTGTCATCAACAGTTATTTGCCACCTATCACCCTTCATGTATACATCTGCAACGAATTCTATATTTTGGGCAGTGAAACATTTTCTTTATTCTCATCTTACAGTAAATAATCTGTCATCCTGAAGTCATTAGGGACTGCTTAATATAATAAAACATTCGGTGAAAAGCCTAATTATTTGAGATCAAAACAAATTAGGATTTGATTTTATCAATACTAATTCATTAAGTTTTAATAATAATAAATAATATTTCCCATTTCTTTCTGCATAGTGCTATACAACTCCCCCCCCCCTTCTTATCAACAGTTTAAGGCATTTCTCAAAATCATGAATGAATTTTCAGTCATTTCTTTAACTGTTAATTCGAGTTTGAATACATTACTCAACTGACTCTCTTGTGTTACAGTGAAACCCCAGCAGGTGGCGAGTCCTCAGAAGAAACTGATGACGAGCGGCGGGCCGGCTACCCCTTCATCTCAACAATCAACCCTGAAGTCTCGGCCTTCCACCATGCCCCGGCAGCAAGACGGCAGTGAAAAGGAGGACCTGCCTGTAGGTACTTAACTCTCTTGCTTCTTTTCCTTTTCCTGCCTAACATACTAACCAGCTCCTATGGCTGATATGGTGAAAAAATTATGCTTAAAACATATAGATAAATCTAAAAGAGCATCTCGGTTTACTAGTAACTATTAAACATACAAACTTATGTAACCTCCTAAGTTGACGAATTTTTTGGGGGAATTTAATTTAATTCATATTAGAGGATGTTTTTTTTAAATACAAATGTAAAATGAGTCCATATGATTTTTATAGCAATTTTTAGTTGGAACAAAAATTCTGTAATATGATGCAAGAACCATGCCCTTGTAGGCAAAGAAACAAATTAAATTATATAACAGATTTCTCTTCTAAGATAAAGCTGTATATTTTTATACAAAGTAATTGTCAAAAAATTCCAACTTTGAGATTTCACAAATCTTCACATTTTCAGACTCTATTTTGTAAAAGCACATTTGTCTGTTAACAAGATAACTAAAAAAAATGCTTTAAGCAAGACATAAATTTTGGAATGTGATCTTTACAATAAACTTATAGGTTTCTATCGAATGTTGAGCAAAATCCACTCAGATGTATGTCTACCCGGGAATTTGATATCACAATAACTACAAATTTTAAAGAATACATGGAATTTAAAGCGCAAGTTTAGCATCTAAAATGTGAATTTATATGAAAAGTGGAGTTTAATTCGTTAAATGTTTAACTGTCTGACAGCGAAGTGATTTTGTAAACCTGCATATGCAAGAATCCAAATATTAGGTAAATAAAATTGGGTACACAGATTTAACATTTGAAGTATAGACCTTTATCAGATTTTTGTACGAAAGCAAGTAAAATTATCATGTGTAAGTTTGTACTTCCAACAGCACATAAATGTGATAACTTAAAACTGTGGTGACCTAAATAAATAAAATTTGGAATGCGGTCTTATAGGTTATAATTGTAGTTCAGTGTCAAATCATCAAAGAATACCCAAAAATATTAGGCTTTCCTTTATACAATACTACAAAAACATCCTACTCTTTATGCGCAGAGGTCTGAAACTTAAAATTAGGGCAATCAAGGCATTTATGGCCTTGTTCGTACACAGTTTAATGCAATATTGAATGGCTGTGAACCCTGATAAGAGAATACATGTAAAATAATTCTGCTAGTTTTTACTTTTGTTTCTATACCTTTGTTGTGGCCTTAAATGATGGTCAAGAGATATTTCGATGATAATCATCAATTTTAAAAAAATCAGTTTATACTATGCACTGGATTTATGATCTGCTCTTTTAAATAAAGCATTTTGTTTAAATCATTATAAATTTTCAATCTACTTACTTAATTTAAATATCGTTTCCTACTTTTTTAATCATTTTATTTTTAAAAAATAAAAAAATTACTGATGCTTAAAAAAATTAATTAATTTTTAAATATGAAGTTTGTAACTTCATATTTAAAAGTATTGAATTTGCAAGTATAAAACCAAACAATCATTTCATTATACGTAAGACAGTACAATCCCTCAGTTAGTAAGCTCAGTAAGCGTGACAAAAATCCCAAAATATTCTGCAATTCTAGCAACCTCTGTATAAAACCATACATGAAATTAAGTAGGTGACACGATTTTCTTGACATCAGTAAAAAAAAATTGCATACATTTTTCACCATATCTTTGTAGTTCCTTTAATCTCTGTCCTAGCTGATATATTTATTCCTTTAATTTCTTCTAATGAAATGTATATGTACTAACATTGATTGATGTCTCTTAATTAAGATTCTATTTTCTTATACAATTTTATGCATATGCTTTCCTTCATGAGTTCCACGGCTATCTTGCATTAAACTAGAAATTACAAGCATAATGCACTTAGTGATTATGAGAAATGCAATTGGCTCACTAACAATATTGATCGAAATCTAGGATAATAACAAAATGAAAAAATAATGTAAGCAGATAGGTATTCATAGCTATGTTTAAAAATAATCAATTCCCAAATTAGAAATTGCATCTTTTTATTCTTAAATTTATTTTGCATAGAAGGTAAATTTCATTAAGAAAACTATAGACCCTACAGCAAATATTTAAAATCTTAATGCTTTCTTTTACAAATTATTATTTTCTCATTTAAAAATATATATATATTGTTAAGTATGTTGTAATATATTGTTTATCTGCACTAAAAAACTTTTAATAAAGGTGATTTTTAAATACAGTTCTAACAGATACTGAGCCAATAAAACCTGGCTTTGTTGATAAAAATGTGGGTTACCAAATATTTAAGAATCTTGGCCATATCTCTCTGTCAGGAATAGAGTTTCAGTATTTGTTCTAGAACATTCAATACCCTGTCACTTGATTTATAAAAGCAGGGGCGTACAAGTTGAGTCAGTAAGTAGAAAGAATTCTCTCAATGATCGGAGTATTCTGTTTGTGATGCCCCGATCTCTTACTAACAATTTGCTGCTTGTTTGAGTACTCGAATTTTGAAAGTGCTGGTTAGCTTCCTTATGAAATAAAAAATTGTTACCGGTTATTGGATTTGTTAGACATCTC
The DNA here is from genome assembly GCA_026289955.1 of Argiope argentata. NCBI lineage: Eukaryota > Metazoa > Arthropoda > Arachnida > Araneae > Araneidae > Argiope > Argiope argentata. The sequence goes on along the minus strand of JAOUZG010044950.1, from coordinate 290,904 downwards.
AACAGATGGATTTTCCTTCAATATATTTAAAAATATTTATTTCTACTAGATTGTTAAAATTGTTTGTATCTATTCAAATCACATTGCCATCTAAAGAAAAAAAATCTGTTTATTTGAAGCAGATTATGCTAATGATGCTAATTAACATCAAGTTGGTTTAGGTAGTTGTATTTTGTTTTGAATAATCAACGAGACTATTTAGAAATGGAACTGATCTATCTATGGGCAGAAAATGAGAATGACACCAGAACCTGCATCTCACTCTCCAAACTTCTCATGACACTAATTAGAGAATATTTGGTTTGATGGATTTAGCATTGGTTAGACACATTAATAAAACATTTTTTTGGAGGTTGTTCTTCTGATCAACAATTCAAATTGACCCTAGCATGATCCATCACTGAACCAAAAAAAGTGCTACAATATATCAATCTGTACTGTACTTAAGGAACCTATATATTAAATATAATTAGGAGTATAATCCAATTCCCTGTAACTGATGTTATTTAATATTTGATAAGATAAATAAAAAGGTTAGTCCCAAAAGTTGGTGAAATATTATATGTAGGAAACTATTTTCTAAAATTAAGACAGAACTGTTACTTTATTAATTTTTGCATATCTATTATTAAGTCTTCTAAAGATCAATAATTTATCAAATTATCATGTTTGAGGTTAATACAAAAAATAAAAAATAGAAATCAGCTGATAATGTCTGCAGAATTCATGTTTTCTAATGACAAGAGCAAGAATTAAGAACTTTCTACAGATTCTTTATCCTTTCATGTTACACCAGAGTAAGGATATTTATTTTTCTACATACCTAACATACATCAGTTATGTGCATCAATTGATGTACAGTAAAATGGTCCTTCCTATTATAAAATTGAAACTATTAACAGAATTAAATACAATATTTCTAGATACCAATCTCATATGTGTTAATGATGAAAAAAAAATTTAATGTCACATTAAATAAAATCTAGTTGACATAAATAAATTGCAACAAAACGAGAAAAATTATTTTTTATATATATAAAAAAAAACTTAATAAATCTGCAGTTTAATGCATTATACATCAATTATTTATTTACTTTTTCAGCCTTCTTACAGTACTGAAGACTTGAGTGTAGAAATGGCAAATCTTGAAGGACTTATGAAAGATCTGAATGCCATAACAGCCTCGGAATTCGAATGTTGAAAAGCCCAAAAAATACCTTAAGGCGACAAATATTTATCAGCACAATTTGTGCTTTTTTTCACATAGCAATGACAAGTGCAGAGTTGCTGCATTACTACCTGTACCTGTGATTACTATAATGTTATCTTTTATTCAAAATGAAATCAATGTTTGAATCATTCATCTTCGAAAACGTCGCATTCATACTTTTTGTAATGCCAAAACACGAGTATTTAATTTGGAAGTAAGCTGTTTATGTTGTAAAAAATTATTTATAGAGTGTAGCTGTGTAAAAAGCTCATGCAAAGTATTTGCTACCTTTAATACTGTTTCCATTTGATGATGTATGTTGTGATTCATTAACTGCTACTCCCACAAGGAAGGACAATGCTTTAAATATTTTTTATATGGTGTAGTACAAGATGAACCCTTTTTCAAATACAATAGGTAATATTCACTTGAATTCAGATTTTTAAAATATACCATGTTGAACCAACTGATATAAATACATAGCAAATTCATGCATATAGAACAGTAAGTTTTAAAAATTATAATACTCTTAATAAATTTTTTCTGCAATATTTGTGACAAGTGTAAATGCTCTTGTGGCTAAAAAATCGGGGCCATATTACAGAATAATTTTTTTCATTCAAGAAGACTTTTAATTAAAAGGACCAACTTGAATTGGCTAAAAGGTATCATGATTAGGGTTTTTAAAAATTTCTCTTGTACATCATATCACTCATTATCCATTGTGACTGTTACATTAAAACCAGAAAAATTGCAGTTTATTTTGAATAATAAATTAAAACTGTTGCAAATGACTACAAATAATATTTTATATTAGTTAAAAATACATTTTTTTCTATCAAAATGACATGTGAGCTAAAAATAAAGAGCTGTAAATCTACAGCATTTTTCTGGCATACTATTTGCAATATATTTACATAGTCAATTTAAGAAGACAGCATTATCCATTGATAAACACATTTAAAAATTGAAATATCTCTGAACTCGGAATTGTTTTTAGCTAATTTTGAAGAGTTATTAAATAAGAGTACATAAGTCCCATCCTTAAAATTCTAACTTTTCTGATGTACAATGTTTATGTATTTGAATCAAGAAATGTGAGAAAGTAGGGTTCAACTTGTTAGAAAGAAATGTAAATATTGTAACATATCTAATTTTGGGGAAAAAGCATGCTTCAACGAATGTTTCATTTGTAAAAATATATCAGTTCCATTCTTCTTGACATATTTATATACAGTTAAGTACTGTACAGTCAAATGCCCAGCATAAATACAAGGGCTTCTGTGTCTTGTCTTTCTGTACCGCATATTGTATACTGCAAATGAAACTAATCCTCTTTTTATACAAAACAATTCATGATTTGTACTATGTCACAAAAGAAAAAAATAAAGATCTTTGCTTCAATGAATTTCTTAATAAAGAATTTTGAATCTTTTATTCTTTTGATATTTACCTCTTGGGTACCATGTTTTCCCATTTAGAATCCCAAATAATTTCTAATTTGTGTATCTATATGTTATGATTAAATGCATCAAACACATAGCTACCAAATTAAAAGTCATGTGGCAATCACCAAGTATCCTCCTTACATCTTATTAGGATGCATAGTTTAAGAAGTTGGAGACAATTTCCCCTCAGAAAATGTAAAAGTTGCATCCTACACTTTTATATTTTCTAAGCAACTTTCTAAGTAGGAAAAAAAGCATTAGTAAGTAGTTTCTTTTATTTTTTCAACTAAGTATTACAAAGATTTTTATCCCCCACTATATATCTTCTAATAAATTCATAAAAATTTGAAGACAAGTAGAGAAATTCAATTTTTTAAAAAGTTCTTTCAGTGAATACACAAAAAGCTGTCACTATTAAGGAGGTTTAACTACCTATAAGAATATTAAACTGGTTTGATAATCATTTAAAAATCCAAAAGTTAAATTGAGGGTTACTGCTTGTAAGTGTTAGAAAGACATATTTAAAAAATTAAAAGTATGACAAATAATATTATTTTAATTCATTTTCATAATCCTCTAGAAAAAAAATAATAATATGCATAGAAATTAAGAAAACATGAAATAGAAAAGAGGAAAAAAATTTTTTAAGTAATTGATTGTATTTTCTAAAGTATGAAACACGAAACATAAAAAATATATCAAATATATAAAGTGAACATGATCATAATTATATACACCTTTATACAGTTACAAAAATGCACAGATTATTCAGTTATTTCATGATGCAGTATCGATAGAGTTTATACTTTCTTGCTCATCAACTTGTAAGTCAGAAGTCATACTTTCACTGTTATTTAAAAGGTTTAAAGTCTCACTATCTTTGGAAATAGCACTCTGTGACCTCTTTCGCTTTGGTTTTGGTGCAGAGTTAGACTTAGAGGGTGAAGTTGCTGCTGCATCTTTCTTACTTTTATCTGCATGAAAAGCTAAAATAAGATTTATGAATCGTTAGCATTATTTTGAAAATATTAAAACACATCTTAAATAAATCCTGATGAGTCAATAATGATTTCATATGGATCTAGTTATTATAAGATCTCCTAAACAAATTAATTTTATTCAAAAGGTAATAAGATATACCAAAGAAGTTATCAGATATAAGAAATAAATTACATGATCTTTCACAGAAAAGAAAAGGATTAACAGAGAGAGCAGTTTCAAGGGAATAAATAATTAAAATAATACAGACAAGATGATTGTTCTAATCTAAATTAAATATGACACAAAGTAATATATGAATTATCAAAAGCATATATATAAATGCTAATGGCTATTTAATATACCAGGCTGACTGCAATTATTTGCATGTACAACACATATTACATGTATTTCAATGCAGCAGCAGTCCATATTTCAAAGAAACTAGAAAGAATGTCACAACTATGAGTTCCCAATCTGCATTATGTTCATCATATACATAAGATGCGAGTACAAATTGGATGAGTAATTTCATTATAGAAAATAAAAACATTAGTTTCAAGGTAGCAATTCTATTGTTGATTAGTATAGTTACTTGAGTTTGAGATAGATAGATATAATTCATCTACCCAAAATGCAATTTGCAGGTGTGTGTTTATCCTTTGAAAGTTCTTGTTATTTTCATATTTTTCAAAAGTTGTGATAGAGGTGAAAAAAGTGAAATAATATATATGTTTCAAAAATCAAACTCCACTAAACAAATACCGTGAAATAGCCATCAAAAATATATACTACATTGCACTGCATTTTGTTTGATCAATAAGAACATGCTCGTTAACATACTACAAGAACTGCCTTGTTGATGAAAGACTTTCAGAATAAAGGACAACCTCAACAAAAGCATAATTCAAACATGTCATAACATTATTATGTGTCTCTTATAGTGTGATAAAATAATCCATTCTTTCTGTTCAGTTAATTAGTACATATTATTTAATAATACTTGCATAGTTCATAAATATTATAAAAAAGTGCTTCTAAAAAATTTATAATTCCAATTAAATTACAATAATCACAATGTTACAATTTCTGACAAGTTCATTAAATCTTTTTCAATTGCCAATGAAAAAAAAATTTTTTTTCATGTAACTTACAAATAGAAAGTGTTTTAAAAATCAAAAAGGGGGGGACTTAAAAAATATTTATGCAAATGACTAAAACTACTGCTTACCTTCTAGACATTCTTTAATAGGCTCTATCATGTCTTCAAACATCATATCTTCCAAAGCTGCAAAAACATCTGGTAAGGTTAATGTTTTCCTCTGAGAAGCAGCTAGGGCCTGGCTTGCACTGGAAAATAAAATTAAAATAAGCAATCCCTCATAAAATTAAGCACTTGATAAATGCATAAAAATTTATATTCAATAACAGACATTATAATTTTATACTTAATTTTTATGATATGACAGATTTAGATTCTCTTAATAACTTTGTATACTTTATTTATTTTTCATATTTATAAAGATGGAGTTTTAGTGCCAAATTCCAAACTTTTTACATTTTTGTGCCTGGATAAAAATATACTTTCAGATTGTCAGAGTTATCAATTGATTGATATAATTATACACTTAATTGCTAAAAAAAAACCTTCTTTCAAGGAGTCATAGTAAATAAGAATTAAAAGTAGAGTATAATTAAAATGAATATTTTTTTAATATACTAATAAAATTATAAATTTAAAATTTTATTAATTTATTATATTCACAAGGGAGAAAACTGTAATACAGTTTCCTAGCAAGTTTTTTTAAGTAATGCTATCTAAGTACAATGACTAAAGATCCAAATCTACCACAAGTTAAATAATAAAAATTACTAATCTATAAAAAAAATTTATTGTTCATATTAATACTAATTTTCAAAGCATACATATTGACAAAGTTATAAAATTAAATTTAGTGAATGCTACATGTAGTCATATTAAATGTTATAGATTGTATTTACCAATATAATTTTAAAAAATAATAATCCTAAACAATCGATATAAATAAAAAATAAATAACATAGAATAATAATAATAATCTGAACAAGAACTAGAAACAAATTTTAAAAGATATAAGAAGACAAATATAAAATATAAAAGAGTAAAAATAATGGCTACACATTAAAAGCAAGTTTTTAAATTACAAATGTCACATTTGTGATTTCAAATTTTTATTGATCCTTAATTAAAACAAATATATTTTATAATTAATTAATACCCAATACATCAAAAATTTAAAAAAAACATGTTTGATTATCATATCAATTGATTAATATTGTAATACATTTCTTTCCATAAAAGTGTCTTTAACAATTTCATTTGTCTAAATTGATGACCATTTTTGAAAAGGCTGTTTTTTAATCAACTGTATCCACAAAATTTAAATATTAAAATTTTTTTAATAAACTATTTGTGAAACATAGGAGATGGGAGACTGCATAAAGAAAGATTAAACAAAAATAAGCATGAGCTAAAAAAGTTTTTCTTACCAAGCAGTTGCATACAATACAAAAACAGAAGCAGCTCTTGCAACAGCAGATCTAGCCTCCTTTGATATATTTATACCATCCGGAACCTACAAATTAAAAAGTAAAAGTTTACAGATCACAAATAACAGAAAAAAAATTTTAAGATCTTAATTAACACTTATAATATTCGTAATGAAATCAAAATAAATTATATGTTTATGACAAAGTGTTTTTAATATATAAAATATAGACATGGAAAAGATAAATGCACAAACATTAGCATTATGAGTTTACATTGAGCCATAATATAAATACATATATGTCACAAGAAATTAAATTTTTATAACTTACAGCATCTTTTAATATCCTCATTATAACAGTAGAGGGTAAAGAAAGTTCTTCAATTTTGTCAGACATATCTATAGATACAAAGGGGAAGAGGGAAAAAATGGTTATTTTAATACAAGAATCAAAATAAATAGTGATATTATGTTTACATCAATGAGGTTTTAAAAGAATACAACAATAAAATAAATGATTATTTTCAATATTCAGCAAATTACAATGCTTAAAATAGAAAACAATATTAATTTTTACTAAATAACATTATTTCTTCATGAATAGCATAATTAAAATACCTGACAATAAAAAAACTAGTCTACATACTTTAAATCTAGAAAGATTCCTTAATCATAGCTTCATTTTATGACAATAAAATTAGATATTCTTTTGCTCTTATTATATGCAAGAAGGGATATTACAAACCTATATATTGTGAAAAAGAAAGCTTCAGAAATGTTTTTCTTAATTGTTCAAAAATGAAAAGTGTAAGTATTATTTTATATAATTATGCAATTTAATTGCCAAAATTTTAGAAACCATTAAAAAAGAAGGAAGTGATAATTTTAATACTTTAAATTCCAATCAATCCTAGAAAAAATTATAAACCTAATACATTTACCTCTTATTATATGCCTATATAAATGCCATAAATTTTCTCATAAATCAAATAATTGCATACTGGATTACTAAAATTCCATTTGATTGATATCTACTTCTTTCAGTATCCTTTCACATATCAATATATACAACATCACAATAACAAAAAGCAAGATAATTATAGTACAATAATATAATGAGGTGATACTACAACTAGCAAGCATTATCACCTTTGCATCTATTCATGATTTGAAAGAGTACTGACAATTGGATTTTGCCTGAATGGAATTTTTGATATATGACTTTTTGTGTTTTCAGTGACAATATATAGATTCAAGTGAAAAAGAGAAAATGAAAAAGATGGAAAATAAATTCTTTATAAAACAATTACACTACAAACTGTAGTTCTTGCACACACTACAAAAAAAATCATGTATGATTCATTTCTAAAAAACAAAATATTTTAATATCAAAATGATAAATCAATACAATTTCCGAGAAAAAACATGAAGTTCATCTGAAATACTGATTTTAAAAAAAGGAAAGAAAGAGAGAAATCTCTACTAATGTTAAAGGACACATTAAAATTTTCAATTCTTTAAAATTAATCATCCTACTATTGAAATTGGACTCGTAGTAGGATCAGCAAGTTTAAATATTATAGTATGAAATCTTGTTTTTCTTTTTAAAATGTACAAATGGAAAAAAATATTAAAACTCCAGTGACTTAATTGTTTGAAACAAATGTAATGATAACAATAGGAAACTAAACTACAGTGTCTATTGCAAATTAAAAAATTCACTGAAAAAGAAAAAGATTTAGATGTAGAATAGCAGTTAATACAAATCAGAAGAACAACATAGTTACAGATTTTCCATCAGGGTTCTTTAGACAGTTTGTTGGTTGATGAAATAAACAGTATTTGGTAAAAAAACAATGACAAAAGTAACACAGAGATGACAAATGCACAGGCAGCACACTACAACAAACAGTAGCCCACAAGTTGTAATAACAACCACAGCATACAAAGTGACCAAACATAATTCAGTAGAGGGAAAGAATCTATGCAGCCTCACTCTATGCTTTCTCCAAACATCTGCAATTCTCCATCATCTCCTTGCTTCAGCTGTATCCAACAACTGATTCAATACTACATATTTGGTTACTCTACACGACTCGATGCAGCTTCAACAATAAACATCATGACTCATGATCACAGCTCAATTCAACAAACATTTGAGCTTCATACAATGCTTGCGGTTTATCAGACTTATCAATTATTTTGCCATTGACTTTTTCCATGATTATCACTACCACTAACAGCATCTTGATATTGCCAGCCTTTTAAACATCTAGGGAGATGGACAAAGAAGGATCTGGATCAATCCGACATATCTCGCATTATTGGTTCAATTGTTACAATTCTGGAAGTTTCAAGTAATATTTATTTTGTTGTCAAATTCAATGCCAAGCTCTGAGATCACTGATAGAGCACCCATTATTGATGGTTAAAAAGTCATTTCAGTGATTGAACAGTGCTGAGAAGAAATATTACAGATTTGTAACTATTGTATATATATATATATATATATATATATATATATATATATATATTGATATATATATATATATATCATTAAAAGAGCTGATGTTGCAATTAACAATCTTCTTGAAGCATATTAATAATATGTTAATATGTCTCAACATATTAAATTGCTGACTGTTGTTAATAAAGAGTTACTTCTTTCAAACTTATGAAATAAAATATCAAAATATATCAATGATAATAATTGCTATAATAATATATTTTAGATATGCTATTGATGAAAATTTAGAAATGAAATCCTATGCAGATGTATCTGATAACTGCATACCTGTCGCCACTGTAAATATGTTTAATCAACAAATCTTTGAATTCACTTAAAATAAGCTAATCATTGAAAATTCATTTTGTCAAGACCCACTGAATCAAGTAGGAATTTGCCATCATACATCAAATATGAAACTATGAAAGGTATTACTGCCCTCTAAAAAAATTACATAATGTATTTAATTTATATTAAAATTACTTATTATTAATTACAGATTTTTTTATAATAAAAATTTTGAAATATCTAAAGTATATGGTAACTAAATTATTATGTAAGTCACAAAGTTGAAAATTTAATTTAATATGCTAAGAGCAATATCTTTTAAAACTTATGTGTAAATATGCTATAATGATTAATGTTATAAAAAAAATATAAGGATAAAATGTTTTCATAAAAATTATTTAAGAATATTTTGTTATAACAGACTTTGTTAGAATTTTTTAATGTTACATTAATTACAATGGAAGGATTCAGCAGTTATTTTGCTAATTAAAAAGAATAAGGTGTCAAATGATCAAACTCAGTTTGAAAATACTTTATTGAAAATCAACTTTGAGAAAGTAAAAAAAAAGCAATTCTTTCGTAATTTATATTCAAAATAAATAAGCTAGTGAAAAAATTTGAACAAATGAAAGGTGAATTAATTGGTAGAATAAAATTTATGCTAGGATAGTTTTTAAACTTGATTTGAATATTATTCTTTAAGCAAAAAGAAGAAACTACAAGAAAATTAAAGCCAAAGACATAATCATAGAAAGGCGAGACATATAAAGCTTGTCTCAAACATCATTGGGGAAAAAATATTTATAATTTAATGTGACTTTTTGAAGCAAACCATGAAGAAGTGGCAAAAAAAGAAAAAATACAGATCTCATTTGCAGCATTTACTCTCACTAAATTAGTGGTGATGTCAATAGTGAAAAAAAATATCTCATGCACCAGATGCTATATATCTCTACTACAACAATAACAAAAATCATTTTTTAAAAATACATAAACAGAAGGGGTAGATAAAAATAGATTAAATGCATCAATAATTGTGTTGATTTTTTTAATAAAAAACTAAAAAGTTCTTAACAGAGAATAAACAAAAAAAAAAATACAATACATCCAAACCAAAAGAGGTAACAAATAAACCTTAAGATGCATATAACAGAAGAGCAGACAATAAAATAAATTATATATTGCATCATTAGAAAACTTTAATGCATATGCTATAAGAAATAAGAGAAAAGGAAATGGTATTCAAACAGAAAAAGTTGGTTGAATATAAATAAAATTGTTTACCACATTATAGGTTGAAAATTCTATACAGTAATGGGAACATATTATATATATATATATATATATATTATTGCAATAATATTAAAAACTTAATTTCAAAGATAACTTAGACTAATCTTAAAAACTGTATTTTAATAATGCACAGTTTACCTAACAATAAAACACAAAACCTCCATAGGGATGATATAATAAAGAAAAAATTATAACTATCATGCAAGATTTAAAATAAATAAATCTTCAAAGAAAAATTTTGTAACAATTAACATTTAATAAAATAATAAGATTTACTGGAACTGAACTTAATAATTTATTTATTTTATAAAGTTTATCTTAGATAAGCTACAAGTCTACATTAAAACTAGTTGTAATCAATTTCTATAATATTTTTTAAAAAGCATAAATTAAAAAAATGTAAGACACAGTATAGAAAATCTTTTTTTAAATATGCATACGAAATGTAAATTAATAAATTATAGCTTTACTTTATTATTTATTTAATATTAATGTAATTCAAAAATTTGACATCTGTAGCTTAACTAATTAAATATATTTCAAATCATTCCTTCCTTTTTCTGTCTATCTAAATTTATAGTAAAACAAGAATTTAAAAATTCAAAAAATCGACAAATTTTCATTACATGCAAAAATACTTTAATAAAAAATAATTTAAAAATATACTTTCTATAAAAATATGCATTAAAAAGATTTAAGTTTTATTTAATCTATAAACGATTTGATTAATCTATAAAGAAAAACATTTCAATTTTTTTAAATACTTACTAATTATATCACAAAATTTCCGCGCAAATCAACCGGAGAAAAAGCAAAACAATCAAATATCTCACTTCATTTCATTTTAACAACAAACTGCAAATTCGAAAAACTGCCTTAAGGCCCTATCACACGGCGAAACTTTCGAAGATAGTTGTCGATTTGTGCCCTCTGGTAACCGGTCAAGCAAGTTTTCCGTCATCGTCAACTTTTTCTAACCTGCTTGAAAATGTCCACGATAGTGACGAAAATATTGTTTACAAACGAAATTCAACCAATCATGTGAAACTTTTCTGTGACGTAGTGTGCCAAGAAAGGCATCGGTTGGCGCTACAATAATATTGAAAAAACATGCATTTAATGTTACATATTGCTAAATACTAAAAATAGTTTCGACAGAATGAAAAAAGCGAAGTAAAACTACGGTATCTTTTCTCCATTCTGTGGAACAACTTATTGCCCCCACTTTAAAAAAACTGGCACTACCGTATGGGGTATAGTTATCTAGAAGGATTGTGAAATTGTGATGGAATTTTCAGATATTCAACAGGATATTTTTAAGTAAATAAAAAAAAATATTAATTCTGATGTGAATTGTTTTCTTTATGTGAAATATATTTGACCATATTCAGTCTTTATTTATTCAAATAATAATATAATCTTTTGATTATAGTAATTCCTTAAATAGTTTGTTAACAGCTTCTATATAATTAAAAAATTTTAACTCAATGTTAGAGTTAAAAATATAATAGTGATTTTAAATTTTAATACTTAGATGTTCCTACAATGTTGCAGAAATATAAAACATACTATTTGGTTTTGACAAAAATATAAAAATGATCATACTTTTATCATTAGCAAAAAACGAAGACACCTTTTGTATGATAGACAATAAAATGCAGGCTTCTTTTTCCATATTTTTTTCTTTTAAATTTAACAAACTAACAGTTAATTTAGAATGATATTTCTGATGCTACATTTGCATTGAGAAAGATGCGTAGAAGGCCCACACATTTGGAAATGGGCACACTAAAAAACAAATGTTTTATTGCTTCTCATTCCTGATGTAATGTAGAGGGTTTTTTTTTTTAATAATATTCTTTTCTTCTTCTTTTTTTTTTTTTTTTTTTGGCAATTTAAAAATTTAAGAAAAACCTGTTTTTAATTATCTATGTAAAAAAATTAGGTTTTAATACTTTAGCTTTGAAAAAACTAAGAAAAATGCAATAACATAGTTTGGAAAATTATTTTTGATTATTATTATTGAATGAAAATTATTTAATGATTCCTATTTTTCGCAAATACTGGTAATAAATGCACAAAGATTTTTTTAAAAAACAGCTCTGTAGTTTCAAATAAAATGAAAACAAAACATTTAACATTTTTTTAAAGAGTAATTTTAGAAATGAGTGAGACTAAATAGTGAAGAAATATAAAACATATTTGGTTTTGACAAAAATATAAAAAGATCATATTTTTATCATTAGCAAAAAACTACTATAGATACCATTAGAAATAGTTTTGGAATGGAATTGTTTTATAATTTTGAACTGGTGTGGGGAAATAAAAATTATTTAAAGGAATGATAAATACAAATTGAGTCCAATATACATTCTCAAAAATTATTTTTTAATAGATGATAGACAATAAAATTCAGGCTTCTTTTTCCACATTTTTTCTTTAAATTTAACAAATTAACAGTTAATTTAGAATGATATTTCTGATTATACATTTGCATTGAGAAAGATGCATAGAATAACTACACACTTGGAAATGGTTAGATTAAAAAACAAGTGTTTTATTGCTTCTCATTCCTGATGTAATGTGGAGGTTATTATTTTATTTAAATGCTTGGCAATTGGAAATTTTACGACAAACCTGTTTTTTAATATCCATGTAAAGATAAATGAAGTTTTAATACTTTAGCTTTGAAAAAAACTAAGGAAAATGCAATAACATATTTTAGAAAATTATTTTTTGATTATTATTATTGAATGAAAATTATTTAATGATTCCTATTTATCACAAATACTGGTAATAAATCCACAAAGATTTTTTTTTAAAAAAAAAAAGCTCTGTAGTTGCAAATAAAATGAAAACAAAACATTTAACAAATTTTTTCAAAGAGTAATTTTAGAAATGAGCGAGTCTAAATAGTGTAATGCCTTAGAATTTACCAATATTTATCAAGTGAAATTAATTGTTTTATAATTTTAAACTTCTTTGGGAAAATAAAAATTAATTAAAAGAATGATAAATACAAGTTGAGTTAAATATACTTTCTCAAAAATTAATTTTTAAAAATAAATAGGAGGGCAAAAACATTCAATCAAATTTAAAAGAGTAAAAAATACTTCTTAATCAATGATATGGTGGTCATGTTTTTAAATATTGTTTTTATTTTTAATTAAAATCCAAAAAAATATGTTCTTAGTAAATTTTTTATGTCCTAGAATCAATTTCTTGCCATATTTCAAATTCCTAACTTTAATTATTTGCACTGCACATCTAGACACAGTAGTTTTTATTTTTATGTACACAAAACCTAAAATTTGTCGAGATGGATCCAACAAATATCAGTTTTCATATAGACAAAAATCATTTGATTTCAAAAGTTATTTAATTTTATTTTAAATGTATTGGCCCCCATCTTCTGTTTTATTTATCAACTTTTGTTTTATTTGCTCTTTTCTAGAAAAATAAGCACTTTTAAGGTACTTAAAAACGATTTTAAAATTTCAGCACTATCGATGATGGTATGCACCTTTTAAGCTTAATTGAATGCACAACCACAAATCATTTTTCTTTTCAATATATTTTTGTTTTAAATTTAATATTGATTAGTTAAATTTATAGTAATTTATAAAATACAAACACAAAATCAGCATTTTTTTTCTTGTCATTATTACTACAAAAATAATTACAAAACTGTTACTAAGAAAAATTAAAAAGTGTCATTATTTTACAGAATTTATTGTTACTAATTTTGATAAATTAGAAACAATTGCCATTATTACTACAAAAACTACTACTAACTAGTCATTATTACTACAAAAATAATTACAAAACTGTGAATAAGAATAATTAAAAAGTTTTATTATTTTTCACATTTCATTGTTATTGATTTTGATGAAAACATTACAATTAGTTGAATGGTACGATAAATATTTACAATAACTGACAATAAGATTGATACTATTAGAATTGAAAAAGACATTCAAAAGAAAAAATGGCTAGAAAAGTATTTGTAAATTCGATAAATGTGCAACTTGTCTCATTTTACAATTCTTATTATTTTCATTGTATTAAGCACTCAAAAAATTAAATTAGAAGCAAAAGTGATTCAATTCCTATAAATTCAATAATGCATCAATATAATTGCAATTTATTAAAGCAATGGAATTTTATTGCATTGGCTTCGTAATTTACATATCTACAAATTCCAAGATAGTTTGAGTTTTTTAAAAAAATTACAGCTATTATTGCTACCATGGGCTTTTATATTCATTGAAAGCTAATCGGATCACTTTAAGAAATTATCCAAGATTTAATTATAAATTTAAGCACCGTCTTGACTAGAATCCCACGAATTATGAAATAAGAAAACTGCCGATATTCACTAAGTAGGAGAAACGGATAAAGAGCGATAAATGCACTATAACGTAAACCTAAGTTTTTAGGTTTACCAGACAGCAAATCCTGAAGTGACGTCACTTTCGTCGTCGTTTGTTGGCGAAAGTGCCGACGATATTTTGCCGTGTGATAGGGCCTTTAGAAGCATAGTAGTTGTCTATCCCTTTACTAAGAAAAAGTTAATTGCACTCTAGACATTGTATTTTTATGATTGCGTTGTCATATTTATGTTTAAAATTGTGAAAATACAAATATGCCACTTCTTCAAAAACAGTCTCTCTCCAAAATGGCTTTTGAACACCAAGATTGCAAACGATCCGATCTCGAATTGCTGAATGACTTTTGTGGATGATTGTGAAGCTGGTATTAATTATTAAGGTATTAATTAATTACACTTCTGACAAAGAATTTTAAAAAGACATGGAAATTTTATTGTAACCTTCGAGATAGATATATTTTCGTCCATTTGGAATAGTCTAGTGTTAAGATGTCATTTCAGGCCATCAGAGTTCTAAATTCTGAGCCCTTCAAAGAAAAACATCTACAGACAACACAGGTCTGGTGTACATTCACATCTAAATATCTTCCCACGATGGAGTTTGGAGTTTAATGGCGCAAAAACCATTTCTGATTAGCCAGCGCTAACCTTTCTAAGATGAGGCTCGGAAGTTCTAAAAACCAACAGGTGCCATCTGCCATCTAACTACGGTTCAAAATTAAGACATCCAGGATCAAAATTGGAGAGCAAGCTTCTGCGATAGCTTCTTTATTTCTTATTTTACAAATTCAGTCTCTCGAATACAATGTTATTGATTAAACATTGAGGAGTAGATAGACTACTTTTTAAAAGGCACTTTTGATTAATTTGGTTATATTTTTACTTCTTATAACCTCATTTCCTTGTAAGATTATTTTTTTTAAATTAATAGAACAACGACGGAAACATAATATCGGCATGCATGGTTTTGTTTGTTTTTAATATTGAATGTGTTAGTCCCTGAAAAAAGATATATATTGAATTTTATCAGCTGCAATTTGTCTTCAAATAGCAAGCATCTATTTTGAGTTGCTCTTTCTCTTCTCACAAAAAAAAAAAAAAAAAAAAAAAAAAACCAAGCGTGCTTGGCGCATTTGAACTTGTTTTAAGTGTTATACTTTAAATTATCCACAAAAATAACTTTTTTTTTTTTTTTAGAAATTATTGTACCTCAAAATTTAGAAAGTTGGAACTCTCCTAGTAGAACGAGATTTAATGTCTTCCTGTCTGTATAACCGATACCTCGGAGTTGTCAACTTGATTCACTGATTACTTTTTGAAACGGAACTGTAATGAAAATTCTCTTTCACAAATAAGACACTCAATATATTTCTTTTTTGGAAACTAATTCGGGTTAAAGTCATGAATTTTGCAATGAGGTTTTACACAAAAGTTGATTGAAAAGAATTTTCAATAAAACTTTTAACTTGGATAATGTTAATTTATGGAATTCTGGAATAAATTTGTTCAAAAAAGGGGGGGGACAGAAAGAGAGAGGAAATAAAAAAGAGAAAGAAATAGTTTCTAAATTCGCATTCCTCTCCATTTCTTAAATGCATAGGATTATTTCCCCCTATTCCTATTGTGAGCTTAAATGTTCCCAAAAATAAGAATTTTTAGTTAAATTCAAAAACTTTTTTTTAGTATGGTGGTTATGAAGATTGTGTCATCATTTTTATTTTTTATTAATAATCATTTTAACTTAACACATTTATTCATATGTTATGAAAATAAGTTGGAATAATACAGGTTTTATCTTGAATTTTCAGAAAGGGATAAAAATTCTAATCCGATTTTTTTTGTTGTTACTTATGGTACTTGCTTATAGACAAGCCCCCTGCTGATACAGCAGCAGCTTTAAGCCGAAAGGAGCGTCTCTTGTTTTTGAACTAGTCCCAACTAAGGTCAAGAGGACGACTTAGCTACACAATCACCATATTTGCTTGCACAGCCTCTTTTTACTGGGAGGCACAGTCACATATTTGACAGAAAGCACACAGAAGAGCAACCATGCCCGAACCGGGACTCGAACCCGGGATCCCTAGAAAACGAGGAAGACGCGCTACCTCTGTGCCAGAGAGCTGTCAA
Source organism: Argiope argentata (assembly GCA_026289955.1). Classification (NCBI taxonomy): domain Eukaryota; kingdom Metazoa; phylum Arthropoda; class Arachnida; order Araneae; family Araneidae; genus Argiope; species Argiope argentata. The sequence goes on along the minus strand of JAOUZG010044950.1, from coordinate 274,136 downwards.
TCCGATTTTTTACATATGATATTGAACGTTCCTTTTTCTAAAGCGGTTATTTCAGTAGAAAAATACTTTACCTGTACCAATTTTAAGGGTACCATTTCAGCGTTCGTGTATTCCTCTTGTATGAGGAATCTTTTTTACCTTTTCAGAAAATTTGCAATTTCGAACAAACCAAAAAAAATGCTACAATTCGTGTTAGTTAATGAAATTCATTTGTGATAGCAAGTAAATCATCTAAAAATTTAGAGTCATTAGTTAAAATCAAAGTTAATTTAGTAACAGGCTTGAGCTCATCCATATAAAGTTTGTCAGGTGTGCCAGTAGAAATGTGCACTGTCTGAAAAGCAGGTAAGTTTAATTTTGAAAAATCTGGTCCTTTAAACCGCAGTTCACTGGTTGCAAGGGTCTTAGCATCAAGTCCTCTGGAAAGCAAGTCAGCAGGGTTAAGCTCTGATGGAATATGCTTCCACTGGAAATCTTTCGATAGTTTCACGATTTGAGACACTCACAGATATCTTGAGCAAGTTAGAAGGAGTCTTTATCCAGACGAGGACTATAGTTAAGTCTGAATGTAGTATAACAGAGTCTATTTGTAGTCTCAATGCAGATATGAATTTCTGCAAAATTTTTGAAATAAATAGACAAGAGCAAAGTTCAAGTCTGGGAATTGTGGTGGTTTTGGTTGGTGCTACCCTTGACTTACTACAAAGAAGTTGGGTCGTTACTTCAATGGAGTTAGACACAATTTGTACGTAAAATTCAGAACCATAATTTTTAGAAGAGGCGTCTGCAAAGCCAAGTATCACAACAAAGAGACATTTTGAAAAAAAGTATATAGGAACACGAATGGATTCAGTATTATCTGATAAGATCTTAAGGCTGTTGGAAATGTCTCGTCCCATTCCAATTTAAGTAACCACAACTGCTGCACGAAAATCTTTGCTTTGGCTATGACTGGTCTCAAAAGTTCGAGAGGGTCATAGATGCGAGATATTTGTGAAGAAACCTGTCATTTGGTGTAGTTGCGATCTGTGCTGAAATTGGCGCACACTTTAAACTTATCACTTAAACCGCTTCAAAACATTCCTCGACATTTTCGGCATTTGAATTTTCCTTTACCTCTTTCATGTGTTGTAGTATTTCATATTCGCTGAGGAATTCTGAATAAAGCGTTTGCATAGCGGGATCACGTTCTAAACGTGTCCATAGCTGGTCTAACCTTTTTGATGTGACTGCCTTAGAATTTGCTAACATTTCCGCTGAAAAATCAGGTTTGAATGGCATTTCTACGACAAGCCTACCATCCGGTTTCCTAAAATGCGTTTTTGCGAAATGTTCGTTACAATATTTTAACTCATTATCACAAATTTCATTTGTTTCTATTTCATCAATTTCTCAACAGAGTTTAAGAGTTTCATTAAGAGTATCTAACTTTTCAGTTAAAAAACAATGTTTAGGAGCATTATAAAGATTATTGCCTGAAATAACCCCTGAAACAAGATAACCGAAACAACTAGATTGTAAGAATAAATTGTCTGCTAATTTTATTTTATCCTCATTCAATAATAAGAAAAATAATTCTGCGCCTAAAAGAATATCTATTTTTTGAGGAATAAAAAAATGATGGATCAGCTAGTTTAACTTCCTTGTGAATGTTTTAATTTTTTGGAAGATGTGAAATTGGTTATATTAGGAACAATTAATAAATCTATTTCCCAATGCGAATCATTATTTTCAATTGATAAAAAGGCAGATACCTTTTTCTTGATATTTAATGATGCATCATTTAAACCGCATATCGGAATATTTATTCTTTCTTTTTCAATCCCAATAAATCTTCCGCTGAAGACCAAAGGAAAGAAGACTCACTGGCATAGTCAAGACGCCTCTTAAGGGTTTAAATCCCCCCCCCATACCTCTCTGATATAAATTATAGCTGTGTTTATCAAAATGCTTTATCTCTGTTACACCTCCAAACAATACGCCATTACAAAAAAAAAAAAACGACGATGTTTTTTTGGCTTCTGATAATCAATTGACTGTGATTTATTAATTTGAGGATTTTTTTCTTCAAAATGTGTAGTCAACGTGAGTCTGATTTCACTCTCCCTATAATTATATTTGGCGCGATTGGCAGCGTAGAATATTTATGAAGCAATGTATGATGATCTAGTCTCTTTTTACAAACGAAACAATAAATTTTAGAGTTAAATTTAGAGAAAGGGGGAAATTGTCTTAAAATTTTTTTACAAAGTTGATTTTTTTTAAAACTAAATCTAACCTATCGGATAATTGCATTTCTTTAAATGTATTGCAATGAAACAGTGCATATGTTTGTATTTTACAAGCGATACACAATTTAGGAGATTTATCTGCTTTGACAAAAAAGGATTTCGATCTCTCAGGGTTATATTTAGTAGGAATGCTAGTTTGAATATTATTTAAAATTTGGCATCTCCTTTCTAAGAATTCTAGAAAATAATCGAATTCAGGCACTTCGTTGTCTTTTAATGTTAATTCAAATTGTTTGCGGGTGCCGCGATCTAATTTTTCAAGAATAATGTTTAATAACAAAGCGTTGGATAATTTATCTCTAGCGAAATCTAAGATGTTCAATGATCTAAGATTCTTTAAAATGACATCCAATATATTTCTTAGATCCTTGCCAGATTCATGCTTTGATCGACGAACATTTAGAATGTTATTTATGTGAAAGTTAACAATAATTTTTTCCCCCACAGCGCTGCTTTAAAGTTTTAAACAGTGAAGTAAAGTTATTATTAGCCATTTCTATGCATTTACCTTCTCCTTTAAGAGATCCGCGTTAATAATGCAGTTTTACATTTTTGGGATGTTCAGGATTTGTACTAATTAGACTATCAAATTGAATTTTGAGTAAATTCAATTCTTCGAATTTTCCGCTGAAAAACGGAAGATAAATTTTTGGAAGTTTGATGAATGCCTTTTTAGGCTGATCACTAATACTAGAATCACCAAAACTTTGATTATGCACAGAGTCAGTTTTTATAATTTTTAATTTATGAATAGATGTTTTAAGGCTTACCTCTAATTTTTGTATCAAACCATTCATTTTGAATAGGGAGGTTTCTATTTTCTGGAAATCTTCTTTGACGATTTTGTAGTAATCATCTTTCAGTTCTTCGAATCTGTGTTTGATATTTAGCACAATATACAGCTGAGCTTGAAGCTCAGGAATGTCTATTTGGTTTTGTCCTTCAGTCAGGGCATTGTTTAATTTCGTAAGCTGGCCTTTGATGCTGCTACGCTTGCGATCAATGATCTACCATAATTAACGTAAACAATTTTTCAAATTCAATGATAAGAATTATTCCCTAGGATCTGGATGACCTCCGGTTCGACGGACCAAAATGTGCTGTGTATGCGTAAATGAATCATAATTACGAATGGACTGTATAAATGCGTTTATTTCTTAACTTTCTAAGCGAGACAGTTTTAGAAATTGTTCTGAGAAATTAAAAGGTTGCTAGGTTGGCGTAGTTACAGAGTTCACCAAGGGAAGATGCTCCTGAGCCAAAGGCGTGATTTTGCAAGTATAGAATAATGTCCAAGTCTCATGTTGAAATCAATTCGATCTAGGTGTCTAAATCTGGTACACCAAACTCTGGAATTATAACTTTATGCTAAAACCAAGGACGGTGTCAAAAGAATGTGAGCGTCATAGTCCTCTGTTACATATGTAAAAGGTCTGGGATTAACAGTGGCACAACACACTTATTAATCCTTCACAGTTTAAAGATGCTGCCCCAAGATGCAACATAAAAGATTCTTAATCGTTTGCACAAGTCGTTCCCCAAAGCCTCCACATTATCGTGGACTAAACTTCTGTCTATCTTAAGCATGGCAGCTTCCCTTCCGGTGATATTTCAATCTAGTGACTCAAAGAGATTGTTGGATCGGACAAAATTACTACCATTATCGTAAATGATCGATTTTTATGAGGTCAATATATTAAAACATATAAATCTACAAAATAGAATAGAATCGGATATTTATGCGTGATATCTACCCTCTACGCGCAATAACTCCTTTTAAATATAAATCATCTTCTTTCACGTCATTTTAAAAACTTCTGGTTAGATAAGCGTTAATTTCTTGTTTTTAATAAAAAATTCGATTAATTAATAAAGAGAAATCTCTTAATGAAGAACTATTCAAAACTGAAATATAAGAAAAATATAATCACTAAAGACAGCCGCTCTTTTTTCCTCTTCATAAAATCTGAGTAATCCTATGACTTATGTCTCCATGGAAACACTTGTAAAACAAAGCACGTGGAATTCTATATTTTTTTTGACGCAGTGAAGATACTTCTAATTTATTCAACAACTTTAAGTAGCATTGAATCGAAATTACAATCAATTTTAGAAAATTTGAGAAGTCAATTCAAAATTTCAAGGAATCAATTTAAAATAATTACATGTCAAAAAATGGATTCAATTTCGGCAAGAAACGATATCGAAGTTCCAGAAGAGCTCAAATATGTTTTGAAAGAATATGCCAAAAATTTAATTAGATCGCAACCAGAAGATTTGGTGCAGTGGTCAGCAGAGTAAGAACATTTCATCCCACCGTTATATTAATTAAAAATAGATGTGCTTCCGTTTATGATTACGTTTCATTTTATTTCAAAATTTATGATTTCATTTTGAGTAGAAGATATCATTCTTTCCGATTTTCATTGCAATTTTAATGTTTTCACATTAAGAAATGTAAGAATTACTAAAATACTGCCTAAAACAAGTGGCAAGTTCTAAATTTAACATGACATCTACATTTGGATAAATAATATTAAATGAGATGGGAAATATTTTCTAAATATACTATTTATAATAAATATATAAAAAATACATATAATAAATATAATATTTATTTTTTAATATAAATGATAAATGAAAATGAGTTTAATCACACGGTCTAATTTATTTTTGCAATACCACATAGAAATTAATTATATGTATAAATATGTTTTACATACTGAATTTAGATTTATTTTAAAAAGTGAAATGCAAAATGTTTAATCGATAGTTTGTAAACAGTATATTAAATTCTTTTTTTAGTTAGTATGTGTACAGAAAATAATCAATACTGACATTTACATTAAAAAAATTCACCTAAAAAATACTTAAACAAGATATATCCCCATTTATATTATATAATTTGAGAACATTTATTAAAGCCTCAGTGATTTCTTTTCAAATAATAAATAGCTTGAAATAAATTAATAACTAAAATATTTAAACACTAATTTTTATTACACGAGATTTTTATAAGCTATTGGCAAATAGCATATAAATTATTAGCACTATAAATTAATAAAGAAGAATGGTTAAAAAAATTAAATATTAGTAAAGGAATTATGGGCACTTTTCTCTTAGCCGGGCGGCAGCGAAGAATCGCTAAAGAAATTTGGCGAAATTCTCCATTATTTGCCTTAAAATCACTGTAAGAAATTTGGCGGAATTCCACAATATACGACAATTTTTCGCTGCCGCCCGACTAATGGAAAAGTACCGAATTATGTTATGTTTTTAAATAAAATTACATTCCTAAACTATTTGCTTGAATATTTTTTAAAATTTAAATTTTTTTCAAAGGTATTTTAGAGCAAAAGTTGAAGAGAAGTTGAAGGAGTCTGAAAACATCCAAATCACGGATGAAGAACAGCAATGAATTAGCTTACCAATGGTTACTCTTGTGTAAAAAGCACTATAATAGGAAATGAATATTTTATTTACGTTCATAAAATGAAATAAGATAATTGTCTTTTCAATGCAAATATTTAATATTTTTAGAATCTAAATGAATAGCACAACAATTTTAGAAGCTTTTTAATGCAAACAACTTAACAAAATAATGCAAAAAATGCATTTGGTGAAAAAGTAACTATAAAACATTTTCTATACAGAAAAAGAATCATGTAACAAAATACTGATGAACTTTATTTGTGAAACAAATAAAATCTAATAAATTTGGAAAAAAAAATTAACACAACAGTTTCATTTCTACCAAAAACTAAATACAAAATCTAAAGGATATGTGGATCTTTGAAGGCAGTGAATAGAACAGGCAGTAAAAAATATAGTTGTGTACATAAAAAGCATAGTACATATCTTAAAAGAATTTAGCAGATAATTTGTGTAGATATTTTGCTGAAATTTCATAAAATCATCAATACTTAAATTTAAAATTATATATATATATATATATATATATATATATAAAGCAGACAGCTTTCATATTTTCCAACTTTGCACATTGACCTTGAAATAATCAGTGTTAACCTTATGCTAAAAATATAGAAACAATTTGACAGAACTGCAACTAAATTTAAGATTCTTTGAGGAACAAATTTATAAAGACAAATTCTTTCTTTAAATTTAGCTATGTTATCACATCACAGTTGAGCAAATAAGGATGCATTCAACTTCATAATAAATCTAGTATATACCCAAATTCTTATCACTCATCAGCATTTTCATAACCAGAGATTTGTATTTTGAATACTCAATCTATCTATCATTTGTTGAGAATGTGCATTTAGTATAATAACTCTGAGCGATGATCAAAGCCTGATATGAAAATTTGATTTTTTAAATTTATCTATTTAAATTTTGGCATTGTCTAACAATATTAAAAATTATGGACTTCATGCGAGCATACACATGTAGTTTTAAAACAGTTCAGCAATTTACTACAGCAAACATGTATGCCCAAGTTTTAAAAGTTTCAGTTTGTTTAATGTAATGCATTCTAGTCAATAAGCAGTCTTATAAAACAAGCAGCTAAATGAAAAGCGTTATAAATACAAATAATCCTAACTCGTCAACAGAATGCTGCATATAGCAGAAATACAGATAAATATGAAATGCTTATTGTCAGTAAAGATCTTAAAAAACTAAAAAGGATATGTTCTTAAATCTAAGCTGCAGTTCATATTAGGAACATAAGATGTTTTAGAACTTTTAACATTAAAAAAAAACAATTATGACTAGCAATGACAACATTTATAGTTTCGACCGGGTTTAAATTTTTCTACAAGCAATAATTGCATGCACAGATATTTTATTTAGCTTCAGATTACACATTCACTTTCTTTTAAAATATATACGTCATAATTTTTCATCACTAAAAATACTCTATACTCCAAATTTTTTTAAAACAAAATTTCGCTGAAAAAGACAGCAGAAAAAATAACATTTTCCTTCAAAAATATATTTAAAATATAATTTTATACAATAAAAGCTCCATTTGATAGATATGCACCCAAAAATATGACAGCAAAAAGATTTTTCCTAATCAAGCAGAAAGCTGGATATTTCAACTTGCAAAAATTTGTTGGATATTTATAAGCAAACATTTAGCCAAACTTAATGGATCATAAATAAATTACATACAACTAAGTATTATAAGAAGGAAGAGAAAATAACTTAACCATTTACAACAAAGTAAGTAGTTGAAATGGAAAATCCCAACTGTTTAAATATGATAATTTTGTCTTCTATAATCATGCAGTATATTTTTTAGATATCATTTTTAACAAATGGTATTTTTATTAATGTTCCGACCTTGAGAATAGTTGTTATTCAAATAAAAACACAGATTTATTAGTTTCTAATTTTTTGAAAAATATTCACCCTTATTCAGTTTTAAAAATAAAATATCAAAACCATAGTCAATTTGACAAAAAACAAATCCACCCTTTCAATAATATTAATAACATAAAAATTAATCAGTTAACCAAGAATAAGTAAACTATTTACAAATCAAGAAACAAAGTTAAAAAAAAGTGTAATTTGAAAAATATTCTAATTCTTCTGCTCTTTAAAAGATGCTTTAGATAAAATTGCCAAGGTAAACAGCATAAACCAAAATCTTTATCTTTAATTACCATTAGTAGCATAAAAAAAGTGTATTATTGACTTCAGAAAAAAAATCAATATCACCTGAAAAATAAATAATTGACCTTTTAAAATTTTCATATTAGAAAAAAAAACCTAACATAAAAGTAGATACAGCAAAATAATTTTTAATAATAATTTTTTAAAATTCTTTTTAAAATAATTATTATTGACAATCACAATATGTTAAGACACTGATAAAAAATTAAAGAATACAAAAGAAAATTTCAAATAGACTATACAGTTTAAAAATACAGAAAATCACTAATGGAACATTTTAAAATGTATGAAACAGTAAAAATATGCTAATGTAAAAGTAGTTTAAAATTCAAGTATAGCATTTAGTATTAAAAAAGAAATACATATAACAGCACAATAATGAAATTTCGTCCTGCTTCAAAAAAGATATTGGGACAAATTATGAAACAAAACTCTTTCATAAAGCACAAATATATTCTAGAGCAAAATTTAATATAAACATACATAGAAAGAATTTAATAATTTTATTTCACTGGGTATGAACTGAAGGAATTTTTGTTTTAGTAAAAATTATAATATTTACAAAAAACATTAAAAAAAATAAATATAAATTAATGAGCCACAAGCTTTTAAAATTTGCTTATATTTTAAATTCCAAAATCTGAATGAGTGAATCTCTTTTTTGAATATTTAATTCAAAATCACAAAAAGTGCCATAAGTCATTAAAAAAAGAGAAATATAATTTTTTTAAAAATATTTTTAAACAAAATGCTTATGAATTTTTGTCTAAAATTATTTTTTAAGGAAAGGCAGAGTGAATTTTCAATGAATAAGTTCAAATATTTCTAAAAATCACTTGTTACAAGTTAAATTTTCAATATGAATTATTGTATTAATTAGTAGTGGAAAAATATTGACAAAATAGTTATGTCTGACTTCCACTTCTTCAATAAATATATAAGTATTAAAATTCTTATATATATAATTAAAAATTTGGTTAGACATATAAAGATAAATAATAAATATTTTATAAGACTTATTTAAACGTCTGCGAAATTAAAATTTTTATAATTACTGGAATAAAACGAAAATTATAGTAATATTTCCAAAACAATTATGAATACCATATTTTTTAAACATTATATTCAACAATTTATAATTAAAATGGATATCACAATTTAAGTATAAAAATATTCAGTTTGTGATGTCAAATGTTCTACAAAGGACATTTGACATCATAAACTGAAATTCTCTTTAAAAATCTAATTAGTAATCATAATCTCATTTTTGAAATGCTTGTGAATCATTCAATGAAAACAAAACGAAACTACATAAGTAAATGTATAGATTTTCTTAAAGGAAATAAATATTACAAAATAAAATTGTACATATAAGTTAAAAAAAAGTATGAAATATAATTATTCGATACTTTGAGGCAAATTACAATGCAAACAAAATCAATTTATTATTATTTTTGAAAATATTTATGATGTTAGAAGCTGCTGGTGACTTTAACAACATCAGTAAAATTTTCTATAATAAAAGCTCTATAATGATAATAATGTTATAATACAGTATAGAAAATTGAAATATTTTGTTTATCTTTGATAAATTTCAAATTTTCAATTAAAATGAAGAAAATTCATTTTAAGAAGCATCAATCTGACATCTGATTTAAGCGTGCACATTTTTAATAAGTTTTATATAAACAAAATTTATGCCAATACAAAATACATTATGCTCTAATTATAAGTTCAAACATTCAAATAAAATGAGGAAGTATTGCAATCAAAGTAAATAAAAGAGGCTAAATATAAACTGAAAAATAACTGAAGTGAAACCAAGATAAATAAAAACAAATACAAAATAAACATCAAATTTTTACAAAATTCTTTTATAAATATTTTAGTCATATATATATATAATCAATTGTCATGGAAATAAAATACTTTAAAAAAATATTACACACTTCCGAAAATATGTAATGGTATATAATAGAAAGTTCACTTAAAAACAATTTTTATTTAAAAAATTCTAATATAATTCCATCTGCTCCCCATTATTACATTTTCAACTTGTGGATAATCATTTCACCTAAAATATGCCAGAAAAAAATATTAATTAACAAATTTTTTCAATCACAATATATGGAAAATGTGCACTACAAATGCAATAATCTGAGTAATAAATTATGTTGCTTTTACAGAAAAATCCATATTATTGCATATGAATTTTTTAAATATTAGTTAATAATTTTTGAATTTTTGCAGGTAATTTTTAAAAATACAATCAACAAACTAACCCAATTTTCATTCCAAGTATTCAATATAATAAAAGTATTAAAAATTGCTATTAAGATACTTTAAAGAATAATGAACTTTAATGAACTATTTAAAAAAAAATATCTTATCCTTTTCTGATAATATCATAAGACGTAAAGAATTAACACACAAACATTACTTCTCTAAGACCAGGATTAAAGGTATAAATAAACTAAGACATAGCAAACATTTCTGAAAGATTAAATAATGAATCGATACCAATCAATGTGTTAATAAAGTTCAGTACTATGTGCTGCTTAGTTCCTTTTTCATTTTGCTGCTTTTAAGAACAAGTCTTTTAGGTTTTACTCAAGTAATGTAAGATGAATTTCTTTTTTGACCAAAATCTTAAAGCAGAAAAAATAAAGGGCTGAGCAATAATATATTAACAAAATTTAAGGCTGCAATTATAATTAAATTTAGATTTTTTTTAAAAAAACTTTCAATTATATTTTTTTATCAATTTTTATTATCAAAGAAATTCAAATCTCTAGTGTTGTAGATGTATTTTTACATGAATTAATTATCAATAAATAAAGTTTTTTTTTAAATAAAAAAAGGTATTTTCAAGCAATATGGAAATAAGAAAATATGTCTTATGGCTTATTACATTAGTAAAAATCTTTTTATACATTAGATTAGAAGTTCACTAATATCATTTTGAGTCGCAAAATAAATTTTAAGTCTTACCAAGATTTCTAACAGTTTTTTCAATGCGGCGAGAAAATTTATCAGCATCATGAGACAGTTCCCATTTATATTCATCCACTCGTTTTTCAAAAAAAGCTTTAAAAAAAATGTCATGAGATAAGCCTTTTGACATACATGAAATATTTTTTTAAAAAATAAAGTAGTGAATTTAACTTTTTTATGATAAAAACACAAAATAACATAGTACAGCTAAGTATAAAATAACTTTAAAATGTACTTAGTTACAATTAATCATAAAGACATTTTGATAGAAATAAAGAATACAGGCAATACATCAAATTTCAATCAATCACTAAAAATAAAAGCTGTATTCTGCAACAATATGACAATTTTTATTTCACTTTTTTATTTCAACATCTGCTATAGATGATCTTGAAGAGCATTAAGAAGTAATAACACATTTAAATTTATTTTTAAAATTTAAATATATTCTGAAAAACTGTTCCAATACCAAAGGCATTTATAAGTAAAAGATACAAATCTCTACTTGAATTATTTAGCAGTTCTTCCCACATTTCATTGCTAATACAAATGTTAAATTATTGTTTCACGTAAAAAATTTAACCAAACTTTTATCACATACAAGGCAAGGAAAAATAATTAAACACATTTAAAAAAATTAATTATTATTCACAAGAGACAAAAAGTAGTAGCAATTCAAATTATAAATTAAAAATTATACTTTTGCTTGGCAAATGAAAAAAAAAAGAAAATAATTAAAATTTAATAAATTTTTAATGACAAGATATAATTCTCATAAACTTCCAAATAAATTTCAACAAAATACTTGCATTGAAATTATCAAATATAAGTTTAAGCTGTAAGTAATGTACTAATAAATATCAATGTAAATAATAAAACATACTTCTTTGATTACTCTGACAAATTGATCTGTAGTTTGCTCGCCAAATGCACTCATTTATAAATGTATCAAACATCTGAGTTTCAGAAAACCATTGAAGAAATGACTGTACACTGTAGAAAAATGCATTCCTTAAGAAAGCCTCTTTCTGAAATTAAAATTTAATAATTAAGAAATTTTTATAAATACACTTATGCTCATAAATTCAACATATCTGGGAATATCAGAAGTGAGAGTGGAACATTACAACGAAATTTTTTGATGCAATAAAACCACATATTTATTTTCTAAAAATAGAATACTGATGTTTCAATCTGAAATATGCACTAAATTGTACAAAAAGTACCTCAAAATGTATAGAGCAGATGGTGGAAAGGAGAAGAAAAAAAATTACTGTTATGGCAAATAGTTTAAAATTAATATGTTCATCTCAGCTTGCTACAGACAAATAGAAAAAAACTTAAAAGGAAGATTTTTTAATATAATATTACATTCGAATATTTGATTAGAATGTGATCAAATGCAGATGAAAATATTCTTGGAACAGGGAATGATGAAAAATGGACAGTCTACTAATTAATCCGAAATTGTCTAACTTAATACAAGAACAGTTGCATAATTAAGAATTCAGCATACCTAAGATAGTATCTAATCTCTTAAAAAATATAGCAAGCATATTGTATAGTGAGGTTAGAGCATTTCCCTTATTAAAGAAAGAGTAAGCTAAAGTATACTTTTTCTTGGTATCATTCATATTAACTGCCCTTATTCTTAATTTATAGATAGAAGCATATATTAAAGAAAACCAAAGAAATATATAAGAAATAGGTTTTCACATCATAAATTTATTTTCTTTAAGAATTATTCATGATTAAAAATATCCATATGTAAAAATATTATATTAAATTTTTTTTTGCATTCATATTGCTCAGGAACAGTCTATTAAATAGGTAAAGTAAGCTTAAGGGTCTTGGCTCTTCTAGCTTGATAAATTCTTGTGAAATTTTAATGATATTTTATAAATTATTTAATTATAAATGTGGTTAAATTAAATTAAAAAACAAGTATTGTTTTAATAGATTTAATTACACTAGCAAGTCACTAGAAAAATTACTAATTAATTAATATTTGCAAGTTTCAAATCTTATCACTTTATAATTTTAAGAAAAAGAAATATTTTATACTGTTTAAAAAATGCACAATTCTGTAATTAGATATTATTAATATATTACTATTTTGTACAAAATTACTTTTAAATTTCAGTAGTTCATCTTTTCTTTTTTACACACAATACACTGAAATGCAAATTTATAGAAAGTGATCTGCAATTCTGTGTTTGGCTATTTCAGCTTAACAAAATTTGCTACTTAGAACTAATTATATAAAAATTAAATTATGATTGATAAAAAGTAATTTCATTTTGAAGTTTTTAAAAGGAAATGAAGGCCAAAGATTTGCATTGCCAAAGAATTCCCTTAGTACATTTAATGCAGGCCTGATGCTACTTTTGACAGCAATCATAAAGAGACAATGCTTTTTCACAGTGCTTGACTAAACTGTATGTATTAGTTATATTCATTAGATTACTAAAAAATAATTTCTCCCTTCTTTGGGATAACAAAGTTCTCCTACCCTCTTTCAATAAAAAATGAACATTATAAAATATACTTAACAAAAAGTGGTGTTTTAAATAAATCATAAAAAAATTATTAAAGTCAGGATCTTCGAGATACTTTATATTTGCAAAATCATTTAAACAACAAAAATGCAAAAAAATCTATTTATAAACAAAAATTCTTCTGTGTGCCAAGGAAATAAGGTAGTTATTAAATGATAAAAGGAATTAAATATACTTATTTTCAAAAAATTTATGATATTTTAAGCCAAATTGGCATTCTCCATTATTTTTTAATATTAGTATTGAAAAAAAAATCTAACAAACATATTTTATGTCAACTTTTGCAACTTCAAAATTCATGCAAAGGCAATCCCAAATGTCTTAGAGACCCCTAGCTGAACAAGTTTTGTCCGAAAATGTCTATTATTTAAGAACTCGGGAAAATTAAATATACTTCTATCAATTTGTGTTTGATTATAAAAAGAAGTAATAATGAATATAATTCATGTATGATAATTATAAAAAAATGTCATTAATAGTTTATAATGTACATTACTGTATAATATACAAAATAATTTGAAATAAATTAATACTTACATTTAATTTACCTGACAAAGTCATGAATTAAAAGTCATTTTAAACTAAAAAGAGAAATCATGGGGCACATGAAATATTTTTATTTTCCAATTTATATTTAAGATATATTTAAAAATGAAACTAATAAATAATTACATAACTATTTACTAACTTAGAAGCTTAATTTAATCTGATTTATATAACTAAAAGAAAACTTTTGGTAATTTGATTGTAGTCATAATTTAAAGTTTTTTTATATGATCATTAACATTTAAATTAAAAAATGACTGCTTGATTATAGGAACTCCCTGTTGTAATTATTTATATCTACTATCAGTTTTATTAATTTTAAAATTATGAACATACATATTTGTTATATTCATTGTTGCCCTATCAACATATTTAATCATTATGAAAACAGTGAATTGGAATATCAAATAATAATAATAATAAAACAATATGTAAAGATTTTAAGATTTTTCTAATAATTTGAAAAATAAGCGTATTTGTGTTAGCACTCTACAGACCAGATCATTTTACTAATAACCAGAAAATTTAGTACAAATACATCTTGGAAATCGGAATATAATCATATTACATATAAATTAAATATATCTTACTTAAAATACTCATATTTCACATACACACATGCACATAAACACACATATGCTAATTGCTTCAGTGTTCTGTTTTATGATTTAATTTAGATTTATGAAATGTTTTCAAGGTTATGGGTGCAAAGTTTAATGCTAAATTAAATCTAAAATAATTTCTAAAAAACATTTCGTTAATTCTAGAATTTCTAAATATTCATACAAAAAATTTTAGATCTTTTCAGAAATGAATTTTTAAAATCAGAATTTTACATTAATATTTTTTGCTGTTGTTTATCTCATATTAAACTTTTTGACTTGATAAAGAAAATTATTTTGATTAGTATTCTTATGGTTCAAATGTCTAAATATTAAAAAGTACTATTAAACAATATTTAGTATTAACAAGGAAATTAATATATGCTAAAAAATTATCAAATTGATTTTTTAATAGGGAAAAAAGTTATTCATATAATTATCAAACATTGTTGAAAAAATTAATTACCAGTTTCATTACTAAGGAAAATAATACTTTTAAGATACTGAATTTCAGAATTCTCTTAATGGTTAAAATAAATGTAGCAATAAAAACAAATATTTACTTGAAATGTAAGTTTGTCATTCTGCTGGACTAAATGATTTTCATAATGTCCTACCATTTCAACAAATAAATGGACAAAGGCCTCAGAAATCATAAAATCTCTCAACATTTCTGTGGGATCTACAAAATAAAGTTAACTGATTAATTCATATAAATGTTATCATAAATCATTATTATTAAATGATTATCTAAAATATGCTCTGATCTAATATGTGCATATGTTTTTTTTATTAAGTCATCAGATTTCAACATTCATCAATTATTGTCTATAAATTTAAAATAATTAATATAGGCAAGAAGTTTTAGTATATTTTTAACGAGAAGGATATCCAAACTATCTGGAATTAAGCATATCCAGAAATTATTTGTACAAGAAGTGATAGACAATAATAATTAAAGTGTCAATTATAAATGTTCATTAAAAAGATTTTACAAAATCAAATAAGAGATCTTATGTACCATTCACAAACTGTATTACAACTTCTACAGTTGACTGCTTCATTGAATTACAAACATCCTAAAACACCCTGAGCTTCTCTAACAAAAACTCTGTACGAGTTTTAATATTCCTCAACAGAAGAAATGGAGAGTTGGGTGATTGGGGCAGACCAATACATTAAATAACTATCTTATTCTATTTCCATTTAAAAATGATGATTAGAACAGACATTTCTGCCAAATGCTATTCATCCCCAAAAGATACAGCAACATTTCTTTCAGAAATATCAAATAACTGCTGCCAGATAAATAAAGTATGAAGTAAAGTTTGACAGAATGTTTGTACAAATATTCATCCCAAAAGATTTTGTGTAGCATGACATTATATTACATGGGGCATTTGTAAAAATGCCCCAAAAATGAAAAGTCTTAAGTTGAAGGTTTCTTAGCTTCTGAAACAAATGACATAGAAGAGGAAAATATAATTGTCAAATTATGTTGAAGAAACAGAAAGAAATTGCTGATTTGAAATACCTGAGTATGCTGTGCTTGATACAAATTATATTTTTTAAAGAAAAACCCAGATAAAGGAACTTTTATTTACCCTAATAGGAATATTAATCAAATAAAGAAGAGATTAGGGGTAAGATAGACAGTTGAGATAAAGTATCAAAATAAACAAAAATAAATTTCTAGTGGTTGATAAAAATGGCTGAACTGAGCAAATTTTTTTTTAAATTTTACAAGAAATAATTGAGCACACAAGGAATATCAGTTTAATTGAGATACTATAAATAAAAGATTTATTGAAATTTCATTTAGACATTGGCTGGGATAAATAATGTGATTTTTACCAACATTTCCACAAAATGCATCTAATTTGTACAGCACATTGTAGAATTTCTAAAGCTCCTGTATTTAAATTTAAATGTTATCCTGCGCAAGATAATTCATCCTGCCATCAAAATTTGGAGACTGTGCTAATCATTTATGAGACACTCACGTTTCAAAGTAAGCCCATTTCAATAATCTTTGGTACAAGCATCCAAAGAAATTTTATGATTAAGAGCAAGACTTGTGACATAATTAAATAAAATGAATTCTGTGCTACTGGTTCACCACACTGACCCTACTTATTAGATGCATATGCTATGCAATAACATGCTCTATAATTTGATACATCTCTCTCTGGATATTAAAAAAAATGTCCTACTTTTAAATGAGCAATTTTGCTGTGAGGAAAGCATTAATGCATACATATTGTTATGCAGTTTTGGCTTGTTTAAATGCACTAGGACTTTTTAAATTATTCCACCAATAGATATTAAAATGCCTTATATAATAGAATTAATTTTAAATAATAGCAATCAATTAAATGCAGCTTAATCAACATTATTGAGAATTTACAATTAATAAACAAACCTGTCATGTTTTTTGCAAGATGTAATGCAGTAATCACAGCCTTTTGTAGTTTCTTTGGCAAAATAGTGTCCTCATCACCATATGATTTTACTATCAAACCTTTATCAATATTTATAATCAATACCTGGAAAAACAAAAACAAAAAATATTAAACTGAAGTTTTAAATTTATGAAGCATTTCTATGATAAAATTAATGAACTAAGATATAAATAAAATTTTAGTTAATTGTTTGTTAACAAGTTCTTTTCCTGAAACAAATACAATATTAAAGCCATACTTAAAAAAAAATAAGGAGTTTAAATTGCTGCAGTTTTAAGGAGAAAAAAAATATTTAATGAATTATAGTCTAAAGGCACTAAAATGTAAAAAGAATATTTTCCCATCATAATATCAGAGATCTTAGATTTATTCATCAAGCAAAAAATTATGGAATCAAAAATTATTTGTGAAATATTTAGAAGTAATTATTTTCAAAATACAAATTATTATTATTACTAGTAATAAAGGGAAAAGTGTACCTATCTTTGCCTGTTAACAATCTATAAATCAAACTGCTGGGTTGAGAGCTATAAAATTTTCTGCGATTATATTTTGGATGAAGAAATCATGTACCTTAAGGAAATTTATTTAAAATTTAGATTAGAATTTTACTTAATCTCACTTAAATCAAGTGAGATTTTGATATTCTTCAGTAATAAATTCTTAAAATATGCAAACTTGATTATTATATAAACATATAAATTTTTTCTTTTGAATTTCAACAATTTTTAAAAATTAATTTCTATGCATAATTTTTAACAATTCAAATTGTTTTTGTTCATCAAATATTTAATCTCGAGAATTTCTTCTATTATTAAAATCAAAGACAAAAAAAGAAATTACTAACTACATTTTTCACATGCAGCATCAAAAATTGAAATTTCATTGCTACAAAAGATAGGATGCAATTGAACTTGACTCCAAAAGGATATTTATGCATACATTTAACAGAATATTTGTAATGATATTAAAATAACACTACTTTAATGTCTACCCCTATTTAAAGTTTAACAAAACTATTTTACAAATTTTTAAATTCTAAACACAATATATAGCATTCAGTTACACTTAAAAATAAAACATATTCCTATTAAAGAATTAAAAATTGAAAAAATAAATTAATAAGTGAAGAAAAGTTTATCTAAAAGAAAATTAGCAAATCTCACTTCATGTTCAGCTAACAGCTCTAAAACAGAGTTGAAATTATTGCTTGAAAGTCCTAAAATATAAGGTGTTTCTGAACAGCACTGAACTGTCAGGCAAGAAGGCAAAACTGGAATGTACATATGGGGCCATTCAAATGGATACAACAAAGAAGAAATGGCTTTACAACATTCATAGAGGTTACTGAAAAACAAAAGAACATTGATTTGATTAATATTAGTTCTACTGTTTGTATCATTTCTTAACTGCCAAATTATGAAAATAAAACAAGAATATGTTATAAATTAAGCACACTAATGAATTTTTCTCCATCAATATTTTTATTAATTAAATTAAATGAGGTCCATTATGAGATAAGATCATTTGCTTAAGATTAATGTTGATTACACAATTATAGAAAAAAACGGTATAAAAGATAAATAGGTATTAAAAATGAAAATTAAAAAAGCTATTTATGTTACATTCAAAATATATTTCTGATGAAAATTACTATAATAAAATTCTTGCTGATATTTCAATCATTAAACATAATATTAGTATTAACCCAAATTTTAAAGCTATTTTGATTAAATTAAAAAAAAAACATTACACAATTTATTAATTTTTTTAAAAAATATATTATCTATAATAATGGTATTTTTAATGTCACATTTTATAGAAAATTGAATTCAGTGATACTTTTATGACAATAAAATAAATGTTAATGTGAAATGATAAGCCTAAAAAATTTCATACCTAGCAGTGGAAGAAAACAATAAAACTCTTCTTTCAAGTAATAAAGAAGCAACAGCTTTGACAAGAATTTCTACATCTAATAACTGCAAGGCTCGTGTAAAATCACACTAAAAAAAAAAAAAACAGACATAATTCAAAATTAAAAATTCAAATGTGTAGTTTTTTTCATATATAAAGCAAGATTATTTAATTTTTATTCCAGATAAAAAGCAAGATTGGCTTAATTCAAAAATTTTTAAAAATTCAAATGCATAGTTTTTTTTCCCATATTAAAACCGTAATTAAAAATATAGCAAAACAAAATTACTGCGCTTAAAAGTATCAATAATTTAAACAATCTGCTTTTTGTTTCAGATTTCAATTATACAATTGCTTCAGATTACAATTATGCTTACATATATCCAAATCCAAAAGAAATCTATTCAAAATAAATTCAACTAAATATTCATATGTAGTCATAAATAAAACATCTAATGAGAAAAGAGAATTTAAAATCATTTTAACATATAATAACAGCATGCAGTGGTTAAATATAAAGCTTTAGCTACACTCAAAAAATCTATTTTTAAGTCAATAATAATTTTATATAATTTTAGGTAAATAATAAGATTTAAAATGGATTTCTATTCCAAGTAAAATGAAAAATGAATAATTACTTTATTAAAATTATGTTTACTGGAAGCATTTGTAGCAGTTTATAGTATAAATATATTTTAAAGTTTCTGGAATTAATCATTTTTCTTCTTTTATTTCTATCTAATTGTATTTCTCAAACAGCAGGCTCATTAAATATATTGATTATATTTAATTCCAGTAAAGTTTACTAAATATATTTTTCTGTCCATGTTTCCCCCAAACTGTCAGCCTTAAAGCAATTAAACATGTTTTCTTTATTGTGTACTTGAAACATTATAAGGGAATGCCTTCCACAATATCATAGGGTATTAAAAGTATATATGTTTTATTAAATTATCTACTAAATTTTGGAATATTTTACTTCACTTTAGTTATCTTGTAAGCTACATAAATATTAAACATAATACTTTTTCTTCAGAAGAGAATTATACAACTAAGTACTTAAAGAAACAATGAAAACTATTTGAATTTTAGGATAACAATGTTAAAAAAAGTTTTTAAAAAATGTATATTGCTGACATACTGAAAAGATTTGCACAAATATTAAACTGATATTATTATTTATTTATTTTTAAATAGTGGTGTAAAACAGCTTTGTGAACTAATATTTTGGATGCTACTGCAACCCCCCCCCACCCCCACCAAAATCTAGATTAATTTATATTTAATTGAATTCTATTTAAAGTTTTTTTTAAAAAAAAAAAAAAAAAGAGGAAAGAAAACTGCTTCAAGATGTGCATTTCTATTCTCCAAAGTATACATATGCACCAAATTTGATAGATATAGGTTAAACAGTGATTGCAGATCATCAACATACACACAAAGTCATTTTTATTATTAGTAGATATTATGTTAATTTTTTGGACAACATTTAATTACAATTATATATTTTCTTATAAAGTCATTTTGAAACTCAAAAACTGTTGAGATAATTAATTATTAGAGAATATTTATGTATAAAACTCAGATAAATATTTATTTGACTTACACTAACTGAATGAGAATCCAATGGCCTTGCAATTACAACTCTGTCTTCTTCAGAGCACTAAATATCAACATAAAATTAGTTTACAAAGTCACCAAAATTATATTAACAATATTATTAGCAAATAATAAGTTTAAATTAAAAGTTAATTAAATTTATAAAAAGATTCGGTGAGATATATCATTTTAAATTAATTAAAACATTCAGTTAATCAAGACAAAGCAAAAGAACATTTATCACATTAAAAAATAATGGATGAATTACCTCAGAATAATCAGGAATAGAAATACTTGCACCAGCATTTGGCACACCTAGTTTTTGAAGTGATCTAATATACTTGAAGCATTGTGCTCTGGATAAAGTGAGATGTTTCTCAAGTTCACTAAGAAGCTATCAAAAAGTTTAAAACAAATAAAATTTAATTTAAAATGTAGAAAGAAAATCAATTCAAATATGCATATATATAAATTTCCTATGCAAATTAAACAATATTAAGCTTTTTTAAAAAAATCTTATAAGAGAAGAGTGAAGGAGGGAGCATTATTAATAGTGAGAATTTTAGAAGGAAAATAATTCTACCATAAATGAATCAAAATTTCCTGTTATCAAATAGAAACTTTTATAGTTTGTTTCAAGTAATACATAATTACATACATAATTTAATTATGTATGTAATTCAATTAACATATACATAATTAAAACAGATTACTAACCTTATTATAAAACAAAGGAGCATTGAATTTACTCAAAATGCAGATGGCAACTGGAAGCTTTGCACACAAAGGATGCTCTCCCAATTCATTTTTTGGCCAACCCTGAACAAATCCATAATAGTTAAATGTATTAGAGGAATTTTTTTTAAAAAACTAATACTTAAAAATATTTCCTCTAAGGTTCAATACAAAGGAAACAGTAAACCCATACCATAAATAATAAGTAACTATAACAGTATTTACTATGTACAAAAGTTAAATTTCAAAGAATTGCATTGATGCATGCAGATAAAGTTTTTCTAAAGTTTTTTTTAAAAAATATTTTAAAAATGCTCTTAGTTAACAAAAATTATAATTATTTAATTCTAATATAGAAACACCTAAGCCTTAAAATGTATCATGAAGCTTTTTTATCAATGTAATTCATGACTTAAAAAATGTATTTTGTAAAGTTACACACTATTTAAAACTTGTGATAAAAATAAAAACTTCACACTGTCAAATAAAATCAAATATTCACTGTTTAGCATTTTGAAGATAAAATGGTGTAAAATTAACAGTTTACAAGATTTGTATTCATAATTTGAAATAAAGTTAAATACAACTAATTTGGTCTAATTGATTTTTATTTTAAAATAACAAATGTTCCAAATTAATGAATTAAGAAAATGGAAATGTGTGTAATTGAGCTACTATTGTAGTAACATCAATTACAAGGAAGGCTTATATATGCATCTAAAGCAGAAACCAGGCTTCACAGATCATGCAGATCGGGTAAATTATTTTAAAATTAAATAAAACACTCTCAATATAAATTACAACCATGCTGTTCAATACTTGATCACACATAAGCAAAATCTGCTAACTACTCCCAAACATTAAACTACCAACACACAATACAAAAACACACAATAACATACCGTAAAATATAATTTGTCTGAATCCTTAAATCTGTGGTAATAAAAAAAAATGAACATTTTTAAATAAGAATGCAAATTAAGACACAAATCAACAAAATTATTCTTATCAATGAAAAAAAAATATGGTATATAAACATTTAACCATACTGGTAGATTAATTACATAACAGGAAAATTAATTAATTTATTAAATGAATAATTCATATAAAATTTCACACAATAATACATCTTAAAATATTAAATAGAACACATTAAGTAAAAGGTATGTCCCAACGTTATATATGTGAAGACACATGATTTACAAAAATAATTATATTCAAAAATAGCTAACTTTTAAGTCAAAACTGCAAACTTTTCAATCTTTACAAAATCAATATTAATATTTGTGACAGAAGAAATGAGAATCAGAATTAAAAGTTATATTATATGATCTTATGAATATTCTTGCCTTCTAAATTAATGTACTCAATACTTCTCAATCTCAAATATGAATTGCACACCTCAGATGCTATTGAAATTAAATGCAATATATACATTTCATACTGTAAGTAAAATAGTAATACAAAAGCATAATGCTCACCATAATTCGGAGACAGTAACCAAAAATCTTTTCTCCTTTATCAAAAAGAGTAAAATGGAATGTTTCACTGAAATGAATAAAAATACATATATATCATATGATGGCTACAATAGAAATTGTTAACAGAAAATCCTCACAATGTCTGCTAAATTAAAATAAAACGAAAATTACAAATATTGCTTACACATATAAATTCTATAACTTCCAAGAATTAAAAAAGTAACTAATTTGTTAAATTAGATTTATATCTGGCCTACTCTTAAGATGTGATCAATAACTTTACAGATACCTTGTAAATGAAGCATGTTATCACAATCATTAATTATTTGTTTCAGACTTGAACATAATCAATTTTTAAAAAGAATTTATACATTCAAACAAAAATACAGTTTTGAATAAAAGATGTGAAAAGAGTTAAATCATATATTTTTCTTTTTTTTTCAATGCAATTCAATAAAAATGAAATATTAAAATGTTTTGCTTTCAATATCATTTAAAAAGAAATAAAACTAAGAAACAAGCATCTAATGCACTATTTACAGCACAATAAATTCTTTTCTTTTATAATGCATCATCAAGAATCAGAAATTCATAAATCATTCAATTGGCATTTTTTAAGAGATGCTTCAGAATTTAATTTAGCAAATTATATTTCATTAATCATAAAAAAATAATACTTTTCTATAATGTGACAAAATGAATCACTTTCATAATTATTTAATTACTAATAAAATAAACATTTTAAATAAATATTTAATTTCCTAATCTTTTCCTTATGCAGTAAAAGAATTATACTATAAATTTTTTTCTCTCAACTTAAAAGTTAATTACAAATGTCATGTCTTTAAGGCATTGCGGTTCACACCACTTGGTGGAACTAAACTATGAGTACCTTCAATTACATTAAGATAGTTTTAATTTTCTAGTTTCATTACATCACTATATTTGCTTGTTAGATTTAATAGTTAAAAGGCAAGAAAAGAATAAATATTCCTTAGATATTAAAAAAGAAATTTTATTTAAAGATCTTTTTTTCACAAAAAAAAAAATGAATTCAAAAGAATACCCAGCAGAATTATAAAGATTAATCACCATTTTATATTTTAAGATTCAAATCTGAAATACAAAATTATAAAATCAGACACAGAAAAATGATAATTCTACCTTTGATAACTGGAAGCAACTTTAAAATGAACGGCATCAGGAAAACAAATATGTGGAAGTAAAGAAAATTTATATTCTTCTGGGACCTAGAAAATAAAATCTTATACTTGAAATGAAATGAAATAATATTCATTTAAATTTCAATCAATCAATAAGTTTGTATTGTTAAAATTAGCATTACTAATATTCAAGATCAGTCAATACTAGTAAGGTTAGTAAATAAATGGCAATAGACAAAACATGAGATAATTATGGAAATAAAAAAAAATGGTTAAACATGAAATATATAAAATTTGTTTAATTAGGTCACATAATTTTTAAAAAAAGGTTTTATACTTCAGAAAAAGCAAAATGTTGCATTGTTTTAACTTACTTTCAGAGGGAAAGAATGTTTAATTTCCGGTTGAGACTCAGAGATGTTAATAAAGTATAAGGCTTCATACAACTTTGGTGCAATACAGATATTACTGCGAGAAACCTAGAAAAAATTACTTTTTTTATGAATAAAAAAATTATTTAAAATGATATTAATTCTAATTCTAAAAGCATTTAGAAAGTTTCATACTTTAATTTAATTCAACTGCATTTTTTATAATCAGAAACAATGTCTGCAAAACAATGTGCTAAATTTAAATATTAATAGAAAAAAAAATATGTTTAACACTTAAATTAGAATATTTTAGCTTAAATATCAGTTCAACAAAAAAAAAATATTGCTCTACAAAACTTTATATATATATTTGCCTCAAATATTTGAAAATAGAAGAAAAAAAAATACAAAAATTTAGTTAAATGTGTTTAAAAAAACTAATTAGATTG
>JAOUZG010044950.1:206415-235241 GCA_026289955.1 Argiope argentata | reverse complement strand
GAGCCAGTAGCCGAGCGATATACCGTTCGAGCAAAAGGGACCCTTCACCTCGAAGGATATTATCTAGCTTATAAGGATGACGCTACATAATAAATACAATAATTTAATTCCTTGATAACAATCAGAATCGTTTTATGCACAGATAGATAGATAGATAGATAGAGAGATAGAGAGAGAGAGAGAGAGAGAGAGTAAGAAACGGAGAGAATACAATAACCTACACTTGAATTTCGAGTTATAAATAGTCAGTTTTGATACTTGTGTAGAGTTAGCTCCATTTTCATTGGACCTTATTTTACTAGATTGTTTTTAGTTGGACAAACTAAAAGTAGAAAGTGTATGAGATTCCGCCAATAACCTCCCGGACATTCTACATTTTTTTCACTGATTTTTGTTTATGCAAGAATATTATAAGGCATTTAGTAAATCGTGCAGTTTGAAATTCAGTCTCGAGTCTACAAACGTGCTGTGACAAACGAAGGAGTACCGATGGTGATTGTATGCATTCACATTAACTCGCTAATTTAGATCGTGGCTTTTAATGAAATACTGTTGGAAAGTAGTTATTGAGAATAGCGTTGGAAAGTTCTCTTTTGTTCTTGAACCACTATTTCGAGTGTGACCCTCAGATATTTAATGGCATTGACATTGGTGTACTGTGGTGGTGTGTGTAACTGTTATTTACAATGAAAAATACACTACATTTTGGCATTAAATGCATTCTCTTTGGGGTTACTTTCCTGCTCGAAAATGAAATTTTCATCTAAACCCATATTTTTAACACTTTCCTTTAGATTGCTGTGACCATATTGTTCATACAACTTGCAGGAATTTCCTAAATCATAGGCAAAAATTGTGCGAAATGTAATTGGACAAGATGGATATAAAAGTTGAATTGTTAGAGAGAAACCGTTCATCAGCTTGCAAATTCAGAAAAAGTATTTTAAGTTTGAAAACACTCATCAGTTGAAGACCAAACAAAAAGTCATATTTAGTGATGAAAGAAAACATTTTTATCAGTGACAGCCGTCACACCGTATGGTGAAAGTTTAAAACTGGTTTGGATCCAAAAATGTCATGTGCTACAGTTAAACCTGGAGGTGATTCCGTCATTATTTGTGGTTGTAGGACTTCATCCGATGAAAGAAATTTAGTTCTGATAGATAACATTATAAACCTTATGATTTACTTGATTATACTAAGCAACAATCTAAGGGAGAGTGTTAAAGTTTTTGGTTTAGATGGAAATTCCATTTTTCAGCAGGACAACGACCCTAAACACAGGATACGTAATGCTAAAATGTGGTGTCTTTTTCGTTGTAAACAGCAGTCAGACACCATCACAGATCCCAGACATCAATGCATTGAATATCTGTGGTTCACACACGAAATAATGGTTCAAAAACCAAAAATTAGAAACAAAACCCATTTAAAACAAGTATGGGGTAAAATATCTTTAGATAACACCAAAAAAGGATCAAATCGGTACCACGATGTTTAAAGACCATTTTAAAAGCCAAAAGACGTGCAATTAAATATTGACACTTCTTTTCTTAGTGAGATATTACAAAAATGTCGTTGGTGTATTCTTAATTGTTTGAAGCAAAAATCTGCGTGTGGTTATTTAAAATGGAGCTGAAAATTTTCAGTTTAGAGCTTTTACATTGATTTTAAAAAATTTTACTGATAATTAAACCAATTGTTATGTATAAAAATGAAAACATGTTTTCACTTCCCGGTCATATGTTATTTATATTGATAGTCGGATTTATCAAGCAAAAGTAAGTTGTACTCTCAATTGTTTGAGCCACTGCAGCGGTACAAATCGCAACATTATTTTTATTTTCAAAATGTTCAACAGTTTGAAAATTTTCAAGTGTATATTCTTAAAGTATGCTGAATAAATTATATCATTTTTAGCATTACAACAGCTTTCATTGCGAAATTGTTAATCATTGAAAAATATTAGTCTGTTAATAATTTTAATACCGTGCATGTTCAGAAGATTCTGGTATTTTTGTTATCATTTTAAAATTTGTGGCGCAATCAAACATTTTTTTTATTTTATCATGAGAATAAAATCTGAATATTTTAAAGTTTAAGGTAATTTCTATATTTTTAAAAATTTATATTCCTCTATACAATCATTTTATTTACTAAATGTTATAGATTTTTTGTAGAACTTTTTTGATGCGGTTTTTTTATAAATTCAGCATGAACGGCCATTTCTAGGTCGATATTTACAGTCAGAATTAATACCTTTAAGGTTAGTTATGTATGTAAATGTCCGGTTAAAACAAAGATATTTTAATTAATTAAAGATTTTATTTATAGAAACTGGCATTCTAAAAGTTCTTTATTATTCTTTTGACTTTCATCTTTGAATTAATTCTAAAGTTTTGCTTTCTGTAAAAAATCGTTTACGAGAATAAAAAATATAGAAATAAATTGTTTTACCAAAAAAAGGTGTTAAAATCAATCTGCTTTTTAAAAAATACTGTTATATTTAGTAGCGACATTGAAAACAACAACAACTTGCGATAAGAATTCGTAGTACGATATGTTTTTTTAAGTAATAATATCCTTGGAAGCTATAACTAATTTTAATATAGAATTCGTTCCATTTCTTTTAGCATAAAATGTTAGTTCTAGTTTTATTTGGAATTCGGTTCAAAGTGTTATTTGCTCTTATCTCAACAAGTTGTAAACATCTGAACATAAAGGGAATTTTTAAACCCTCTGCGTAAGAAAAGATTTCTAAAATAGAAAAGAAAAGGGGGAAAAAGAAAGAAAGAAAAAGAAAGAAAAGAAAAAAGAAATCGATTTCTTTTTGAAGTGGGAGAAATGCTGTCTCTCCTTCTTCTTTTCAAAAAGAAATATTATCTTGGTTTCTTTCAAATAAGCTGAAGAACAAATGCTTGTTAATCTGCTGTTCAAATATAAATACATCACTGATTAAACTTTGTCATCTAAATTGACATTTTGCAACATGCTTTTATGCCAGAATATACTGAGAAAGTATTCTTTTTTTCTTTAGAAACAAAACTATTTTCTTTTACAATACGAATACAAAATTGTAGATATTCAGAGCATTACATTTTTTTTTTGAGATTTCGAAATATACTTAATTTATTTTTCTTGTTTTATAATCTAATTTATCGTTAATTTACTAGATAACATTAATCTTAGATTACTGTTCTTGCTCATGCAACAAGAAATGTTTTAGACTGTAACGCGAAAGCTGACTAGAGATGATATTGCAAAGCTTTATCATTTGAGGAAATTATAGTCTTTAGATTGATTTACATTTTATGGTTCCTATATAATTCATTCATCATTTTTAAAGCCATTGAATAGATGACTGGTGTATTAACTTGTAAATGTTCTCGCTCTCTCTCATTCATTAAGAATTAAACTTTCA
This sequence comes from Argiope argentata, assembly GCA_026289955.1. Taxonomy (NCBI): domain Eukaryota; kingdom Metazoa; phylum Arthropoda; class Arachnida; order Araneae; family Araneidae; genus Argiope; species Argiope argentata. The sequence continues at coordinate 231,820 of JAOUZG010044950.1, read as the reverse complement.
ATCTAGCATATTAATGGTCTTGTGGGTTTAGGATGGATACAGTATAGAGTAGTAAAAATATATGAATCAGAGGAAGCTCTATGCTTTGCTTCCGTCTAAAATGGCAGCCCTTTAAAAATTATGATTTGAAGTCTTATAGATATAACTGATTTTTAACAATGAATTCGTGATTGTGTTGGGGTGCAATGCTGAAAATATTCCTAGTTTTCCTTTAAGCGGCTTTTAACGATAAAAAGAATGTCCTTGAAAAAAATGCAAAAATGAAATCAATATATTGGAATTAATCTATAATTCTATCTTAAATGGCGGCTCTAATACAAATATTTCCGTGAGATATTGACACTTTTTGTTTTTATCTTGAGTCCTTGACTCATTTGGATTTGGCTGGATAAACAAAAGACATATTCAAAGATTTGATCCATAGCCTTCAAGAATTAAATGAATGCATTATAAAGTCGAATAAAGAAAAAATAATTCTTGTACCGCTCATTTGTGATTGTCGGCTATCTCATGACCTTTTCTTTTATTTTCGTTTCCTTGTGAGAGTTAAGAAATTTATGGGTAATACATGATATTATTTCTCATGAAATATCAAATGATATGTGCATTAAACTTCAAACTTGTAATCAAACATGTCATTTCTAAAAAATTGTAATCCTGTTTTAAAATTATTTAATTGAGAGTGTGAGATTGAATGCTGAATACTACGAATGGAATTCTGTGTGAGTTTTTTATACTTCTTTAAACATTTAAAAAACAAGTAATATAAAAAAAATTTAAAGTCTATTCCTACTCAAGTCAGCAATGAAATTTTTTATTTTAGTTACTTTTTATTAAATAGTTATAATTAATATAAATATTAGATAAAAAAGTTATACTTGGCCAAAACAAATTCAAGTTCGTATCCATTAAAAATAAATCAGAACAGATTCAGAACACACTCAATTGGCGTTGATTTTACAACGCTAACTAAGACAACGTAAATGCGTAAATTTTCTGCTCCTGTTGAGGTAATGCAAAACAGATGAGAAAATTTTAATTTTCTTTATTCTGTATTATTTTAATTCAAAAGCACTTCAAAATGAATTCGAAAAATCAATTAATTGACAGCGTTTAATTTTAAATGCATCAAACATTAAAAAAATAAACAGAATCGTTTGAAATAATCAGCCGAAAACATGCTAAGTTTAACCTCATTAGCGGGGGAAAAAACTGAATTCGTTACTTATTTGGCGGGGGGAAATGAAGAATTTTGGCAAGGAATCTAGTTTTAATTAATTAAGAAAAAATTAATGAATTAATATTTGAAAATACTATATTAACATAAAATGTTATTTACTACAAGTTTAAAAAAATTTACATGAGTGGATGAATAAAAATTTTTTTTATTAACGATTAAAAATTAGATGTTTGTTTGTTTGTTTGTTTGTGTGTGTGTGTGTGTGTGTAGGGAGATTGTGAGCTAATAGTTGGAAATGAAAAAAACCTTATAGAATTACGCTAAAATATCAACCATACTTTTATTACCCATTTGTTTAAAATATAAGTAAGTTCTTCGTCAAAATAAGTGAGATGGTTGTATCTCTATAGTGAGAATATGAAAGAAAAATCCATTAAACAACGAAATTTTAGAAATTCACAGTTTGGATTTCGTAACACTACTTTAATTTTGGTTAATTCAATACTAAATCATTTTATCATGCTGGCAGATTTTAGTTTATTAAAAAAAACAAAATAGACCTAAGAACGTCGTATTTTTTTGTTTGATTGTTTACATTATTCTTAAAATAATCTACAAATTCTTTTCAAGTTCTAGTTCTTATTCTTAGTAGAGCACAAGAACAATGTGCTCGAACTTTTTTTAATAGAATTCGTACAAAATTTAAATTTCAGAATACTATGCTTTTTCCATATTTTCGAATTCCTTCAGATGAGTGTCTTCCACTTTATTTTAAGGTTGGCCGACTACCTGAATTTAACAGCACTAGCAAACTTGATATTCTGTTAAGAAGTTTTAAATTTTAGTTAAAATTCTGCGTTTAAATTTTAATTTCTTAAACGTTAGATATTGAAACTAATTCTCTTGAAAATGACCCACTATGAAAATGTCTTGCAATTTCAGTTTGTTCTATTATTTGCTGTTTAAAAATTGCTTATATAATATTTAAATATGAATGAAAAACATCTGATTTTAGCAGTTTAGATGGAGTCCCAATAATTAAATTGCCTATAGGCTTCCACATGGCTTAATTTACTTCTGCGGCTTGATTCTAAAAGTTTCAAACATAGGATTATGAAAGAGAACTGAGCAATAGTAAGTACGAAATTCATTGCCAAAGTTATTAAGATATTTCGCTAATATTTGAGCGGTTTTGGTGTAAGAAAAATGGCATCATTTTTCTGTTTTTTTAGCTGCACATTTAAGTTAACAGACACGTGCCATTTAAAAAGGTAGTAAATACGGTTTTCTGAAGCATATATACATCGTTTTTTCCTTTATAACTTATTAACTAACTGGAGTTTAAAAACACCAGAATAAAAAAAAATTCAATGAATATAAAGCTTATTTATAAACCAATTTAAGTATACAATTTTAGAAAATCATCATAATTTTCAATTTTCCTTCCAAAACTTCATATCATTCTAAAGTTAAATTTAGTGGATTTATTTATTTGAATTGATGTGGTGATTAAAAGATTTTAAAATTATTTATCATGAAATAAAAGATAAAGTTAAAATAAATTTAATGAAGTTTCAAAAATAATTTTCTAAAGAAAATGAAAATATTGATACTATTCAGAAAAAAAATATGTGATGTATGTATACGTTTCAAAAAATAAATAACAGCTGAAATCTTATTTTCAAACAGCATCTAGTGAAGGGTTAGCAATTGAACCGCATATTTTATTCTCTTTTTAGTCACTACAAACCGTCTAGCGTTTTCTATTCTCTGCTTTGAATTGCCGGTCTGAAAACTTAATTTTAGAATTATTAGAGATTGGAATAATTATTTGTCATTATACAGATCTATCGATATTAGTGCCGGCTTGCTGGCACAGAGGTAGCGCGTCTGCCTCGTGTTCTGGAGGTCCCGGGGTTCGAGTCCCGGTTCGGGCATGGTTGTTCTTCTGTGTGCTATCTGTGAGATGTGTGAATGTGCCCCCCTGTAAAAAGGGGCTGTGCAAGCGAATGTGTGTGTGTTTCATCCTCATATGAGCTAGAAGTCAGACTTCTGCCCACGGGTGCTCAGGGGTTCTTACCCTCAGAAGCTACTGCACCCCTCTTTCCGCGGTAAAAAGTGGACACAACATCATCATCATCGATATTAGTTATGAATTTCTACTTAATATTAGTGCCAGTAAATTTACTTTGTTTCACGAGTAATTCGATAAATAGCGTTCGTAATTATAATATACATTCTACAGATAACCAGGTTGAATCATAAATAATAAATGCTACCTATTCTAAAAATTTAATCTACATGATTTCTTCCGGATTTTCAGTTGTACTATCCAAGAAATTAAATACGTTGATCAAAACAAAAATATTTATGTTGTTTCTTATGGCACTTGCCATGGTCAAGCTCGCTGAGGTAGTCAGCGATTTAAAGAGTAACAACGTCTCTTGTTTTGATGTAACACAAACTATCGCCACGAGTACGACTTTAGCTACTCACTTATCACAGTCCCTTTTTACATGGGGGAGGGGTATATTCACACACTTTACCGATATAACACAGAATACCCACGCCCGTACCGGGACTCGAACCCGGGGAAGACACGCTACCCCTATGCCAGGACGCCGGCTAATAATGTTTATACTACACAATAATACTCTTCAAGTACAAAAACAATCACATTTTTTTAAAAATTGGAAATTTTCAACAAGATACTATTTAGGAGAAATATATAAAAAATAGAGAGCAATTTTTAAAATTATTATTTAACTTAAATGTGGAATACAGATGAATTTAATTATATTGTACAAACATTAGATCATAATTTGAAGAACATGTTGACCAGCTCACTACTTTTATAATTTTTTAAACATATTAATGAATAAACCACATTATTAATTAAATATAATTGATTTAATATTTGAAAATTATTTACACATTACTTATATCTTGTTATGAAATATAGAAGGTTTTATAATAATATTTTTATTCAAGTCAGATTATATATATATATATATATATATATTAAAGTTCTTATTACAATACATTTTTATTTTATATTTGTAATCGCTAATTTATATTGATGTTACGCAAAGCTTTTATTATATTTAAAGCGGTTCTCTTTAGTGATTTATGTCTTCTTTTCCTGCCATTTTTGTCATTAATATTTCACTCTCAATTTCCCAAGCATAGTAGGAATTAGAATACATTCTATAATTTGCGGTTTATTCGCTCTAATTTGAATTTGAAAAATATCGTTACTTTTTTTAAAGAAAAATGAAATAAAAAATAATCGGAGCATTTATTTCATATCATTTAACAAACATTCATTTTCACTTTTTACTTTTTTTAGCATACGAAATACATAAAGAAAAGTATAGTGGTCTTCAAAAAATTCGAATTCAAGCTTTTAACGTATCTCACCGTTTCAGAACTTCCTTGAATTCGAAAAACGTAATTTTGAAATAATGTCAGTCTATATGTGTTTAGTTTAGCTTAGTCTAGTCATATTAGCATCCCCGTTGTAAAACAACACTAGAACGGATGTTGTAATTTTGAACCGCTGTCAGATGACGAGGACGACACTAAATATTCCTTCAACATCTATAAGGGAACATGATAACTCAAAAACACTTTATTTCAAGACTTCTGTCAAATTTTGAACTAAATGCATCAAACTAAAGTTCGTCTGTCCTCCGGTTGAACTGTTCAAAGACCTCGTTGTTGACCCAGTCGGCGGTGCCCCGCTCTATCTGTCCGGTTGTCCGAGTATAAGCTAATACAAAAACTACAAAACAAATAAAATTAGATTGAAAAAAGTTGGTATGTATATTTAATATCCAAGTGTATATATTTTTTGAATTAGTAACCAAATCCATTGCAGAGTATACCGACTATCTATACGAACTTTTATAAGTATGTAAATGCAATGACTTCGAAACATACTGGCTTAAAACTGTCAATTGGTATGGGATTTTGTAACTACAATTGCAGTTCAATGCCAAATTTTGGTATCAGTCGATCAAAGAAAAGGAAATCCAAATATAAATTTGATGTTTGTGTATTAACCGCATTGCAGTAATTAACTGGTAAAGGAAAGCCCCAAAATTTCATACTAATAGGCTCTTTCGTCAATATTTCTAGCTAATCATATGCAAGTTAATAATACACGAATATCAAATACATTTAAAGGAGAGTATAGAGAATTTTTCAACCAGATCGTTCTCGTTGATTCATTTCGATAATAAAACGAGATAACTAAAAGAAAATGAAAGGAAAATAATGTTACAATGATTTAATTTCAAACTAAAACTGGAAAAAATATACATAAATTCTACTGATAAATAATACTCTCTTAAGCAAAGCAACAATCACACATCTTTATTAGTTTCATTTGATTAAAATGTCAAAAATAAAATGTATCCATGAGAAGTCTTTATTATTTGTGAGAGATAATTTCACGTGTGCTGTGGTACAAAGACAACTGGCTTCTAATACAGAGGGGTACACATAATAACTTCTACTTTTTCCAATTTCAGTTGAATATTTCGGCACCAGCATTTCGACATCTTGTCAGCTGACTACATCATATTTCCTCTTCGTAGTAAGCTTTCGGGTGGTTCTTATACTTCTTGTTGGCATAAATGATGTCCTTCATTATCCTTTCCTGAAAAATAAAGGAAATAAAGTGAAATCTTCTATCATAAATCTCATGTTACTATGCGAGAGCATTGTTAATTTTTAAGTAATTGTTTTTCTGAATTAATTTAAGTTATTAACCAGTTTAAACTGACTTAAAACAATCACGTGACTATCGGATACTCATGCATCGATATTTAGAAAAGTGAGGGCTTTCTTCCCTACCCACCTCAAAATTATTTGAGCTTCACAACATTTTTTGCAAGATAGAAAAATTGAATATATATATATATATATATATATATATATATATATATATAATGATTTTTGTTACCTTCCCCCGCTGTTTCGTGTTCATTCCTAATTTTCATCTTTGTAATCATTCGGATGATAACATCTTACGACCCTGTCTTTCATCGGCCAGACAGAAGAATCGAGTACATAAAGGCATTCGTGCTAATCTGTAACTTTTGTTGGCGATAAGTTACTAAATGTGAAAACTTTCTTTATCAATTTTTTAAAAAAATTCTAAAATAAAAATTGAAGCCCCTAAAGCGATAAATCGCCACTTTTTGGCTCGTGCATTTTATGGCTTTAAAAATCTCAAACTAAAGCAACATGTTCTCACATGATAAAAGAAATTACAATATATTTCAACTTTTAATTTTCACATCTCTATTACCAGTACATTATAAAGAAATATTCATAAAATAGAATTCACAAATCAAGAGATAATGCAAATAATAAAACTTTTTTAAACCGAGGAATATTTTTTATTACTAGTCACCTTTCATAATAAATTTGGAATGTTAAATTTTCCAGCCGTTAATAGTTAGTATGAAGTGGATTTTTAAAAATAATATCTATTTATTATTCATTAAATCTGAAAAACAGGAATCTTATGGTCGCAGTGTGTCACAAATTATTATGCATATAAATTCTAAAAAATCGTATATATTACGATATAAAATAATAAATGAAAATCCTACTTCAGTGTTAAAATCCAAGGAAAGCAACTATTATCCAAATCACACAATCGAATAATTTGAAAAGATAAAGATATTAATGTGAAATTCATTTTACAATTGGTGTATCAAAAAAATTAAAAATTAATGAAAATTAGGGAAAAATAGCGTAAAATATGAAATTGGCTTCATAAAATACATATTTTTTTAAAAGTTGTAAAAAAGCAGAAACATTTTTGTGAAATTATATTTTTGTGATAAATAGCTGAAAATCAACAAGAATGTGCTTAATTTTAGAAAATATTTTAATTAAATTATGGACTGAAAAATTTACTGTGACCATCCTCTTGTTTCGAGGAATATGTCTTCTAAATGTCAACAAAAGTGGACAAAAACAGTTGATTTGTGAAAAAAAAAATTATATAAATTTGAGAAATTTATTAGCATTTAATGTTTCTTTGTATTTTTAATGATTTAATCAATTAATAATCTTTGAAATGACGTTATAAATAGAACATTTTCCCTAAGAAAAGAATAAATATTTTTGAAATATCACTTTTTCCAACAAATAACAGAAACGATTTTTACCTGATCATATTACTGTATAAAGTCACTTTCATCCATACGAAAAAAATCATTGTTTAGATATTAATGAGATCGGAAGTTTTAAATAAAAAAGAAAAGTCCCGAGTTCATAAAAATTAAAAGCTTTCTCTAGAAAATTTGCATAGAAGCTTTTTAAAAAATTGAATATTTAAATTTGAAAATAATATGGGGAGAAAATGCAAGCAAAATTTTGAAGGTAAATTACTGATAAAGCCAAGTTTGGCAAAAAAAAAATGTTTAAACGTTTTGTAAACATAGAAAAGATTTTGAACCAGACCGCCTATTTGAGTGACTGAATATTCCATTTCAGATAAAGGTTCTCTAAATATACATGCTGTTGAAGTGTTGTAACCATATAATGATTCATCGCCGAAATTAATTCTAAAAATACTCCTCCTAAGATTAATTAATACAGTTGTGAGACGATGTATTGAGATAGAAAAAAAAAATCAACAATGAAAGATAGTTTAATAAAAATAAAGTGTTATGCACTAGGAATAATTAAAAAGACATTTTAGATTCATTCTAGTTAAAACGGAATATATTTTGATTTTATTCTTGACGAATCCTCTTCATTGAACTGACTGCTCTTTATTGAAGGTCACTCGGAAAACGTTTCGCTGTAACTGTACGTTAGCACGCAGGCATAGAAGTACTTGGAATAAAAAGCTGATTATGCATTGCTGCTCAAGGAAAGATTAGGGTCAAGAGATCACGATGTTTTGGGAATTTCATATCTATCATTGCGTAAACTCGTAGACATAACGTGATAAAGAAAAACATATTTTTTCATTATTAAAAACATAACTGTGTTTAGAAAAGAAAAAGCAAATTTAACGTGCTTTTATTAATTTTCTAAAAAGCAGATTTTTTAAAATTATTAATTTTCCTACTCTTTTATTTTCAGTTTATACTCCTTTATTATTGTTCTTTCTTGAAAATAATTCCTACTCGAATTCTCTAATAGATACCACCAGTAGTATTGAACGAAAATATAATTACATTCTTCGATTAACAGACAAATGAGATATGAAAATACTGAAATAGTGTATTGTCATCGAAAATAAATCTTTGAAAAGTTTCAAGAAGTTATAATATTAAAAAAAATGAGTAAAAAGTCTGATTCAAAATTTTGTTTTTAAAAACAAGCACCAAGTTAGGGCAAGGCAACTTTAAGACGTACGTGTAAATGAAACAATTTTTGATAAGTCAGTTTCCAGTTAATTGGCATAAAAACTTGTTCCATGATTTTAGTACATGAGAATATAAGCGAAATTAAAAAAAATAAACATTGAAATCTGCTATGCATATTTCATTGAATCATGTCACAACCTCATTTTTTGAACGGCCAAGCACCGCGTGCTCGTGCGAGTTAAATTATATTTTCATTCATTTTAATTGTTTCATTGAATGAGTCCCTTTAGTATTGCAATCGATCCAAAAAAAACTTTGTATCGCATTTATTGTTTAGAAAAATATCGCATTTCCTGTTTATTTCATTTCATATCATCACGAGCTCAAAATGACATTTTCTAGGTTTTGTTTGTAGTTGTAGTTATTAACTTGTTTTTTTAAAATCCGAGTTTTTGTAAATGCAATGGCAACGCATTATTAAAAGCTAATTTTTTGAGATGCTCGTGCACATAATAAAATTGCAATTCATTGCCCACGCATTTTTGTTGACGTCAAAAACCTCATGTTCTGACATAATAAAAACAGTTTTTAAGATTATACTTTTGTTAATATTACAAACAATGTTAATTTTTTTCCATTTAATCTTTTCATTATTGTAATGTTTTTGTTTCAAAAATTAAATCGCTTTATTTTAGACAATCAAAATTGTTAAATATCAAGATTGCTAAAATAAAAAAAAATTGGAAAATGTAAACTAAACTTTTATGTTAAAAAACATCATAGAATTTTGACAGAAATATAATTTTTATTCATTATTAGTTGTTTCATTCGAACAGGTAAAAATATTCCTATTATTGTCAGAAGATTTTAAATATAAACTATTTTAAAATTTCCTATTAGTTTTGCTATAATAATATTGATGATTTGACACACATTTATCAACTTTGGCTTAACGCAGGAATCATTATATAATTCGTAATAATTTCTAAATGTTTTTTTTTCTATTTTATTACAGCAAAAAACGTTTGAGAGGCAGCAAACGAGAATTTAGATTAGAAAGTATATTTAATCTACCTTACTGCATAGTTAAAATAAAAATAAAAACTTCAGTAAGAATGTATTATGTCGTCAATTCGAATTATTATTGCTGTCTCACTGGTCAAATATTTCTTTTTTTTAATTATTAGAATTTTTGCATGAGAATTCCTCTAATTTACTTTTGAGATACTGATTTATAAGATTTTAATCTTGTAATAATTATACTCGCTCAACCATTTTTATATTTTTCCTTATTCGTTTCACTTTTGGACCAAGTTCCTTAAATCAAGTTCTGCAGGCATACAAAAAGAAAACCAGTCCTGAAACTGTAAATGTGTCAGGTGAATGTTCATTTTATCCTTTCTGTTTCTAAGTACATAAAAATCACGCAATGATTTCAAGAATTCATTTCGAGGGAGGATGGAGAAGAATTGAAAAAAAAAAAAAAAAAAAGGAAGCAAGGAGAACCTGTTACATACAATTTAAGTGGCAAAGTTCACGAGACAACGGAAAATGCATTCTTGATCAACCAGTTTTCAAGGAGAAGTCACGGTCGCAACAAATCTATTTAAAAAACTGCACAAGAAAATTTTTATTTCATAACGCAAACGATTTTAAATAAATTCCGTTATAACGATTATTAATCATTTCATCAAGATTTAAACAAGAAATATCTTTTTAAAAATGAAGTAAAACGATATCGTTTTCAAAAGGGGAAAAAACCTTTAAGAGAATTTTTAATATTTGAGTGTTCGCAAAATAACATCATGGAAATTAACAGGAATCTAAAATGGCGTTAGAGGACACGTATAGATTATTAGCCAATTTCATTTTCATTTTCTTAATTTAGTAAAAATATACTTCAGAGTTACTTTACTAACGTCTCGTTTTAAAGCAATATTAGGGCTATTAGCTTGTAATTTTGAAACCCAATCAGATGATGAGGATGACACCTAATCTGTCATCCCCAAATCACATTACACCAGCGAGAGAACGTTTGGCCCTGACGGATTTAACGTGCACCAGGTCTTGCATGGCGGCTATTCCCAAAGGAAGAGGGTTTCAAACGTGAATGTTCGAGACTTAACTATCAGACCAACGTTTCTTATATACTTCAGGAACAAATCAAGCTAGTTTTATTTTCAGTTTTAATTAATTTAAATAATAAATAATTAATAAAAGGTAATTTTGTATTATTCATACATAACTGCCATTTCTATAACAGAAAAAAAATTGTGCATATGAATATATTGCAAGGTATATTGTTTTCTTTCAATATAGTGATATGTCCTATTTTTTTATAGGTATTACATTTAAAAAGTAAACAAGCATGTTTCAATCGATTTGTTTTCGTTTTTTCTAACCTACTCATTTTAACAAAATATAGCTCTTAACAATATATAAATCTTAAAACATACAAATGATTTGCATGCTTTTTTTTCTTTTGTTATTAGAAACAGAAGGAAAAAGTCTTCACAAGTTCAAAATTTATATATCATGTTTTGATTGCTAGTTCTATTTTTGCATCGTTTTTATTCACTTTTAATATATTTCAAGACTTATTTAAAAAGTTCAATTCAATAGCACTGAATATAATTGTAAAAAAATTCACATTATTTTGCATACTCATTTTTATTTAATGGCTTTTATCATGTCAGAACATGATGTTATTTTGGGAATAAGGTAGAGAAAAATCCGTATGCCAAAAAATTAAAAAAATAAGCCGTTCGCGAAAAATTGAAATATTATTATCTGCGCGAGCAAGTCAAAAAATCAGCTTATAAAGCGTTGCCATCGCATTTACAAAAGCTCTGATTTTAAAAAAAATAAGTTCATTACTAGTCTACTAAATAAAACCTAGAACAATGTCATTTTGAGCACGTGATTATATCAAATGAAATAAATAGGAGATGGGATATTTTTCTTAACAAATGCGAGACAAAGTTTTTTTGGATCGTTTGCAATACTAAAGTGACTCATTCATTGAAACAATTAAAAGGAATAAAAGCATAATTTAACTCGCACGAGCACGTTGTGCTTGGCCGTTCAAGAAATGTTGTTCTGACAGGATACATTGAAATATGCATAGCAGATTTCATTTTAATCTTTTTTAATTCTATTGCTAAATTTAAGATTCAGAAATTCCATCAGTTTACCAAGCAAGATTTGATTAATTTTTTTTACTTCCACTTTGGGTTCTTATTGTTGAATATTGTATTCATAAAACAATTATCATATCTTTTCTTTGCATCTCATAAATTTTGTACTATTTTCAAAATTTAAACTGAATTTTTACTAACATCATAAAGTTCAACTCGAGCTATATAAAGTATTAATAAAGCATTGCTTTCTCAAATCTATTCACTGCTTGACATTCATGTTTCCTTCTGACAATTTTACTTCGTAAACAATTTTCCGATTCTTCTATTTGAAAAATTAGAGATTTGTATAGAAAGGATGCAAATACTTGCTGATTTGGTGACTATACTGGAAAACCTTTTCAAATTATTTAATAAGAATACTAATTGGTGTTATTTTTATTACAATTAATTGAACGACAGCTGAATAGAGTTTTGTGCATATTGATTATTTTTCCATTTATTTAAGATAATAATTTTTATTAGTTTAAGTTTTAATAATTTTAGCATATAGAATGAAACGCAAACGTTTATATTACATGAAAGCCCTCAGTATGACCGTTAATCTTCCTTTTTTAAAGAAATAGTTTAACAAATTTAATTTCATGGAAGTTTTACGATTTATTTTCTTGTTAAATACAATTGAAATTTAAGACAAACTAGATGATAGGAAAAATTTATATTTCGAACAAACAAGTCAGTCGCCGTGATGCCTAGTAAATCTTGGGAAAAAAACAATTTTAACCAAAATATTCTTTTGCTGAATCTTATAGAAAATCTTTGTTTAACAAATAGCTTATTAACATAGGTATATCCCAAATATAAAATACTATTTTTCAAAAAGATACAAAATTTTATATTAAAATTACATGCGTAAAAGAACAAAGATATTGCCTTTAGTTTATAAATAATATATCGTCTTATCTAATCGTTTGCATTGTGATAAAGCAGCATTTTTCAGAAGCAACTTATAAATTACATATGCATTTTTGTATAGCATAGAAATTATTCTCGGTTAAATAAAGAAAACTACTTTTTTTCTCTTCACTAGCTAAACAATCTTCAAAGAAAAAAAACACCTTTTTTTCCAGGATATTTTTTACGTTAAAAGCAGTATTGATTCATGTTTGGACTAATGGATTCCAAGATACCATTTCCGCACTTATATTAGAACCAAAAGATAACTACATAATGCTTCTCTTCCTCAAGTCTGAATATTTACTTTTGTTTTGAAATGATTTTCGTTAATCTACCTTTCTTTGTGTAAATATAGTTCTATTTCAGGAAGAATCTTTATTTGGTTTGCTGCGCTGATTCGGAAAGGAACCTTTTATCCCGGGTTTTAAAAATGAAACTGGGACATTCTTGGCTCTGTAATACATCTCATCGATAAAACTTTGCATTTTCCAACTAAAAGCTTACTTGAATGTTGTTTGGCTGTATTCAGCAGTGTCTTGTATTTCAGAATGTTCCTTTCAAATTCTTAAATTTGAAAGATAAAACTGTATTTTACATTAAATTTATTGACACCTCATTTGTAAGTTAAGAAAGCTTGAGATTTTTTTCAATTGCATTTTTATTCTAATTCATCCTTTTCAATTGCATATTTCCATATATAATAATTATTTAAAAATGTACTTATAATTTTTGAAAACGTTGCGTACATGTTAAATTTAATGAAATGCGTTTACTTTAAAACCGAAGTTAAAACTTAGCAATCATTATTGTTGTTAATGTAGGTTAAAAAATTGAAAATAATTTTATATAGCTGAAACTTCTTATCTCCATACATGGGGTTTCATAGATAAGAACATTTAATAGATGTAACGAATCCTATAAAAAGTATAAAAAAATGTCACAAAATAAATTTATTTCTAAAAGGAAAATTACAATTCGCCAAAAATTGACGTCATAGTTCACTGAAACTCATATTAGGGCACCGTAATCTTATCGCCAAGAAAAAATTTTGAATTATAACTTATGCTTCAGATTTTTTTCCGAACGAAAATACATATTTACAATTCACAATCACTGTTATAAATTCACGCTATATTTTTTAATGTAAAAAAATTTGTCGACAGAAACAATCATGTGGTAAGTATATATATCACTAATCTAAATTTAGTAAATTTAAAAGACGGCAATATTTTGGTTACATCTCGAAAAAGATGTAAAACGTGATGAATCGAATTCAAAATTTTGATGTTAATTTACAATAACTTAAAATGAAAAGGATAAGAAATTAAGATAAATCTAATAAACAGACATATTCACGGCAGGGTATAAATACATATGCTTATATTTTTCTACATTTTATATGGTCATACATTTACTGAATAATTGTAGCATTGAAGAACATAAGGATATAACATTGACAGTTAAGCGGGGGTCATATAAAATTATCTATGTTAATATTTTTAAATCTCATCTATGGTAAAATCATCTATGGTATTATTTAATCTATATTAATGTGCTGTGATAGAAAATATGTCTATATCAGAGGGTGCATTCATTCTCCACAGGAGGTATTGTTAGAACTAGAGCCATCAAATTTGGAACGAATATATTTTAAGAGTTAAAATTGTGCAATTTTTTTTAAATGTAAAGCATTTTGATAAATTTAAAAATGATTATGTTTTTTGACATTTATTGAGATAAATTCAGATATCGTTAATGTAAAAAATTATTTCATTTCATTTTAAAGCTTTTTCTTTTAAATGACATCAATGCAGCTGCTGCATAAGAAAATCCCGAATTTTGGAAAAATTTTTAACTGTCAAAGTTATATACATTTTTTTTTATATAATTTTCATCAGTAGATTTCATTATTGTAATGAAATTCAAACCACTTTCATTTTTTAAATAAATATTAATAGCGTTTTTTCTTAACACTGCACAGTTTACATGGGGAGTCAGAAAGTGACTGGAAAAAATAAGAGTAGTTTCTTTACAAATTTTATAAAGATTCTTAACTTTTAAGCAAAAATATTCAGATGTTTAAGTTTTTAATGGTAACAAGATGTCATGGCGCAGTCTAAATACCATTAAGAAAGCTATACGACTTCGATGCCTAACACTATTTGAAGCTTAAAAATAGAAGTGAAGAAATTATGAAAATAGAGCTATGCATAAGAGATTTAATTCAAATTAAATACAACGAATATACACGGTGAAGCAGCTGATCGCCAAAAACATCTTGTCTGAACTAAAACGAATCAAATTCGAAAGAAATCTGAAGTTTTCAATTATTTAAATTTATTATATAATTCCAGCATTATATGTATGATATAATATGTATAATATATATGTATAATGTATATGTATAATGTATATGTATGATATATGATATATATGTATAATATAATATGTATAATATATATGTATAATGTATATGTATGATATATATGTATATATATGATATATATGTATAATATAATATGCATTATATGTATATTATAGCATTATATGTTTGATACATTATATGCATTATATATATGATATAATTCCAGCATATATTTTATAAAACTTTTTAATGTAATTTTCAACATAAACATTTAAGAAAAAGAACAGGAGCAATAAATGATACAAAACTGATCGCAAAATGAATAAAGTGAAAGAAAGAGAAAAGAATTGAAATCATTTGAAAATCTGATTCTTTTCAAATTTGCTGAAATAAACTAATGATTTAGAATTTGTTTGTAATACTTTACAACAATAGTTGAAAAAATTGTTTCGTGGTATTTCATAGGTCTATTCTTTAAGCACGGGAATCCATCACAGAAAAGTGGACTTTTTTTCTTTATCAATAGTTAAAACTAATACTTTTTACTTGTAATAATGATAAATACAAATTTAAAAAGAAATCTTTGAAATATTTCATAAAAATCTAATATAAGTTTTGAAAAAAAATCATTTCATGAAAATATTTGCATCTGGAAAGTGAAAATAATGAATAATGGAATTTTTTTAACAATAAATTAAATAATGAGAAAATGTTGATATTCAAGAAATCAATCATATCTTTTTCTCTCTCAGAAAACGATATTTCTCATTTCTTTTTATTTTTAAAGATCACATGCGTTTGAAATAATTGCTTTTCTTGTTTGGTGCATCAACACAAGAAAGTTTTGATACTAGTTTGAATTTTGATAAAATAAAAGACAAAGGTCGTTCTTTATCTTCAATATTTTTTTTAGAAGGTGCTTGCTCACAAACAAAGGTTATGCTAACATCCTGTTTACAAAGAAAAATCTATACAATTGCTTTCCAGGGGAATAAGAAATTAGTTATTCTTTTAGATATTGTGTTCTTTGGAATAAAATAATTAGAAAACAAATTCAAAGTATAGATTCTCTCAAGTTTAATTTAACCCTGTTCTTTATAGCTTAAATTAATTATTTTTAGTCATTAAAATTAATGTTTTACGTATGACAAATAATTCTTTTAAAGCAAATTGTTGACAAGTTTTGTTCATGCAAAGTAAAGAGGCCGTTTAAGGCATAGAATAAAATACATTGCAACAAAAATATATATTAATACATTTTCTGTTATTAGTTAATATAAATGCCATGCTCTATGGAAATATTTTGAAAATTCATGGGAATTGAAGTAATTTAATTAAATTTTCTTACGTTGAGGCTAAAATATTATTTTTTCTATATTACAAATATCATTTTAAGAAAACTATTAAAATGGAACAAATTTGTAGAAGCAGCACCATTTTCTTTATAGATTTCTGAAACTTTTTTTCTGATATTTACAAATAAACAGAAAATATTAGACGAGCTGGAATTATGTCGAAGGGTATACCTAAAATATTTATAACAAAAGTAACTTATTTCAAATGAAAAACTCAAAAGAAGTGGGTTCGTATATGACCTATATTTTTTAACATATAATCCATTGCTTTTCGATAACATAGTAAGTAAAAAAAAAGAAATATGACGTGAGTAATCTTCTCGAAACTTTCTTGAACATTTCCGAAAAAAGGTGTTAACTCCATCCTTCCAACACAAAAATTAAGAACCATGAACAAGGACATGAACATCCCGAATGGTGAAATTTTTATTTTCAAAGTCTGTTACATGAATGTTTATGCTTTATAGTGTAATATAGAAAACCAAGTATCTTGATAGTCTTTTTTTTTCAATCAATCGAGATGAAATTTGATAATATTAAATTTTATTAACCAAAGTCTTTCAGTTTTTAAAGTATCACGTTTACATGCGTAAAACGTACAGGATTAAGAATCTTTGATAGATTTTTTAAAAGTTAGATATGATTTTATACTTAAATTGGTAACATTATGTACCAAATTTTATCTGTCTAGCTCCTTATATTTTGTAATTATCGCCATCACTCATTCTTAAACAGAGAGGAAGTTAAACTTCCTGTGAATGAATTCTATTTAGAATTTCATAGAATTCCATAGAGAAATCTGTCTACCATAGGCCAGATTTAATACATCTAGTTCGAACAATTTTTTGAATTCCGTTTGTAGGAAAAGATATGATACTAAAAATATGTTCTTCGAACTTAGATATGTATGAAAAAAAGTTCGCCAAAAGCTGGACATTGAGATTTTTTTTATATATATAATATTACTTACTTTTTTCACATTTCATGTTTGAAGAAGTAAACGAGATAAAGATTCCTCTAAAAATTTTTATCCTTAAATAATAATAAAAAAAGGAAAAAGTTCTTTATTCACTTCATTTTAGTTGGATGTATCTTTGCTATATATAGTTTAGCCAACAGGCAAATATATATTGCGCTGAAAATTAACTATTTGCATAGTGGTTTTTTAAAATTTATATTTCCTTTTATTTTGGTTTATTTAAAAAAATTATGTTAGATTTTTTTTCTTTTTTGTATTTTATAATTTCACATTTATGAAATAAGACATGCTTCTAAAATTCTTTATAGCGACTTAAAAATTGATCCCAACCAATCCTAAAGGCAATTCATTTGTCCTGTTTCTAAAAACGCGTTTTCAATTAGAAACGGATGGCTCCTATGTTTCAAGTTTTATATAGTTGTCTCAAAATATCTTTATACTACTCGATAAATGGAAGAAGTTAACAAGCGATTTTCGAAAACGATTTCAAATCTGATTTTTTTTTCTTCATTAATTAGTCATATTTTAAAAAGGAATAGAACTTTTATGAAACACTGCGTAAAGCAAGGAAATAAAGATAATCAGATATGATATAATCTGATAAAGCATAATAACGATTTTCATTCAATAGGAATAACAATATTAAGGAAAGAATATTATTTTTTATACATAGAAGAATAATTTTTAATTTAATATTTAATTGCTACGAAAAATTTACTAAAACATTCCTTAAGCATCATGGTATTTGTGAAATAATTTTGATAATATTAAAAATTCCATGAAAATATTTTTTGTGATATTTCTGAATTTATATTTTTATTTGAATAGATTACAGTTTTATTTTTATTTGTAGTTTCAAAGATAGATAGCTGATATTTATTAACTATTGATAAATGTATGATGTTATTTCATCTGTACATAACATCTATATTTATAATAATTTTTGATCCATCTTCAATTAATTGCAGATTGCAACGATAAATATTCTAACGCCAATATCAGACCCCAAAACATCTGTCTAGTTATTAGTTTTAAAACTGTTCCATTCAGCTTCAGAATTTGAAGATAAATATAAATTTGATGATTTTAAAATATTTTAATATAAAAATCGCGCACCATAAAGGACAGAATTAATTTAAATTTAAAAAACCAGGATCAAAAACCGTAATGAAAGGGGAAAAATTCAACAGTTGTCATTAAAGTATCAAGCTTCAATAATTAAACTGTGAAAAATAAAAAGAAAAAAAGGTGAAAAAAGGAAGATCAATATACTGGTTATTTTTGTTTTGGCATATTCAGATTTACAAAATTTAAATTTGAGTATAATTTACTGTTATTGATTTCTATAACACAACTGGACAGTTTAAAGTTCTAAACATCTTAATCACTCAAACTAAATAACTCGGGCTCTAGCCATAGAATTTACATAAACCGACCAGCTAAGTGGTTTATAAATATCCGTTTTTATTGTGATTGAATCATAACACGGCAAAGATGGGATCTGCTATGGAGGTTTCACTATTGAATACTCGTCGATATTTCACTCCCATTCCTTTTTGGAACTAAACTGAATATTCATTTTCCAAGGCTCAGAATTGGCTCTTTTATGATAAATTATATTGATATTTTAAATCACTATAAATAAAAAAGTGTGCTTTTAAAAACTGATTTGGTTTAATCAATTATATATATGGATTTATTCAATATGAAATGAATAAGTTCGTTTTGCTAGCTCTTGAATAGAAATGAAACATTAACGTAACTTCACTTAAAACCACAGAATGTAAATGTTATTGAATTTTATTTGTTGCTTGATAAAAATAATGTTTTTGAAATTCTATGATAAATGTTTATTTTTTCAGCATTGCAAAGACGATTTAGAACCATCGTTTACTTGCTTAGTACATGTAACATCCACCACGGCCCAGATTCTGTTGCTAAAAGGATATCCACAATTTCTTGCTATTGATTCTGAGAGAGACTGGTATCTAACATCTTCAATTAGTAGGTAGTATTTTATATTCTATCAGTTATATAGATTCTAATCATTCATTAAGCTTAGATAAATGCAATAGTTCAGCATCAAGCAGATCGTTTACAATTTTTTAAAACACTTTGGGAGAAACCATAAAGAAATGAAATAGAGATGTCCTGCTTCAAAGTTATTTCAAATTAAACATGAAAAAGTTATAAAATGGCAAATAACCCAATTAGAAGATAAAAAAATGTTCCCTAATATTAAAATTATCAAAAAAAATTGTACTAAAGTTAGAAATTGATAACTAACTTAGTAGAGATAAACAATGTCCTCTAATAAAATAATTTTGAAAGATAATAAAATCATTTTTTGCTAAATTTTTAAAATAGGTATACTTTGTTTGGTAAATATCATAATCTAAATCTGTTAATAGACATTTAGCAGACGATTCCAGACATTAATAATAGTTAATAGACATTTTAAGCTACTATTTTTATTTCGATTAAAATTTTAAAAGTTTAAAGCAAATGATTTTAATTTGATAAAATATTTTTATTAATACTATTTCGTTTATTTTTTTTGTTTAATAGCTGATAAACAATTGTAAACCTTTTGGAATCTGGCAATGGTTTGTAGTATACATGGTTAAGTTGAAAGAAAAAAAGACGATGGAATTTTAAAATGCTTAATGTTTTATTCTAGTTTTTAAGAATTTAAGATACTTTGAAGTCTGAAGCTTAAAAAAAACGGTTAGTTTTATAGAAAGCATGCAAAAATGCACTTTTAAAATGAAATTCAAACTGGCTTCATATTTCCATTGGTAAGTCACAACACTTAAGTTTCCATTCTTGAGTTAATAGAGGTTTATTATTAAGCAATCTAAAAATAATTATTATTGTAGTTTATTATTACCATTGCTACACATTTTTTGAAAAGACTCTTGTATTTGAAGCGCATTTAATTTTTTGAGTATTTGTAGGCATTAGCTTTTAAGAAAAAATTCATTTATATCTTATCATTCAGAATTTATACTGCTGTGTGATATTGAGATGTTTTAAACTTATTAGATTTACAAAAAAATGAAAACATAAATTTAAACAAATACGGAATATTCTGATACTCCAAACGGTTAAGAATATAAGCATAATAAAAACAGCCTTTTACCATTAGGTCACTGTCGACGTTGCTTTTCCAGTAGGGTTCCTCCAAGCTGTCGTCTGTGTTATAAGGTTCTTCTGTCTCGTCAAATATCCTGAAAAATATCAATGAAAAAGAACTCAAGAATAATTTATTCACTTTAATAAGACTCTACAAAAATATTATGTATGTGGCAAAGAAACTACAATTGCCAATTTGCTAATTATAATCTTTTATATTCAAAACTATATTTGCTTTATACTTACGGCAGTCTCGATGATCGCTTCGCACTTATACCTCGGCATTTGGGATGAAATACCATTTTTCTATAAAAAAAGAGGAATAAAAATAATTTAAAATACTTCTTTAATTAAATATAATTTATATATGATTTTTGAAATGATTTCGAGTTTAGTTACATTAAAGGCCCCTTTTTAACGCAACACTTGGGTTATTTTGGGGCCGGTTTCATAATTTTGAACCATGGTCAGGTGATGAGGACGACACCTAAGCTAGCATCCAACCACTTCAACAAACTTCCACATCACACCAGTTGGAGGATTTGACCACGATGGATTTAACGTGCACTTTACGTCAGAACTTTGTCACTTTATTCACTTTCTGATGTGCCAAATTTCTAGAATTCTAACCACGAATTATGTTTCATTATTATATTATTTTAATCACGAATTATGTTTTTTCTTAATTTTTAGGGGTTTTTTGTGCTGAATTATTAGTTAATCGATATATTTTAATCATTTTTCCCATATGCATGGTGCCATCATATTGTGAATTTATGAAAAACTATTGATTTTAAGATAGCATAATTATGGGCTTTGTTATGTAAACCAATACAAAGTATCGATATAAAAACAATAAATATTTTATATTGTTATCATTGTTCTAAAATGTGAAAAATGTTATTTTAATTAAAAATAGGGAGATCAAAATTAAATCGTAAGAATATAAGATGCGGTCAAATATTACTATACTCGACAGAATAATTCAGAACAATTTACCTGTTTATGATGTTGAATAAAACATTGATAATTGCAATATTTGAAAAATTGAAATCCCTAACCAATGAAAATAACACACAAGGAAAAAATTCTGTTAGATGTTTGCTATCCTATACAAACTCCTCGGGTGGATTTAAAATGAACAAATCAGTTAACAGAAATAGTTGAAGTATTTAGTAGGGAAGCATATTTTCCTTATTGTGATAAAATATTTGGATTAGGAATGTAAATACAAAGAAAAAAACTGTCATCGAAATCAACAAAATTTTGATCAGATGTCCTTAGAGTAGAGGAAATTCTATTAAAACCTTTTTCATAATATTAAGTATATTTTTTCTCTCTCTGTTATCAGTAAGTATAAAATCTCAGTGTTAATTTAATACGATAAATTAGGAATTTTTCATAATTCGTTTGCAGTATCTCAAAATGAATTGTTTCAATATCAAAGAGAATTTTTTAAAATTACAATAAATAGGGTTTTTTTTCACAGTTGAAATTTCATTATTAGGGGATGACATTAGCAAACTTTTTTTTCAAAATTAAAAGCTTTGAGCACTGAATTATTTTCTGCTACAAATATTCATAAAATGTTTTTATATTAAATTCTTATTTAAATATCTGCACTGTGCACTACATCTATAAAAACTCTATCAAAAACTTTAAGCCTTTGAGTTAGTCGTGAAGCATTACATTGTACCGAAACGAAGTATAAAAAAAGCTGGTACTCTCTTTTTAAGATACTTACAGATACAAGCAAAGGCATTAGTCGACATTTCTTTTATTTCAAAGATTATCCAAAGCGAAATTACGAAGGGAAAAAACCCCCACTTGAAACTATTGTTTTATTTTTTTTATTCTAGTTCTTTTAATGCAAGGGGAGGGGGAGGATAAGATTTTATTCTTAAATTCTGAGAGCCAGTCTCGAATCCATAAACTGCTCTCCTTTTGAAATTCATGTTTATGCAACTTCCCCCGGGTAAAAGAAAACATGGAAAAGGCTCTGCCCTAATACACGAAGCTCAGGAAATGTTTGTCGACTTACAAAGGCATTTAGCTGGAGTAGAAACATAAAAAGATTCGTAGAAATCGATCTCGTAAGTATCAGGCAAACAACGGAAGTGGTGTTAAAATGAACTTCCAGAAGTTTAAAACATTATGTTCTATTCGTTTTCACCATTAAATGATGATTTTTTTGTCTTATGTTTTGCTCAAAGAATCGATTTATCATACTTTTTGTTAATTTTCAACAACTTAGATTTCACAGAATATGAAATAAAGGGGGATTATTCTAATCTTCAATGAAAATGAAAATTCTAACACGTGCACTTGGCCTTCTTGTAATCGAATTATATATATAGATCATATTTTTGTCCAAATTTATCATAGAGAAGAGGTAACTTTTAAAAATGCATACAATGATTTGGCATTGGCAATTTTTGAAGTAAATAACATTCATACTAAAATGTATTAAAAGATTTTCTTTCATAGTCTTCGTGAGATGTCTGAAGATCAAAAGTATCTAACTTTTAGGATTAACTAACTAAAAGGAATTAACTAGCATAAAGGATTAAGGGACTAACTATTAAAAGGATTTCTAAGGGCTAAAGGACTAACAATTCAACTGAATTCACTGAGGATCCACAACTTTATCTAATCCTTTCAGCTGTGAACTCTTAGAGGATTTTAAACTTTTTAATTAAATATTTGAAGGATTCAAGTGAATGATATTTCAAAAGTATCAAGCGCGAAACAGTGCATTGGATTCAATTCAGATAAAGTAAGAAGAAGAAAAAAATTAAAATAAGGTAATTTTTTAAATTATAATTTTGACTTTTTAAATTAAATTCTTGCACAATCGAATTTGAAATTATATGAATTAGAATTTGACGATTCAGTAATCTGATCAGGATAGCGGAGCACACTAAGAGCCAGCAACGAAGTTAAAACTAGAAAAATGATGATAAAAAAAATCTTTGAAGAAGAAATCATTTGATGAAATGAAATACATAAATGAAGAATGAAATAAAAAAAATATTATTCCTAGATTTGCAAAGACTTTTAAAATGGTATTTGAAATTAACTTCTGATGAAAATAATAAGTAAATTTTCATTTGTTTCATTTATTATTATTATTATTTTCTCGAGGTCATTGGTCATCTCTTCCCTGTCCTTTTCCTTACTGGACATGGCTAAATCCCGGCATACCGACACAGAATCTATCTGGTCAACTCTCCTTGCTGTAGCTATGGAAAGACAGGATCCCCAACTCACTATGCCACAGAATGCCTACTCACTCTCTCATGGCACATAAGAAAGTCAGAAACAAGTCTCGAGGAAGAATGATAGAAGAGGGTTGCATCAAATACCTTTTCATGCGGCAAGATCCACACCAAGATAAATCGTACTTATAAATATCAAAACCTCTTCAATACTAAATAATAACTGAATCCAAAATGCCACTTGTCAAAATCAATTAAATTATTCACTCAAAAGTGCTCCAAAGTCCCTCGAAAATGCAGTTCTCTCAAAAGAAATCCAAACATAGGACTCAGGCAGAAGCTACAGATTTCAGACTATACAATATTAGGTTTATATGCTTATACATGTCATACAGATGTTCACAATGTATTTATCAATGTTTTTTCCTTTTCAGTTAGTAATCTCATTTCCCTGTAATTTCAATCCATAGGTTCCATTCATCCATTTGCATAAGTATTCTTGTCCTCTCCCTTTTTCTTTATTTCTTCAACAGAAATTGAATACATTCGTGTAGGATTAGACACCGATGGAATTATCTCGAGATCTTTGGATGATTTGTCGTCTCTTTCTTTCCTTTAATTTTTATTCTTCCTTCCATTTTGTGGTCATCCAATTGGTTCGACAGTTTGTGTTATAGGCACCGGATCACAGAATGACGTAATGTTATGCTTGATTATTGCTTCCCTGGTGGGTAAAATAATGATGTAGTGTTCAATTACCTTCATTCCGATTACATGGCTACTTCTCTGTGAAATAAGAACGTATGATTTCGACATAATGAGAACTATAATTCGTTAACCACTATATTCGTTTAACTTTTGTGACGACTTGGTCACTCTGAACGCTGAGACTGGAAGAGCTTTTGTGGTTTGTAGTCATCTCTTATGTTTAAAGAAAATAGACTGAAATTTAGAATATTGAGATGTGTATCTTTCTCTTGGACATGCCAAGTCTCTTCAAATTATATTAAATGTCATAAATATATAAATATTCAATTAAATGATGAATCAACATGCAGTAAAATTTTAAATTCATCAAACTTTAACAAAATAAACAGAATCGTTTGAAATAATCGATCGAAAACATGAGAAGCCTAGTCTCATCAGCGTGAGAAAAAAACTGAAGTTTTACGTGTTTGGCGGTGGGGAAGTGAAGATTTGTGATGGGAAAAAGGTTTTTATTAAATTAATCAAATTAATGAATTAATATTTAAAAAATTATATTAACATCAAGTGTCATCCACTACAAGTTTAAAAAAATGTGTTTGAACTTGAGAGGATGAATAAAAAGTACTTTTTTAATGATTGGAAATTTGAACTATATATATATATATCGGGAGAATGTGACCTAATAATAAGAATAGAAAAAATTATCATAAAATAAAGATTAAAAAATAATAAATTACTAAAATAAAAAAAAGTTTCACTATAAAAACGTTTTATTAAAAAATGATTAAATACTAATTTTAATTAAAAACTTAAATATAATTTATTCTTTCTCTTTAAAGAGTGATCGAAGGTGTAGATAGAAGTATCTAGAAGAAAAATATGAAAGATCATGGTAAGGGTTTTTTTAAAGACGTGCATTTTACAAAAATACAAACATTACGAAGAAAAAAAAAGAATATCGTTACAAATTTATTCATAATACGTTTAGGAAAGTGATAATTTTATAGACAAATTTTCGGTCTTAATTATAT
>JAOUZG010044950.1:102628-193217 GCA_026289955.1 Argiope argentata | reverse complement strand
ATGAGCCAGCGTTCTAGCACAGAGATAGCGCATCTTCTTCGTGATCTGGCCATCCCCAGTTCGAGTCTCATTAGGGCATGGTTGCTCTTCTGTGTACTATCTGTTAAGTGTGTGAACGTGCCCCCATGTAAAAAGGGGCTGTACAAACGAGTGTGTGTGTATCATACTCATATGAGCTGGAAGTCAGACTTTTCCCTTCGGGTGCTTATGGGTTCATACCCTCAGAAACTACTGCTCTCCTCTTTCCGTTGTAAAGCGGGCACGACATCATTAAGGTTTTGAATTGTGTGTTTACTTGTTTCTGAAAATACAGACAAACAGATGGTCAACCCGTTGTTGGATTTGGCACAAAATGTGATAGGTATCTAGTCTATAGATGGTGATTCTATGAATCGAATTTCATCTATCTAGCTGCCTTTGTTCTGTCGTCAGCGTGTTAAATAATATTTGAACAGTCGGACAGACAGACTTTCTGCACGAATCAAAATTCGATAGATATCTACAAATTTGGTATAAAGACTTATGCCGAATTTTATCCTTCTATATCAAAACAGTCTTGAGTTGTTTTTGTCAGACAGACTGACGGACATTTTCCATCTTTTTCTGTGTATATGTGTGCGTGTGTGTATTTTCTTTGAATTGATGGAGGCCTGAAACTGGGAGATTCGTCAAAAACTTGAGTTCCAGTTTTTGACGTTTAATATACATTCTCTATATTACATAGACAAGAAAATAAAAAAGAATTTAACCCGATTTAAAGGCAAAGAAGTCATAAAATTGTGAATGCCTGCATTTTACCTGTATTCATTTAATAACAAGGCTCAAAAACACACTGAAAATCCGTTGTCAAGCTATTCACACTATTAAACAAATATTATGAATAAATTAAGGTAATAATTGTAGTAAAATTTAAAAATTATGCATAAAGTTGGCAGTTTTTACATATTTATATTTGTGACAATTGAAGTAAATGCTAGTTAAACTCTCTGTTTGCTAAAAAGGTATTTAATTGAATTACTTATGGGCTAAATATCATGGATCTATTTTTTAAAAATTTGTTGATTTTTCTTGTTTAAGCTGGGTGAGATTAGTTTCACTTGTTTTAAAGTTTATACAAGTTGACTAATCATAACATATGATAGAATTTTTAATTGATTCGTTTAACACAGAGTTTTAATTCACATCATAGGTTTAGCATATTTTTTATTTGTTTAGTACAATGGAAAATAGTTTTCCCTAAAACAGCAACAACAAAATCCCTCATGAAATCAAGCCATTTTTGGCATCAAAACTTTAAATCAAAGTACCTCTGCTTTAGAAAATGCACTCCTTTCCGAATCTTTTCCTATTTCATTCGATTCATGCGTCGTGTTTAAGAAATACTTATTCTTTTTCCATGCTTCTGCCTACCGAGAAAATTCTGGAATGTGCGAGCAGCAGAACAAACAAAACAATTCGTGATTCAGATGATTTTACAGCTTCCTACCAGCGAAAAAACATGTACAATATCTCAGTCCGAAAGCTTTCTTCCATTAAAACTTAGAATTAAATTTCTACGAATTCGCTCTGATATTCTATCTTAATATCTTTAACTTGCATTTCGTTTGATGTCATTACGTAGGAAGAAACGATAATTTGGATTTAGAACTTTCTGTTTTGATAGTGGATTACAAATAATTTCAAAATTAGCGTATATATTCAAAAGGAGAAACTAAAAAAAAAAAGATTTTTCTAAGAAATATTTTAAGGAAGGCAATGAACTCTTGGTGAAAAACAAATCTCGAACAGATCAAACGTAATCTGAAATGCAATATTCAATTCAAAATTTTCGTTGTTTCCCCTTTTGAATCATGCTTTTTTTATTATCATGTGAGAACATGATGTTGTTTCGATTATGGTTTTGAATAATTGAAGACAACGAATAATTGAAACAAAATCGCGTAGGCAATATTCATCAAAATCTTTTAATCGCATATATTTTTTACCTGCTTTTATTATTATTGCATTATTATTATGCATGATTCTTTGAAAACAGATACGTTTTTAAAAGGTTGACCTTCTTTTTTTGCCAGTGTTGATTTTTAAAACTGGTTTAACCTACTTAATGACTTAAATTAATTAAAACAAATAATCACTTAAAAATTTTAAAATTCTCCCATGATGACTTGAAGTTTGCTATCGTATATTTAATTTTTTAAATTTCATTGTGTACTCATTCGAAAATAAAAATTATTACCCAAATTTCGAAAATCATTACTATCAAATAGGAAATTCTTTAATTATAATATTGAGTTTTTTCCTGAAATTTTACGAGATTTCAATTAGCGTTTATTTTCATAGTATTATATTAATGACAAATGTAAAAATAAAGTTGCAAAAGATAAATACAAATAATAAATTTTGAACTGAAGAAGAGGTGTTAAATATTTTGCGATGTCTTGATTGGCCATATTTATCGTTGGTTTTTATTTATTTAAATAAGCCAGTTTTTAATCGGTGATAAAAATATTTTAATAGTAGCACAGAAATATTATTTAACATTCATTTGAATGTTTATTATAGGCTTTTACTAAACTTCTCTTGTTTCATTAAATGATTATAGTTATTAAAGTGGAATATCCTAAACAGTTTTTCACTCGTATTTTGATTAGAGTAAAAAACTGAAATTTAATTAAAGAAATAAAAAGGGTAGACTGAATTTTGTAATTTTATACAGCTGCTGGTATCTGATTACATCATAATATTTAGAAGAATAAGATTATCAGCTAATCGAATAATTTAAATAGAATTTTAATGCCACATCAAAAGCCCTACGTACGAGAAATTTAAGGCAGAATTGATTTTAAAATCTCATAATACTAATACCCTTTGTAAGTCCCACGTTATTTATAAAAAAAAAAGAGAAAATAATAAAAAGGAAAGTTTCAAAATAAGTTTTTGTTAATGCACTGAAAGATAAAAAAATAGTTTTTGTTAAAAAAATAAATATTAAAACGGAAAAAAATATATAATGTGCAAAGCACTGAGAATAATATTATAAAAATTTCAGCCACCTGATTAACATCGGCAAAAATGAGTTAAAGTTTCGTTAAAAATTAAAATACGTGGTTAAAATCCGGCTCGCTCAGCGCGTTTTTATTTTGCCTCTTTTCTACTAATTAGTACACGAATTAACATGTTTTTAAAAATTCATATTTTTAATATTGAGTTAAAAATTCTAATTTTAAATTAGAAGTGTTTCCGACGACTTGTTTCCCTCGTTCCGTCAAGATCATTTACTTCCATTTTCAGTTTGCATTATATTCTAACTCTCAGATTATAAATCATATCCTAGTGTGGTTTTGGATAGCTAATTTGGTTCATATTTGCAGTTCCAGGTGATTTTAAATTGGAGCAAATCTAGGAAAAGAATAAATGAATATCAGAAATTTTTTTGTTAAACTTATAACCACAAAGTCACGATCTTATTTACAGGATGTTGTGGTTTTGCTTAAGGCCTTTTTCTCAAAGATTCTACACTAAAATATTATTTTTGTTCTTCAATGACCTTCACCAAAATTTTTTCCTGGGATATCCACACAAGATTGTAAGTAATTATTAACAGTTACATAATTTGTACCTAAGTATTAATTTTCTCTGTAATATTTATCACATTAATAATTATTTTATTTTTATAACTTTTTGTCATAAAAATAAAATAATTATTAATGTATTAGATTGCTATGATAAAGGAGCGCTTTTTTTAGCTGTGAAAACTAGCAAAAGTATACAGGAGAAAAAAATTTCAAGATTGCAACACCATGTGGGGAAATATAATATTTCAGAAAGTTCTTTAGAAATCTAGATATAATTAAAGCTATGAAATATTAATTTTTAATTATTATTTTTTTTTACTTGAACCTTTTTAGTAAAGACAAATATCTCTTGAAACCTGCTATTATTAATAAAAATATTTGAAAAAAAAAACAAGTGTAGAAACAAATTCATAGCAAAGTATAATTTTGTATGCTGCACAACACTCATAATTTAATAACAAGCCAATAAAATAGAACTTTTGGTATTATTCTAATATGAATATTTTTTATTGCACTAAAAATAAACAACCTGCATTAAAAGCTATAAGCAGTTAAATTTTTCAGATTATTTTACGAAAAACCAATGTCATGAATAAAAATTTATATTTTTTGGAAATTTTTAAAATTAATATTCAGTAATCATTTGATAAAGTAAGATTGACTTAAAAACAATTAAATAAGGCTTATTTTCTTATATTAAAAACTTCTTTAATCGGAGGAATACAATAAAAATAATATAATAAGTTATATTAAAATAGAATATTAATGTATGAATATTTATTTACTTACATTTTATTCAATAATGGTAAAAATAATACCAGTAAAAATATCCAAAATGAGAAGAGGAAATACACGAATATAGGAAATTATATAGATATGTTCCAAACATATTTTGTATGAAAACTTTAAATTACTTATATCTTAATTCTTTACGAACTTACGTATTAATTCGTCACTTTATTTTTATGTTCTTTAAGAACTCATGTATTAATTCGTCACTTTACTTTTATGTTCTTTACGAACTTTAAAGTTAATTCTTAAAAGATATTTATTTAAAAACAGTATATTTATAAGCAAACTTTAATTTCATTATTTACTTCTTAGGTTAATCAACCTACTTTTTAAAAAGGGCTTTGTTTGGCATTTTTAACAAATATTAGTAAAAAAAAAAACCAGTTCAAATTCTTATTTAATTCTTACTTTCTTTTTCCTGTTGATGAATATTTCAATTAAAAATCAAATTAATCAAAGTAAAAGAACAATTGTTAGAATAGCATCTGCTCGTTTCTCAAGGCAATTTAGTCTTGTTTCAGATTTACAAACTTTTATGATTACCAATTTTTGCACCCAGGAAATTTTTAAATAATGGAGAGTTTTAATTACTGTTTCAAGGTTGATTTTAAAAATGCTGTATCCATTTAAATATCTTTATTGATTTTTTTATAAATAAAAAAATACATGATATTTTATATGCAAGTTTCAAGTCAAATGAACTCATATCTCCAATTTGCCTTTCTGAAATTTCTTTTATCTTTGTGTACTTTCTACACTAAAAAATTGTAACGTAATAAAAGTAAATAACACAATATTTCATTAATATGCAAAATTAATTTATGCTGAGTTACTTTTTCTAAAATATATAAGTAAAATCCTACTAAAACATTTGATCTGTTCCTTATTTCATGAATAACTAATAGTTAATTATTTCATATACTCATCTCAGTTTCAAATTTCTATTGAAAAAGAACTTCGCTAATTATATTGTTTACCATTTTATAAAGTTTTTAATAATTATTTATTTAAATGTATATGCTAAATTGAAATTCTTATCTAGCATGTAGTAAGGAAATTTACAAGCATAAAATAACAAGTATATTTGATTTAAACAAGTTTTTTTCTTTCAATACATTGGAAAATATTTAATTCGTATATTATTTTCGATTTGATTCTCATAAACAAATTGTTTATTCGTTTATTAATAGTATTTGTTTATATGATAAACGAAGAAAATATATATAGAGAAAATTGAAGAATTTTATTAAATAGCAGTGCAGCCAATAAATTAGTTGCCACTAAATGTTGTTTTTTCCTATTTGTTGTTGTTTTATCCTTGTTTGTTGTTGTCTTCATACTTGAAAATATTTAAATAATAGATATACAACTTTAGTTCGAAAACTTCTATGTAATCATCAAATGATCAAAATTTTTTATTAGTTTACATTTTATGGATGGTTGGAGTAGTGGTAATCTGGTACCAGCAACGGTTTTGAAGCTGAATGGTTATGATTAAAAGCCTTATTCATCAAAAATTCGTCACGAATGCGATCCTGAATCTTAGAATGGAAGGATGTTTCTCAGCAATCATATTCTTCATCTGAACGATTTCAAAATCACATTATTTGTTTTAAAACGGCCTTCTTCAGAGTAGTGCTAAATAAGCCAAACATCAGTATTCATAGTTTTTTTCTTCTTTTTTGTATCTCAAAAGGACTTTTAAATGTCTAAAAAAATGAACTGGATAATGAATTGTAGATTTAACTGTAGAAGCAAATCTTTCTTAAAAATTAGATGATTAGTTTTAGATTTGAATCCATTAAATATTGAAAAAAATATATCGTAAAATTTCTCAAAATTGTTGCTTTATTTGGATTTTCGAATATGGAATAATTTTTAGATTAAAAAAAGGCCTTCAACTATTTAGAAAGTCGCTTATCTTGCCGTATAATAGTCACAACGTAGTTTTAAGCAATATCAGACTAAAAATGTATTTGAAAGCATTGTAGAAACTTTCTGTCCAGAATCATCTGATAGATGGGCTACATAATGTGCGCTGTGAAAGCCTGTTACAAGTATAATTTAAACTTGCATATTATAAACATTTAATGTTACAAAATGTTATTTTAATTGCGAAAACCAAGTTGCGAAATTCTTTATCTAAATAGTTGGAATTATTCTTATAAAATATCCAAAGCTTTTAGAAAATCCAATTCCATTTCCTTTACCTGCTTTATTTGCCAGAAGTTACAGCTAATACATTATGAGGCATGAACAGTGTACGCAGAATGATTCCTTATTAGGTGAAATTGTAGAAATTCTGATACTTTAATCATTTTTTAAAGAGAATAATATTTTCGAAAAGCAATGAGAAATCGGTACTCACGAACAATCTGGTTCTTTCATTCCTTCGCAGTTGGAGAACCAGGACACTAAGAGGAGCAGCAGTGTGAAAATGTGGAAAATACAGTACATCCCTGAGCTGTTCTACACTAATCTGAAAGGCAACCAGAAAAAATATTCAGGACCTTCATTATTTAAATACATATGTATTTACATTTTTTCTTAAGAAAACTCAGCCATTTATTAAATTTGAATCAAATATTTCATTGGAAAGGCTAAATAAATTAATTCATTGTAATAAACTATTTAAAATAATTTAAAAAACAAAGAACGAGCTCAATAACTTTTCCTATTTCATCAGTTTTTATTTTATATAAAAATTCAAAGCCTTTGAGTATGTCATCATTGATGACGAGTTCCATCATAACCTCCCATGTTTTCGACGAAATGAAAAAATTCCATTTTATATTCTCCATAGAGGACAAAATACCGAGTCTTTAACACTAACTTATTTTTTTCCAATTTATATTTCATATAAAAGATCACCCTCACTATAATTGTCAACATTCCTCCCAAATGGGTTCTACAATACTTCTAGTTTCAAAAGATTACTAAATTTTATTTTAAGATAAGTTCCCATGCGCAACATCTAGAACTTTGAAAACATAACTAACCAATTAGAGTACTCTAAATTTATTATGAAAATACAATTTAAGATAATTTATTTATCTGCAATTTAACATAATCTATAATAATTATCTTTTGTTGTAATAAAATTTGTATCTAGAACTTTGGAAACATAACTAACCAATTAGAGCAATCTAAATTTATTGTGAAAATACAATTTAAGATAATTTATCTATCTGCAATTTAAAATAATCTATAATAATTATCTTTTGTTGTAATAAAATATAATCAAAATTTGTTGGCAATTAAATTCATTTTATTATTATTATTGATAAAACAACTGGTTACCAAAAGCTTTTAATGAATATCTAAAAATGTAGAAATATCAACGTATCGATATATTTTCATGCAAACAGAAATAAAATGTGGCAGAAATTTCTCATAACTAAAATAATAGTGTTTGCACTTGTATATCCATTCCTCCCTATTGGTGTGAAAAGAATGATGAAAAATGAAATAATATGATGTGCATGTTCAATATTTCTATATACGGTGTACGGATCGCACTACATAAATAATGTTTACTTTAATCTACAAGTTCAAATCTCTAAACTTATAATAAATGATATATTTTTTTTATATAGAATTGAAATGAGGAGCCAGAATAACACTTCATACTTCCACCGAGATTCAATCAGAGCATAGACAGGAACAAACCCACCTTCTGGAACTGTATATAGATATGGATATATCTTCAATCAATCGAGAAATAAGTATCGTCAATACAAAGTCTGTTTTCTCTAAGTAGTGTTTTCTTTCAAACCCTGTTTATCACATTTTTTCCAGAATGAGCCAAACGGAACGTATGAAAATGGCCAATACTTCAAGAGTTGTCAGTAGAATATATTGTTATCGAATTGATTGTGAATACAAAATAAAA
This sequence comes from Argiope argentata, assembly GCA_026289955.1. Classification (NCBI taxonomy): domain Eukaryota; kingdom Metazoa; phylum Arthropoda; class Arachnida; order Araneae; family Araneidae; genus Argiope; species Argiope argentata. The sequence continues at coordinate 184,958 of JAOUZG010044950.1, read as the reverse complement.
TAGTATTAGTAGGAACAATGATGGTTGTTTTTAAAAGCGTTCGTCGCAAATAATTGGGAATTTATAAAAAAAATTTGATCGAAATATAGATTTACAAAAAGTACAGCTAGAGATAGAAATATAGATATATAGAACGGTTTTAGCTAAGATTTATTTGAATGTCTCGAACTCAACTTTTTCAAAATCTTTAAACATGATTAGCTAGACTCAATGTTTCCAGTAAAGGGAAATGCAACGACACTTCCACAACAAATTACAGCATTAAGAATGCTTATTATCAAATAGGTAGTGAAAATCATTTAAAACAAATGTAATTTTCAAATGTAATAGCGAAATTTATTTAGTGTAAAGTGAATATATAAGGAAGACAAATTCTCTGAAGAAATAAAGCTTTATAGCATTGTGAATCTATAGTACTGCCTTTTTTTACAATATATGACTCTAAATGAGAAAGAGTTTATAGATATTCTTAATGATACCAAATCTCCCGATCTTGGCTACTTTCCCAAAGAAGCTTCGAAAAATGCCATAGTTATGTGCATATTTCTATTAGTGGCCAAGAACTAAAGGTTCTTCGCAAAATTTCATACGTCAAGCATTGTTGGGGAAATATGTTAAGTGAGACGGTCACATATGAAACGAATAAGCTTTTTAGAGTGCTGATCTCAATGTCTAGCTCTTTTGCAAAGCGTTATCATGTTGTTTATGTCTTAAGGAACTTATTTGCGGTCTACTTCTGTATTGTTATATTCTATTAGTATTGTACTTTGTATATTTCTTGTCTCTGTTTTATTACTTTGCGCTCCGTGTTTTATTTCGGAAAAATAATTGTTTTCCATTATCTAATGTGTTTGACTTCTTTCACCATACATCTATCGAACGATTTAAACAACATTAAATATGAATAACTCGAGAATATTTTGCGATATTTAAGCTTAATATAATAAAATTGTGATAAAATTGCAGTTATATAATCTTAAAAGGTGAATTCAATTTTAAAATAATATGCTTTCATATTGCTAAGAACCGAATTCATTAAAATGCTATTTAGCAATCCTTCTAAAAGCATTTTCACAATCGGTAAAACTGCAAAAACTTTCCTTGGAACAAAAATAACTCTAAATTCACTTTTATTGGCATAGATAATCTTTTTTTACTTATTTAATCCATCTGTGTTGCATTATTTATAATATGTTTCATTGCGATGTTTTTTTCCGATTAAGTTACACCTAAATTTAGTTCTTTTTGCTTACGACAGAAAAAGTATTTTTAAATTTGTACTTTCTTAAATGAGTTTAAATGGCGACTTGAAGTCATTAGAATTGTAGTTTCCTTTTAAAGTGCAAGTCAAGCATAAAAAAACACATTTATTTTAAAAGTTTTGTTTTCTAGTGCACTTGAATAAAGTAAAAAAAAACTATTTTAGAAATCAATAAGCAGAACAGAGAAAGATTTATCAGATGAAGAAAATTTTTGAACTCTACAAAATGCATGCTGTTGAAATCGAAAGCTTTTCAGACTCATAAACTTTGATTTAAATGACAAACCATGATATGTTATATAAATCGTTTCTATATTGATGTATATTCTATTCATATATACGTAAAGTGTTCATTCTAATTATGTCCTATGTAAACCGCTTGAGATTGATGTATACTTTCAATAGAAAAAAAAGTTTAAATGATAATGAATGCGTTAATCAATTTTCTACTGAAAAAAAATTACAAAATCTAAATTTATAATCCATTGATCATATTAATCAGATTTAGAAAAAAAAATCTTAAAATGATTTATAATTTAAACAAGGAAGCTTCTCTCCTACAGAACAAAAACCGATGAAATAATAAATTGTTATGACAAGAATTTAATGGCGACCTCGAATAACAACCATCTGTTAACTGATTGATTTTCAACCATTGAAATTGTTAAAAAAAATTCCAAAATAGTGATATTCGAAGTTATATAACAAGGTCCGTTTTAGTCGAAAAACAATGATTTTTTTTTCTTTTTTTAAATAAAAGAAATATTTTATTAAATATTATTAATAAGATAAAAAAACTGTAAAGAATTTGGATTTAATAATTTTTAGAACTGCATATTTCCTGACCGAAGCAACATGAAATACAATCTTAAGTCATTTAAAACATTTTTTCTTTGGAGGTATAGGGTTATTTGTAATGATTCAGAAGTTATTATTTCAGCATTACTAGAGACAGCACATTTTATAAAATGTTATATTATTAAAATAACCTAAATTTAATTCCTTTGAAATTCTCTTTATAAAACAATATTAAATAAAATGCTAGAGAAGTTGTTTGCATTCTTTTGGGGATTTTTAATGGAATATATAAGTAACTGTTAAAAGTTTCATTTTTAGTAATTATTTACTCAGACACCAATTAAAATAAAAAGAAAAAAAACTGTTTTCTAATTTCTTAATGATAACCACGCAAATATATTTACATTCTCAAATACACACACACTGTGTTTTTGTGTGTGTGTGTTTAATGATATTTTAAGATTTTAACCCTAATTAATTTCTTACTTTTTAGTTTAATTCATCAGATATCAAAGTCATTCTAAAATAATCTCTTATTTCCTGATCTCATTTCACTTTTCCTATTTTATTAAATCAAATGAAGCCTTGTAAAAATACTGCGTCATCGGTTCCACGTGACGAGGGATTGCTGATGTAAAAGATCGCTGTGTTTTTCAAGGTCAACACGTGTCAGATTTATGAGTATCTCGTGGTATATAAGACTAGGGATAAATTATTTCGTTCTCTTTACTCCTTTTTTTTACATTCTTATGTTTATGTGCCGTGCTGCAAGCAGGCTCATCTTGTCCGCGCCTATTGTAAATAAATCGCAATCTCCCGGGAAGGAACAAAACGAAAAAATTTCAATCTGTCTTCTCCCTGATTTCGGCCATGACTAACTTCTGCTTCAAACGCGATTATAATAATAATTATTATTATATTATATATGCTCTACAGATTCAGAAAATTTTTACATTCATTCATGTCAAAGATCTATAAATCGTAACTATTGTTCAGTATTTCAAGGCATTCGTAGCCTCGCCCAAGATTCTCATTTTTATGCTAGGGAACCTTTGTGAGAACGTTTAATGGTCAGTACATGTGGAAGTTTCGAGGATACTACATTCGCTGTCTTATATTACATATTTGAATTGCAACACTCTATTATCGAGAAGTATAGAAAAACAGTTAGTCTCATTAAAAAAATATCTGAACTTCTTTGCAATCGCTTCATCTAAATAGTGATTTCAAAAAAAAAATCAGCAGTTATAAAGTAAAGAAATAGAATGATAGTTGAAATCAACGGTAATCATATTTTAAAAAAAATAATTTTTATATAAAACCAAATATGTTGCGATATAAAAAGAGAGAACAGGCCCATAATATGTGAAAAATATCAATCTCGCATTCACCGGCATTTCATGACCAAATCACTTCGAATCTTGTCATGGAAAAAACAATTTATTTGGAACACACACGATTTAAAATGATATTTTGACAATATCAAGAAATGTATCATGATGGCTTCCGGATATTTTTCTGCTTCTGCGTACGCAAAGGTTAATAAAACTTTCCAGATTTAATGACCGCCATAAGAAATCGTTTGATCATTGATAGCGGCTTCACTTTCAAATATCCATTTCTTTTTATTTTTTTCTCAAGAAAGTCATTATCTTAACTCTAAAAATGACTCTTAGGGGGAAGTCAAGGTTCATCTGTCACACACAAAAGATTTGTAATGGATTAAAAAAATGGAAGAAAGGAAATAAAACAGCAGTTCTTGATTCGAAATTCGAAAGATTTTTATGCCATTTAGTTTTTTTGATTGATTGCTATCTTTAAAAAAAAACTTGGAATTTATTTGAAAGATGAGCTGGTGATCAAATTATATCAATGAAAATGATTCAATAATTTTGCCTTTTCAAATTTCTAAATTTTTAAAAATTTATTAATTTCTTTAAGTAACTGTTAATAAATTATTAATAATGAATAAAATATGAAATTAATAATTTCAACATCTAAACAATCAATAAATTAAGCTAAATTTAAAAATTAAAAAAAAATTTAAGTTTGAATTATGAAAAAAAAGAATGAAAAATTGTTATTGACATTAATTGAAATAACTATTTCTTTAATTTTTCAGATGCCTATTTTCTGTAGGAATTTTAAATTCTATTTGTAATAATTTTTGGAGAAAACTTCTGATATCCTTTCAAAGACTTTAAACCATTGATTTCTGAAAAATTCATTACAAACATAACATTAAAATGAAGAAAAAGTGTTCAAATAAAAAAAAATTAAATTATTTTTTCCATAAAACTATTTTTTCGAAAAGGATATATTTAATTCTTATTAGTTTGCATCGTAAAAAATGTTAAAAAGCATTCTTATAAATAATGAAATTTATTAAATACTGAAAGATTAGCAATATTAAGAGTTGAATATGCAGGGTATTCCCGGGAAAACCTGAAAACCTTGAAATGCTGAACCTTGGTCAGACAATAAGGATGGTATCTTAAATAACACCTCCATGTCAAGCTTCCAGGCCAAATCAACGAGGAGACAGGACTTTTATATATTTAATGTGCACGAGGCTCGCTTACACAATTTCTAAATGAAGTTCGGATCCATACTCATCAGATTTGAAACAGCCTCTTTACCTTCAAATAATCAAATAATGGTGTGGTCTATATTTAAAAATAATCACAACCTTTAATTCCAAGGAGGATTTAGTGTGTCTTTTTTAAAATATTTTTTTAATTTTTAAATTTTACAAAATATCAAATTAAGTGAAAAACTAAACATAATTAATTTTATATGAAACTCATTATCATTATTTTATATGATAATTTTATATGATATTTTATATTATTAGCATGTTATTCGAATTGGCTAACACAATAAGTGCATTGTTTCTATTGGGTGTAAATCGAATATATTCGTATCACATATTTTTGCCATATCACACAATTCTGAGAAACCAGAAGAATATCATCCTATAGCAATCTAATAATTAGCTATGAAAAATTGAGTATAAAATTGAATTTTTTAAAGAAAGACACTTATACATATAAACTTTAAAAGCAAAATATATGTAAAGTATAAATAAACTCTCCTGAAAGCGTCTGAATTTTGGAGCAACGAAAACTCGAGAAATAGTTGAAGGATATTGGAGATATCTATAAAATTTCGTACAACATTTATTGGGGAAGGTTTAGCACATTAAAATTATGTCAAAATAAAAAGGGGAGTTTTTTAATTGCGATTTTAACTTATTCACGCATACGCGAAAGCCTCAAATTGCGCATGTGCAAATAGCAAGAAGTATGATATGCATATGCAATGCATTTCTTTGTTTACGTCTGATTTTAAACAGCGATTCAAATTTCATTATGCCCAAAAGAAGAAAATCCTGCTTTGGTGAGAACACATTAAGTGCCAAAAAGCGTCGTTTGTTGAGCCATAAGAAAAATGAAGAGGAAGGATACTTTCGGTTAATGAATATCGGAGGAATAATGTTCACACTTAAGGAAGGAGAGTCTTTCAACTGAATTGCGGAGACAGAATGAATCTCCTGAGGAGCAAAATGATTGCCCATGTTTTGTCTGCGGACATATCATATTTTTTTAAAACTTTTTAGCAGTCTAAATATTTCTGAATATGTGCTATAAAAACTGTTTTGTAGTTATTTTTAATCATTTCTAAACATATTTTTAATGTTTGTTTGATGTTGCGTAACATACCCATGTCATATCGGGTGGAGGCCTAACTGAAGTTTAAAGCCAATTAAAGCCAAGGGCAACGCCGAGCGGGTACTGTTAATATTATATAAATGTAAAAATTGATCAGAATCGTTTAAACCTTTACCAAGAGACACAAACTAAATATACATACAAGAATTTATCATTTAAAGACAAAGGATAAGAAAACAATTGTCATTTGCAATAGGAAAGAAAAGGATACCGATGTTGAAAAGACGACGTAATTGTCATTCTAAAACATACTTAATTTTAATTTCAGTGTATCCATCTTGAAAGTGTATGAATGAGTGTCTTAAAGCAGGCAGTTTGAGCAGTTCGATTTTGTTCGAAAAGCACGATTACTCTCGTAACAGCGGTTTGCAAGCAGAATGATGAGGTAGATGGGAAAATTAATTACGTCGGACGCGTTGACGAGCTCTGTTAATTACATATTCAGCCTTAAATTTCCTGTCTCCTCACAATGAACAAAACGAACAGAAGCTTCTGTTGGTCGCCTTCAACTGTCCCTTGTTATGAATTGGATGGTGTTTGCTTTTCAGCGTGAGCACTCTTCCTTATTAGTTACACTGTGAAAGTCCCACGCACTGATCTTTGTTTCTGACACGACGAGAAATGTTTTTCCCGGATTTTATGAGTTTTAGACATTTAAATTAGACTTTTTATTGTCAACAGAGGAACCAAATTAATAGTATTTCACTTTCCTTGTGCCTAGTTTTTATTATCATATGATAATATGATGCTGTTTTGCTTAGAAGGTTTTAGTGTCTCCGAAATTTACGGAATATTCGTTTTCTCATTGGTAGATAGCGAATCACCTGACCCATGACAATTGAGGTTTGTTTTGCCAGTATTGTTTGAGATATTTAATTAAATTCATTATCATTTGCTTTTTGTTTGTGGTCTTCACATTGAATTCTTAGATTTCTATCAAGAGATTTCAATGGATTATATTCACTGGAAGTCCGTTTGTGCCAATGTTCAAATACAAATAAATTTGATAGCTATAAAACATAAAAATTCAGATGGATAAAGTTTATATTGTTATTTCCCATTATATTTTAAATTAAAAAAATCGGGGAGATGATCAAAATCCAATCTTTAATCTTTCAACGCATAATTAAATTTAACAACTACAATTCTTTCCCTTTGTATATTCGTATAATAAAAAGTAAAGATGGAAATCAATTTATTTCAATTTAGATAATGAAAATTTTAAATTCATAGAAGTTAAAAAAGGATCAATAGATTGTAACTCTGCAATAAAAACAAGTTATATCATTTAAAAAATGTAAAGAATAAGAATGTCATTTAAAAGAATTAATTATTAAAAAAAGTGTCATTTAATCCGGAAGCATCAATAAAGCAAATTTAAAAAGCAATAATTTAGAATCTATGACTTAAATTTAAGTAATGGGTTCTTTTGTTATATTCCGTTTTGTTATATCCCGTTTTGTTATATTCCGTTTTCATATATTTCTTGAAATGAAGGAAAGTCAAATTTAACGAGATATCCTTCCAAAAAGTCCATCATAAATTGCCGTTTGTTGCAAAAATAAATTATTTCTATGGATCTGAATTCTCTCCAAAGAGAAATGAAATCTTTTCAATAATTCTAAATCAAAACTCACCAGATAATTTAAAAGCAAAGGAAATATTTCATTTTATACAGAAGAAAACTGCCGTTGAGGAAAATTAGTGACTGTAGAAAGTATCAGCAACGGTAAACACAGAGGGATTGCTATTAGTTGAATTGTTTTATAAATAAAGAGAATAATAATGATTTTAGTCATCAAATGCTATATATTACTTCTTTTGTTTCCACTTTTTATCACCAAACTTGATTAATACTTCGTGCATCAAAATTTACAATACAAGACATATCTGTGAGAATATTAGAAAATTTGTTTAATGCATTCAAAAACGAATGTTTATGAGACAGCAGATTATTAAAGGAATTAATAATAAAAACAAACTATAATAAACCAAAATATAATTGTAAGAAATAAATATAAGGAGATGTGTTTTTATGTATAGTACCCTAGCATATTATTTGGATTACACTTAGTTTTTAAAAAAGTAATTTAATGTAATATTTAATTAATGACACATTTTGAGATTATAATCAAGCTTTAATTAATTATTAATAATATTTTAATATCCTTTTATCCCCTCTGAGATATTTAACCTATATTCTAAAAGATTTTTTAACATTCACTGTATTTTTTCTAATAGTATGTAGATTGAGGTGATGCTGTTCTGTTAAGCTGCGAGCGTGAATGTATTGTCCTGTCCTGTCCTGTCCTGTCTTGTCTTGTTTTGTTTAATGTGCGAGTGTGGTTATTAAATAATATGTTTCTGAAAACATGCGTCCTGTTGCTTCTTGCATGGATCCTAATAATCTACATTCCACCACAACTTTGTATTAATGCCATCATTTTGTAAACTAAAAATTAATTATATTTATAAAAATGAGTTATCATATGAAATTTCATCAAAAACTAACGATAATTAGATATTATAATAAAAAGGTAATTATTTTTTTCAAAAAATTATAATGGATATGTCACAAAATTATTTTTGGGAAAGCAGAAAGATAATTTTTGTTTTTGAGATTTTTTTTTTTGAGAATTGAGATAGTTTGAAGTTTAATTTCTTGTTGTACTTCCCCGACATTATCTCTTTTATATCTTTTACAACGAAGACTAGTGTGAATACTTTTTTTTCTCTGCTACGATTTTGAAGTAAAGATCTTATACTGAATTTAGTCATCTTGCTTACACCATTACTTGCTTACACTGAAGTTGATCCAAAAATATTCATTTCGAAAATTAGGAAACCTCATTATACTTATTCATATTTATTCTCTATATTGAAGTAACACGAAAGTTACTCTGAGATGACCCGTATAATTACGAACTGTTGTTAGATGACGCGGATGACACTTGAATCAACAACACTCTCTTAATTTCGGCTCCATATCCGTGAGAGGATATTTAATCCAGATGGATTTAGCGTGAACTAAGCCTAATTACGCAGCGTCTTTTCGATTTTGGAACTGCTATTCGAAAATCGAAACCTTAACCATGGAACAGTGGCTTCACTAGAAGGTAAAAAATAGAGTTTTTGAGGGTAAATTTCTTATCAGATTTCTTTTCTCTTTTTATGCTTCCTATCGAGAAACTGGAAATAACTTTTGTTAAGTTCTATTCTAAAGATTTTATACATCTATATGTATCTTTAAGCTCTTGTTTGTTTGTCTGGAAGATATAAAAAATTAATGTCTCATATTTCTTTTTCAATGTTTTCATAAAAATGATTTATTTTTTGCATGACGAACTCCAATTATTTAAATTAGATTTAGAAATAATTTTTAGTTTAATTATAGTGACGTCCTTTTGTACATCAACACTAGGGCTATTTTGACAATTTTCGTAATTTTGAAAGCGGTTAGATGACGAGGACGATACCTGAGTTGTCACCTCCCTCTCCACACCACACCAGCGGGATTACGTTTGACCTTGAGGGATTTAACGTGCAATAGAGCACTTACACGGCGATTCTTTGGCGGAATTGGGCCTCGAACCTGAACCCTACGGTTCACGAGCCGAGACCTTACACCAAGCCTCAAAATAATTTTTAGAATGGCATTTTAACGTTTTTAAAACATTCAAGAAACATTTTTCGAATCTTGCACTTCTAAAATGCCGGGTGATATTTTAAATGGTGAACTCAATATTATTAATAAAAAATAATAATAAAATCGCTAAAATAATAAAAAAAATCGCTAATAATAATAACAACAAAAATTTATTTCGCTTTCTCTTAAAGGACGATATTTAAAGATCTAATTAAATGCTTTTTATTACGTAGCAACAACAACTTAAAAACGAGACCTTAAAAAACTCTTCTGATTCTTAAAAGGAATTCCTTCCACTTAATTTAAATTTTTATTAATAAAAATTGAATAATTAATAATATTGCAAAAAGACATTCTTTGTGATTAAATAATTTTTCCTTTTCGTTAACATGCATTATTAAGAATGTTTACATTTGTAAATTAAAATCAATGATATGAATTAAAATAAAATTTGTGTCTGGATAACAAGGTAACATTTTTTTAGCTTTATAAAAACAGAAGTGATATTTTCTCACTTCTTTCTAAACAGTCTCAGTTACAGTACCCATGCTCGTTTGAAAAGTTCCTCATTTTCATCATTTTACTTTTATCCGTAATAATAAAACTAATACGGGAATCTTTTTGTTTGACCAAATAAGTGAAAATATTTTAATGCAAATAATGTGAACTGCAAAGGAAGTTCAGATTTTCATTAATTGAAAACTGTGCTTCCTTTGTGTATAAATACTATTTAGCCAGCAAACAAGATGATGACGTAGAAAATTTCTTTTTTAAGTGGAATTTAAAATAATTAAAACATATTTCACCTTTTTTCAAGACCTAATATTTTTATTTTGAAAATTATTTGAGGATTTTCTGTTCACTTAAAAATTGATTCAAAACTTGACAACAATTTTTCAGCAATCAATAGAGATTGATATTGCTAAAAATGATTGTCTTCATATTCCATTTGATGAGCATGCATTTAAATTGCCAACCGTAAAACGTAATTAAATCTTATATCATACTTTTGATATTATTAATAACTATTTTCTGAGGTTTTTGAAAATCGTTTGGGGCAATCTGAAAGATTTTCTTTTTTTTTTAAATTAAAAATAAAACTGCTGAATAATTAATTGCATATTATAATATTTTATTTTAAAAAGTATTTTGCATTAAAAAAAATCATCGCGTTATTTTTTTAAAAAACGGGGGGGGTTACGGATTCGCCGGGATTACATTGAACGCTAAGGTTATATTTTAACTTTAACTTTGGATATTATGCCCACTTAAAATTGTACGAACAAATTAAAAAATACAAAAAACAAGGTTTTATTAAAGCTTTTTTAACAATTAAAAAACCGTTAATTTTTAACTAGAAAAAATACTTTCAACAGAATAATTTTGAGCATAATACAAAATAAACAAGATTTTAATCTATTATTATCAAGTCAGAACATGATGTTATTTTGGGAAACGAGGTTTGCGGCGTCAAAAATCCGTTGGCGAAAATTTAAAAAAACCGTAGTAGAAAAATAAGCAATCCGTAGGCGAAAAATTGAAATTTTATTATCTATACGAACATCTAAAAAATCAGCTTTTAATAACGCGTTGCTATTGAATTTACAAAAGCTCGGATTAAAAAAAAAGTTAATGACTACAGCAAACAAAACCTAGAAAAAGGTAACTTAGAGCACTTGATTATGTGAAATGAAATAAATAGGAAATGTGATGTTTTTTTTAAACAATAAACGCGAGACAAAGTTTTTCGGATCGTTTGCAATACTAAAGTGACACCTTCAATGAAACCATTAAAATGAACAAAAATATAATTTAACTCGCATGAGCATGTGGTGCTTGGCCGTTCAAGAAATGATGTTCTGACATGATGCATTGAAATATGCATAGTAGATTTCATTTTAATCTTTTTTAAACTTATGCTTATTTACCCTTCCTGATTTCATTGAATTTTTTGTTTTTATTATAGGTAAACAATAGTTTTTAGTCATACCAGTTTGACACTCATTTGTATTTACAGAAATGTTTGTAACTTTACTTACATAATAATTACTAATCCTATAAAACAATTGTTTGTATTATTACTATGTTATTTCATCAACTATTATTAATATATCAATTCAATGACTTTCTCTTCCAAAACTCAAACAAATAAGTCAACAGAAAAAAATACAAAGTAGCTAAGCCTAAGCAATCTACTTTATCTCAATACTTTGCAGAAAATGAATAAAAAATAATTCAGAATATGCTAAATTTCAATAAATTACGTAATCAATAAATAAAAGAGTAAAATAAAAAGTTACATAATCAATAATAAAAAAAATAACTTTAATTAATCTGTTTGATTAGATGAATTTCTGTTTTAGTTTCTGTCTCACTTCTTATTTAACCCTTTAATTGTTGATGAATAAATTTTATTGATTAAAAATAAAATACAATAATAATTTAAAGCTACACAATTTATTAAATATGAACTTATTCAAGAAAATTATTAAAGTCTATTATAAGTAGGTAAGAACAAAGTTTTTAAAAATAAAAATATTAAAAAAAATTTCCATTACGGAAATTCATGTTCGCTTGTAGTATAAGAAGAAATGAGTTATTACAAGAAGTGTTGCCGTTTCACTCAAAGAAATAAAAAAACACGTTTTCTTCCTTTTATATATGAATACTTTGAGCAGCATTATTGTAAAGAAAGCCTAATACCACAACACAGACTATTTCAATTCAAACTGCGATTTTCTTCTTTCACAAATGTTTTTTTTTTTTTTTTTTTTTTGTTTCTCTGCCTCGAATGAAAGTTCTGAAAATCTGGAAGAAGGAAGCAATCAAGGCAACCTCTGAATGGTCAAGGCTTTGAAAAGATAAGCACGTGTTGTTTCACGGATAAAAGTTTGGAATAATTTCTTTTGTTTTTTTTTTCTTTTCATGCAAATACCTCGTCCAGGTGTCAATGGTGAACGAAATGGAAAGTGACTTCCTACCCAATTGGCTCTTAGCAATAACAGCAGACGATAACGCTTCAGAATTATGGCGGAATGCATTTAAAACAAACGATATAGAAGTAATGCGATGACGGTGAAATTGATGCAAATAGAAAATGAATGAGGAAGAGAAAATAGATTAAATTTTATATTTCGCGACGCAGTTTAGATTTGTTTTAAATAGACGGTAGGAAATAAAATTAGTTGAGGATAATTTTTTCCATTTATTTGTATACTGTCAATTAAGATAAATCTTTCGAAAATAATTTAAAAAATCGATTTTTTTAAAATATGATTAGAATTCACAAAACTGAAGGTAAAGCAATTTTTTTGTTAATTTTATATTGCCATTTTATAACTGTTAGCTTTATAAATATAATTTTTTATTCTGCGATTATTTTTCTAAAATTCCTCGGTTTTTAATAGTTGTTCTACCACACTCAGGAAATAGATTCGTTCTTCAATGTATAAAACTATTAATTATTTAAATGTATTTATTCCACAATTTTTAAACCATTGCTCCGGATGGACTTATGAAATGTTTTTATACGGGTTTAGAACTCTTACCTATACAATTAAAACTAGTTTTCCAAAATCTATGTAACTATATTTTTCAGATGTTATAAGCAGAATTATTTTTAAAGCATTTTTACTCTTTCCGTAGTAAAAAGTGGTACAACTTGATTTTAAAATAAAATCCATGCTGAGGTATTGTTTAATTTTTTCCATTTATTTAATAGCCAGCCACCTTTGGAGAACTGCTGTTATGCTGGGATTAATGCTCGCTAAAACATTCAATTTAAATTTGACAACTCAGTTCCAAAATCTAATAATATACATACATCTATATTTTTATTGTCTTTTAGATAAAAATGAAAGCCAAAAAAAATGCAATCGCGGATTTCATGTGAGAACATTGTTATTTTTAAGTAATTATTTGTCTTAATTAATTTAAGTCATTAAGTAGCTTAAACCAGTTTGAAAAAGCAATACTAATAAAAGCTGGTCAACCATGTAAAAACGCATCAGCTTTCAAAGAAGTATGCATAATAATCAGTACTGGTGAAAGCAGGTAAAAATATATGCTATATTAAAAGAGGTTGAGAAATATGGTAATTTATGCTTTATTCATTTGCTACTCGATTTAGAGCATCAGTTATTCGTTGTTTTCAATTATTCAAAAAACCTAACGAAAACAAGATCATGCTCTCACATGATAATAAGATAAAGATCATTTCCTCGCGTAGATATATCGATAAAAATGAAAACTATTACGGCTGTTAAAAACGTTTTTATTTGTTGAATGAGTGGGTTTTTCTTATTTTCGAAAATAGCCGTGTATATAACTTTCTAGTGTGATTTGATGATGAGCAGCAACTTTTTTACTTCCAATCTAAACGTATTAATACAAATGGATTGTATATCCAAACAAAAATGGATTGTATATAGGGGGAGGGGGAATGAAAATCAATTCTGAAATCACAGATTTTAATTATTTTCAAAATCAGCTAATATCAAATTAAAGTTAGAGTTAAGAGAAAATTAAGCTATTTCTAGTAAAAAAACAAAAGATCGGAGATTCCACTTGTAAATTCAGTCCTTTTGAACTCCATAATTTTACGACAAAATTCTATTTGTTATAAATAATAAAAGCGAATTTAAATCAAGTTTATTTGTACAATTTACTTGGTGCATTGAGAAAATTTCCATTTGAAACAAAGACATATCTTTTTATCATGTGAGAACATGGTGTTGTTTTGGTTAAGAGGTTTTGAAGCCCTCAAAATTTACAGATAAAGTTTTTGTTTAAGATTTGTTTTTTTTTATTTTGTCCGTTCGTTTGTTTGTATTTTACTTAAAGACAACCATAATACATACTATTGGTATCCACGAGATAAATATATATTGTTACAATGTATGCAATTAATGAGGTTTTAATCAAGTTCTTTTATAAGACCATTTTTCCTATAAAACGTTTAGAATAGCTTAACACATAATTAAACAATTATAAATGTTAATTACAGATAGAGGATACAACAATCAATTTAAATGAAGCTCTTATGAATAAAAGATCATTGCTCAATATAATCCATCACGAGTTTATTGCAAAACATGTCAAATAACGCGTTAATTAAGCAAAATATGTCTTTTGCTACTGAAAAATGATATTATAATGGGAAGGATTTGCATTTTTTTATTATTAAGTAAATAAGGATACTCTTGTTAAAATAATGCAAATACTAACGATGAAAAGCTCAAGAAGAATATTTCTTTTTTTGTTTTTAACAGTATCTATATTAAATTTCAGAAAGCTAAAGAAAAATATAAAGTAATTATTTACTTCGTTACTTAAGAAGTCTCGAGGTTATTTCATGGCTATAAAATAACCTCAAGAATTATTTTGAAGAAAAGCGATGGAAGATTATTGTGGGATTCAAAGGAAATTAAAATAAAAAAGAGATAAACAGACAATATATTGTGAATCTTTCTGCCGTACGTGGGCTTTGGAAATTATTTCATAAATATTCAGAACGGCTTCTAGAAAATCCAGCTTAACCAAAATAAATTCCTTTTGAAGGTATACCCTCTCTCCTTAAATGGGTGATTTGGAATGACCTTCATGCTTTGATTGACCCTACCAAGAGATACACTTCGCATTACTATACACTTCCCACTATACCCACTATACACTTCGCATTACCAGTAGAAACACTGTTGTTGTTGTTCTCGTGTTCCTCTTTACAACAGAAGGAGAGGGTGCTGTAGCTTCAGAGAGAATAGGCCCATGAGCACCCGAAGCAGAAGTCTGACTTCTAACTCACACACGTTACACATCCCTTTTACTTCATTCAAACGTTTCTTTCATTCATCCACGGATCGTAGTTTATTAATGGAACAGTGAAAGATCATCTCTGACGCAGTTCCCCCAGTGGTATTACTCTTGACATAGAGGACTCTGTGACCACGACAGATTTAACTTGCACCAGCCACCACACATACGAAGTCTTCGGTTGGTGGATTCGAACTCGCAGCCCAAGGTATGCAAATCCAACTCCCTGATTAACTAGTCTATCTCGGTCTGGAATACTCTTTCAAAGCAATGAAACTCAAAGCAAGACTTGTGTGGGAGAGGAGGGCTACCATGTTATTAGAAAACAGGTGAGGAAAATGAAGAGGAAAATGATTTTTGTCATCTGTGAGTATTTTCAAATAGCATTGTTCAAAAATCGAACAAACTGGCATTGGATTTAGTAAGGAATTGCCCACTACGGTCTTTTTGGCTACTGGAAATTATTTTCCATTCTGAATACAAATATAGCCCAGCTTCTTATGAGATTAAGCTAATTCAAACTTCAACCTCAGAGTCCACAGAGCTCTTCTAAAATTGCTCATCTAGTGATAAACTGACTAATAAAAAATATAAACTTGCTATAAAAATTATATGCTTTATCTTAATTTCCTACATCATATATAAATGCTTATTTTATAATTCTATTTTTCATTTAAATGATTATTAGGTAAATTTAACTTTCGACATGGTGAACTTTGAGACCACGACAATTTTAGTGAGCGCCAGTCACCACACACGAAGAGTCTTCTGGTGACTGGTAAATTTTTACTAGTAACGTAAAATTACATATTCACCATTCGAATATTTTATACTCATAATTAATTATAAATTAGAAATAATAAGTATTTGTGTCTTTCCTCTAAGCAGGTCTCAGAAGGAAAATCAGATTTTTTTGGTTATAATTTACATAACAGACATCGAGTTTAATGTTGTGTTTTATTTTTTAACATCAAGTCCTTTATAAATTCTCCGAATAACATCTCAACGGCTGGAATAAAATACGGGAGCATCAAAGTCGCTTCCTTTCACCAAAAAAATACTTTCTATCAAAGGAAAGCTCTTGCAACCTGAAATCTCGAGCTGAATCACAGCAAGCACAACGGTTTGCTGTCTCAGATAGTCGTCCGAAAATTCGACAAAACACAAAAACGTCTTTTTGAATTCCAAAGCAAACTACTTGATCAGTAACTGAACGAATTTGTTTACCTTCGGAGAACTCAGTTTTAGGTCCGACCGATTCATTTTTTTTCGATAGCATCGAACGCGTGCCATGCTTTCTCCGTTTTTTGAGAAAAGATTTTCTTATAAGATTTTTCAAATCGAATTCCTTGAGTTTCAAAATTCCGATTGACTGCTCTAAATTTACTCGAAATTTTCTTCGATAATTTGAAACTTAGAAAATATCCTTTGAATCTTTTAACGTATTTTTTGATTATTACAAGCGTGCGAACAAAGTATTCATTCCTAATTGAGGCTGAATATCTAATATCTAAAATGTCAAAGATAGAAACAAGGTTCAAATTGAGAAAAATACTTGAAATGACAAAGGATTATATTATATATATTTTTCGTTCAACAAATGCACTGATAAAAAATTATGGCATCTAAATTTTTATACATTTTTATCGTCCTATTAAACATTAAATAAATTATTCGTGACAAATCCTTTACGACTAAAATAGATTAAATTATGGAACTTTGAATATAAATATTTTAAGCAACTTTAACCATTTCAACAGTTGCCTCATGAAACACCATATGATAAACCTATAGTATTTCCTGAAAGAGTTTTAAAATAAATTCAAATATATTTTACTAATAGCAATTTTGATTGCCCCCTTATAATTCCCCCCCTTAAAATGTTAGTGAAAAATATAAGAATATTTTCTTAAATGTCATTAATAGGATAAGGACTATATAAAAGTTTAATTCTTTATTTTTTCAGACATGCATTTATTGGTCAATATATATAAGTTTTTATGCCATAAAAGGTATTATTTCAAGCATTGGTAAAATATCCTCATCTATAATGGTTTAGAAATTAATTGTTAATTAGAATGAATGCCTTAAATATAATTTTTTAAAATAATAAATAGGTAAATTGTAAAAATAGAAATCCCCTTTTGGATTAATTTATTCATAAAAGATTTATAAATAATTATTCGCCAATTCCCCCTAAATTTATTACGTAATCTTATTATTATATAAGGAAAACAGATAAAAGAATCAATATTTAGTTGTCTTAATATTAATTAAACACCTTTTAAAATTTTTTACACCGTAATATTTTTTCTTCGTTTTGAATATTGCTAGAAGAAAATTCCTTTTCGTATTTATGCAGATATTTTACTTTAATTTTTTTCATAACTACCACGTGCATAAAACCAAATGAATTTAATATGCATATAAATGAATTGCTGAAATTTATTTGATCATATAAGAGATTTTCAGTGTAATATCGAACAGGTTCATATCTCTACAAAGTTTTCTAGAAGTTTATTAAACTCGTAAGAGCTTTAAATATCACCGTTTAATACGTTTTTTTATTGTCTGGGTATTGAAATACTCACTGATAAAGCTTGCGATGAAGTAGCAATGAACTGTTTATTCGATTTATGAGATCGTGATCCGAGTGACTAATGGCATTTGCTTTTTGTTACATTCTTTCGTTTAGTTCATATGTTCTGCACATCTCTGAATCGCATTTGTGTAAGTTAGAATGATATTCAATTTATAAAAAAAGTACTTAAGAAAGCTAAATATTGTTTGCGTTTTAGAATGTTAAATGTTTAAAATATTGATTCTCACGGAGTGTATGTAGCATGGAAAATAAAAGTTTTAGCAAAAATTAATTTTACATTAATTTATAAATTTATTACTAATGAAATAATTCAAAAATTTATCATTGTCTTACGTGAAAAATATAATAAATGGTCTATTAAATATATAATGACTAATATCAATTTTCTTATAGAATCGTAAAATCTATAATTTTCAAATTAGAAGATTAAACATAGTTCTTATTCCAATAGTTTAAATGATTAAATATTTATTTGTGTTATCTTAATATTAATCTAATATATTCAAATGCATAAATAATTTTCTACATACCACACATGAACAGCAGAAAGAAAAATGACCTAGTTCAACATCCTTAGCAAAGACAAAACAAAATTTAAAAATTTTATTGAATGTATCTTTAATGTATTTTCGATGCATTTTTAAAATCAGACAAATCTAATATAACAGCAAAATATCTCATCATCAAAAATAGCAAAAAAAATCAATAAAAAATCTGAAAGTATGTGAAAATTATAAAGTTTGTGTTTTTCAAGCTTCGTTTACTTTTTATACATTCAATAAATGATAAATATTTATGAGCCTATATTACGCTAGTAATTTGCCTAACAAAATTATTAAACGAAAAGAAAATCTTCGAAGCATCAGAATAATGCATATCTTCATTTTTATTAATTGAAGAACTATTTTAGTTTTTCAAGAACCATTTTAAATATTTTTCTTCTACTTTCCTATTTAATATTTGCATTCTTTTTTGTTAAAAAGTTTTTCCACACATATTCTATTCTACACACATTCTATTTTAATGGAAACATCAACAACTTTACAGGACTTAGTGGGCAAAAAATTCCACCCAAATTTTTTAAAAGCCATTCATTTTTAAACTTGCATTTAACACTTTTTGACCTTTTGTTTGTATTTTTCATTTTCATATGTTAACACCTATATTAATTTTGAATTATTACGCTCTTAATTTTTGTAATACTATATTTTATAAAGTTTTACGTTGATATAGATTTTATATTCAATTGTCTTTAATATGCTGCTTTGATTTTACCGTTTGCTTGGCGCAGTATAAACAAATACGTTTCTTGCGCCTTAAAACACACATACACACAAAACGCGTAAGCAATGAAAATGAATTTTTTCAATTCCACATTTTCATGTGCATCCTATACAATTCTGGTAGGTGAGAAGCACCACCCAAATATTTTAAACTTTTAAAAAGCTATTCATCTTTTTACTTACTCCTAAATGTTTTTAATCATTTAATGCCTGCCAGTGCTTTATTTTGGAATTGTATCATTGACTTCACGCTTTTAATTAATTTATTTTTTTTCTGCAATTCTTCAATTTTTTATTTTGTATCTAACATCTCTTCAATTTTGAGTATTTCATCTCAATTGGTATTAATTTATAACTCATTGTTTGGGTTTATATGAATGTGTTCCTAAATTAAACCATATGATTGTTAGAGTATGACCTCACCTGGCCCTTGCGCCAATAAACCATACATATTTACGAATACAATTCCATAATATTTGCAGAAAAGATTTGTTTCATTACTTTTTGAACACACACAAGAAACAAAATCAGATAACTCATACATAAGACGAATGAAAATACCGATAAACAAAGTCCATCAATCTTAAGGGATGTATAATCACTTAGGATTAATATATTTATATTTAATGCCATTAAAACAGTCTCAACTGTTGCCAAATCTTTAAGATCTAGTTTTTTTTCTCATCTCTGATGTTCCAGTGAGAACTAAATCTGGAAAATGGCTTTTCCACGAAGCAAATGGTATACCGTCCACCATCAAAAGGCCGAATTTCGCCCAAGTTTAACTAAATACTAACCCTGTAAGAAGCTTAAGCCTAACTCCTAATACTTCACCACACGTGAGCTGGATTAGCTTCCGATTTCAGGCAGTGCTAAGGTTACATTATCCGATCTTCGGGATTTCACCACTTCCGGCAACAATGGATTCTTTTTTTTTTCGTAACAGAAGACATTAAGCAGCTAGTTTTGTTCTAGAAATACCGATGGTCGTTAGCATGTGAAATTGGACGATGAGTTTTTTTTTTCTTCTTTTGTTGTAACTCGTATTCTGCTCTTACAGTTTCATATTATCTGAAAAACAAACAATTAAATGCAAGGCTTTTAATCTCTTTGTTTCCCTTGCAATATTTCAGACAAAACGTTTCCGAACATTCGTAATATTTTTAATGGAATCAGCTACATGAAGAAGTCATAAGGTGCTTTCTTTACTTTTTTGTGAAGAGAAAGTATAGAAATCGTCAAAAAGTTCGAAGTTGAGACTTGGACGAATCTTCAAGTTTTAGATCTCCCTGAGTTCGAAAAACACATTTTTAGAAATGTCTGTCTGTCTCTGAATCTAAGACAATTATAACTCAAAAACACTTTCATCTAGACAGATGGAATTTAGCATACCATCTTTACAGCAAATTTTGAATAAAATCTGTTCTGTGGAAGTCCCTCTAATGAACTGTTTGAATATATTAATACCATAATTACAGAATGAACTGTGCTATATAGATGAAATTTGGTACACAGATTTAACATCTATCACGTAGACACTTGTCAATTTTGAGACTAATCTATTAAAGAGTTGACTGTTTGTCAGGTTATACTTTCAGGAATACGTAAACGCGATAATTCAAAAACGCGATGACTTTACTTATATCAAATTCGGTATAGGATTTTATGACTACAAGTGCAGTTTTGTTTCAATTTTTTACATCAATTGGTTGAAAAAAAAACGTTTCTCAAACCCAAGCGAGACTTTTAGATACTTATAACGCCTACCAGGGATTAATCGCCAAATAACTCGCCAAAGACAACACCCAGGCTCTTTAAAAATGTTGAATGCGCATAGAAGGTTCATATTTCTATCTATAGTACGCCAAGGCTATACAAAGTGTTCTATGTAATAATACTTTTATTATAGAGTATGGGATAAAGTCTTTGGAAGAGCCCTCCCATTGTGTTAATTCGTTTTTTAATCGTTCAACACTATTATTGAAATTTCAAACTTTGAAGACGTTTTAAATAATTATTGAATGATGTTGAAAAAAATTGAAATCTTACTAACATTGTGCCAACTTTCCGAAATCCTTTTTTTTTTTTGCAGATAATTTTTCAACTAGCTGATAAAATATATCGAAATGAAAGTAAAATATAAAAATTGATTGAGAATAAATCTTTTTTTTTTCAACATTGAAATTCATTTTCTACTATTACATATTTCCTTTGAACTGAATAATATATAGTTAGATTTTAATCTAATTGTACATTTTATGCATCATTTTTATTCACAGAATTTCTCTTAAAATCAGATTCTCTACTTCAAAGAGTCTTCACTTTTCCGAAGAAATGTATTGAAGTTATTTACGAATTGAAAGTAAAATGCAAATGTTGATTGAAGCAGACAATGTCTTATGAATAAGGAAATGGAGAAAAACAAAGAGAATGGAACAACGAGTTTAGAATATGTAGGTTTGTTTGAGCAAAAAAGATTTAAGTTAAAACTTAACCAAGAAATCGGTACAAGTTTCATACATAATAAGCTTCCATATTAATATGTATTCGACTCAGATGATATATGAAAGTTGTTTCTTTGTCTGTTTATTGTCTAACTCAACGAAATTGATCACAAAAAATTCTTGAATTTATTTTATGTCCAAGTGCGTGGAAAGGAAATAACTTATTTAGGACCACAACAAATTCATATTGAAGAAAAATAATTTTGCGAATATTTTCTCTTCTCTAATTGTCTTGTTTTATCTTTGCTTATTCAAAGGAGATAGTGTTAGTCTTTTTGTTATATTTGACTTACAGGTTTTCAATGGAGGCGCTTTTAAGTTGAAAAATGGTTCATAGGGAAAATGAAAACGAAATGAAAAGAGACTGGAAGAAGAATTTTAAACTTTCATTTAATTTGCATACAAAAATTAAGAATTATTTTTAAAATCTGCGATATTAGAGAGAAATTCAAAGACGAAAAAAGGTTAGAAAGGAGAAAGAGAATCATCAAGACTTTTTATTATTAAAGTTTTAATATTAAGATATTGGATTTTGCTCATTTGTATTTTCAAGCTTTTATACAAATATCAGTGTGTTCTTATATAAAAGGGAGAGTCAAATTAGCCAATGCGAATATTTGAAAAACAGAGAACTTTATTTAAAAGTAGTCTCCATGAGCAATGAGAAATTTGTCTATTGACAAAGGAGCCGCGTGATTCCCATCTCATAAAACTCCTTGCGCTGCTGATTCAACTAGTCCGTAAATGACTCCTTCACGGCTACGACCCACATGAATATGGTATCCTTAAGATGTTATGTTTTTCAGTTTCCCGAAAATATGCAAGTCGCATGGTGACAAATTTGGTCTGTATGGAGAATGTTTTCGTTTATTGCATAAGAAGCATAAGAAGGGCATTGTCGTGTAGCAAGATCACGCTCTTCTCTGAGCCATTTGTTCCAACGCTTCACATTGGCCAATGAGATACAATGTTCACCGTACATGGCAGTCATGCGCCAACTAGTTTTTTTTTTGTTGTTGTTGGAAAACACCTTAAACTGTCGAAAACCTGCCCAATAATACGCTGTTTCTCTTTCGGAGCGTCCATTATGTCACGCTACCGTCTTCAACCCAGTGTATGAGCATCTCAAAGAACTTTAACTTCACATTTTAGCGTCACTTTCGTAAATGAGGGATGTCTCTGTGCTACAGATGTGTGTTGCAAATGTGGGACCAAATCCTTCTCGATTAAAGGAATTGGCTCACTTTCATTTGACTATCCCGCGTAAAATATTATAGTTACAGTAGTAATAGCACATTGCTGCAAATTTTTCAATTACCTCTAAAAATCAAATTTTTAAAAATTTCGTAAAAAGACTTTGACAGATTTTCCTGTATCTATTATGAAACAAAATGATATAATGAATGTAAAAAAAAAACTAAACCAATTTCTATGACAAAAAAGAATTTGGTTCCATTTGTTCTACTGAACCAATTTATCTGCTTCTGTCGTTTGTCGTGGTTGGTATATTATAATGTAAATGTTTATACATATTTGTTGTGTTAATATTAATTTATTCTACAATTTCTTTTCGATCGCTCATAAAATATTTTTTTATTCCTCCACTCAAGATCAAATATATTTTTTAAAGCTTGTAGTGAATGGCAAATGATATTATTACATTTTTTCAACTATTAATTATTTAAAAATAAAATTAAGGAAGTTTATAATATTTTACATGTGAACAGGTAGGTTTCAAGCCAACAGATGGTGGCACAAATATTTTACTCAATTTTTTTCAGTTCGTCTGTTAGTTCTCTCTGTATATTATATATATATATATATATATATATATATATATATATATATATATATAGTTCAAATTTTCAATCATTAATAAAATAATTTGTATTCATCCACTTAAGTTTAAACACATTTTTTAAAACTGGTAGTGGATCACGCTAGATGTTAATGCAGTTTTTTCAAATGTTAATTAACTAATTAACTTTTTTATAATTTAAATAGAGTTTTAGCAGTTTTCAATGAAGATTGAAATCAATAGGCAATAGCTTAGTCGGTAAAATGCAAGGATTTTAGTATTTTTCTCGTGAAGATGAAAGTTCAGTTCAGTTCAGAAAGAAAATTCAGTTATTGCGAAAATCAATTATTTGTAGTAATTGTAATTATTTCATAAAAAGAAACAAAAATAAAATTTCTTTGTTGCCCTAAGTAGGAATTGACTTTAATTTTTTTTAATATATTTCTTGTTATACATTTATTTTCACACAAATTGAACACCATTTATCATTAGAGATCATATTTAATTTTTACTTATTTCATTTCTGAAGTTATTTAAATAAAACAAAATCATGTTAACTTCTCTTCATTTTATCGAAATATAAGTATCTATCAGACATAAAACGACTATCAATTAACGATGTCCATCCCATAATTTTACCAGATTGCGGTCTATATAGTTAACTAATTAAAAGGACATTTTTCCATTACTGCCCAGTTTCGGCTATCTTAAGCAAAATCCTCAAAGCTTCATTTGTTTCAATCAGGGAATCGGCCACTGAAACAACGTAGTAAATCCCCTTCCTTATTCCTATAGCTTAGACAGCCCCCTTGCGTCATCCCCTTCGATGCTCGAATCCTCTAATTAGACAGCACAGAATTAGCCATTTCCTTTTACTTCTTCCCCAGAGGACGGCAATTAGAAGTGTTGCTTCTACATGCACATACTCACTCAGATGTAAGGGTCAAGAGAAGTGAAGGTCAGCAGGTGACGACATTTTTCTTTCACATTCGCTGTAGTTGTTGATAATTGTAAATTGAGTAACATAACTTGATCTGATAAAATTATATTGCAACTAAAACACTGAACGATGCTCTCTCACAGTAAGTCAAATGATAAAGTAGGCGTAACTTTTTATGTATCAAATGTTTAGCTATTGTTGAATGCTTAAAAATAACTTTATCCACTGAAAACAGTAAAACAATTTCTAACAAATACTCGTATTACACTAACTTTGAAACACAAAAGTTGAAGAAAGCTCTTTTTCATGGATTTAATAACGAGATAGTCCCGTTTAATTCCCTTGCATTCTCTTTCGAGCTTTTCGTTCAATATTTTATTTTCATATGTATATTTTTACACGGGCTTATAAAATACATGCTTTCCATAAAAGGACTGGCAATTTTTAACAGCAATTTTTTGACTATTTTAAATTTAAAATTGCGAGTAAATTAAAGCAATGATTTTACTCTAATTGTAAATTAGTAAGTGATCTAGTGCATTTAAGTTAACACTTAATGTCACTGAAAATGTTGTTTCGACATCAGAAGTCGTCAGTTATATGAAATTGTCGGAAATCGCATGGAAATATTTCTTTACACTAGAAATTTCTGCTCAACAAACAAATTCTGAGAAATTTATCACAAGGAACAGTATTAATTTAGATTGATATATCCAAATGGAATTCGAATCGTCATGCAGATTTCCATCCTGCTTGAAGATTCATGAAGATTCGTATAAGTGGTGTTCTCGATCACCAGTATTTCACCCCGTTAGATTTTTGGTTGCAGGAATATCATATTCTTTGTCCATTGAAGCTCCACGGCATTTTTGGAATACTTCGAAGGTCAATCACGACATCTGTATTCGACATTCGACCTCTCGAAAAGGCATTGGCATCTATGCTGATATGTTATATTTGTTTGGATCAAACGGCTCATTTGCATAATACCTCGTTATAGGGATCATTTGAAAATTTTTACTTTAAAATAAATGCTTTGTGTCATGCTACAGAATACTTAGCCTGAATTGCATAAACATCTCAGTATGACATGTGAGCGCCCTCTTTCGGTTTTTTTAGAATAATTCTTTCACGCAGTGAAAAAAATTGCAAATCCCTTTGATTTTATTCACGCAAATCAATTTTTTCGATCATTGTATCTTTTATTATAATTTTTGAAGTTCATATTGTGACTCTTTTATATTCTGTATTTTTAAACAGAGCTAATACTATCTTTAATATTGAAATGGCACTTGGGTCGCTGCTTATGCATTTATTGTTTCAGCTAGAAAATTCAAATTAAGAAAGTTTATATTTATGGAAATATAGGGGATTTACATCTGAACTGTCAGGATATTGACGATTTTGTGATACAATCACAGCTTTTATAATAAAAATCAATATATTTTTTAAAAATCATGCTCCTTGCGCATTTTTAAGAAACCCTATTTAAATCATTCAAAAACGACCAATTGATATTATATGGTTGATGAAACTTTATAATGAAATAAATATTTACCTTTACAGTTGCTTTTTGATATTTCAGTAACTATATGAGCAGGAACTTTTCAATTGGAACCCAATTAGCATTAAATAAGATTCATCAAATCATTAAAAAAACGATGGCTTTTTAAAATATATGACTCGTCTCATTCAATTGATGTTTTTATCTTGTAAAAGAATATTGAAAACTAATCTCTTAATTTATTAATATTAGCTATAAGTAGCATATTTCAACTAGAAAGGAAATTTATGTAATGCAAATCAAATGTAAAGTAGAAATCAATTTCACTGGCATTTCGAAATTACTTATAAATTCTTCCAATTCGAATACACTTTCAATTATAACCTGCGATATCAATCAGCATCTGAATATTCAGTGTATTGATGATCAATGATAGCGTAAAATGAATAAATGATGTATATATGTTTTTTCGTTTGCTCACAATTTAGTTAAAATAAAATATTTGGAATAAATAGTTTTATTTAATTCATATCTACGCGTCTTCAAATAGAAAAAAAACTAAATAAACCTTTATTTCTCAACAACTGGAATTGGTTGATTTGCATTATGCATTTGAATTCCTTTTTAATCAATTTAATCAAATCTCATGTTTGAGAGATTTATATCTAAAAATTCTTTTCTTTAAGAATTGGAAAGAATTGAAGAGTTTTGAGCGTTTTTAGAATTATTTTTTCATTCTTAATGGTTCTGAATAATTTAAATATAGATCAACTTGAATTTTCATATCATCAAGATATGTAGATAAATCCAATTGTTTCCGAAACTAAACATTTCTACCAAAGAATTCATTTCCAGTAACCGTTTTGGGGAAAATTGAACAATCAATATCGTTCTTCAGATATTACTATTGAAAACGATTTCTTTCCGTTTCTAATTTTTATTTTCTTCTTTTACGGTTTTATACTTAAAATAATAAACAGAAAAGATATGAAAGAACTTCAATAATATTTCGAATTCTTATTAAAAGGATGGCAACATTCTCTTAAATTCTTTATTTATTTGATGAAACCTTTTCAGGCTTAATTAACAGTTTCTAGAAAGAAAAAGAACAAGATTTCTTCTTTGTGGTTTTATATATTCTTATTTTTTTATGAATGTTTTCTGAGAAGTTTGTGTAGAATTATTCGTAATAGAAATATGTAAAATAGTGCGATTCAAGATATTGATTCAACAGCTTCGTGATATTGATTGCTTTCATAATATTCCAAATTTAACAAAACCGAACTCTTTTTTAAATCAATACTAAACTGCCGAATTCTTCGGACTTTTAGAAAACCAGGAATGATAAAAAGTAAGTTCTTTTGAATATTATTTTCTTCTTAAAATATCCATGAAAAAAACTTTATCAGTGCTTCATTTCGGCTTCGAAGATTTTAAATCAATTGTTCAAAGGGTTTTAAATCCTTTTATTTTTGCATTAAATTTTATCTCTTACTTAAAAGTTGATTTTCTTCTAAAAACAATGAATATAAATGAACAGAAAAAAAAACTGGATAATTTTTGAACAAAAGAAACAATATATTCTGTATTTGAGAATGAGAATCACAGCAGAAATAAAATTTGAATGAAATTATTTCACTACATTTCTTCCATTCACATGAAAAATGTATAATGTATTTGCGATAAATCAAACCACGCGAAACTGACTGTATATTGACCGTAAAAAATTTATACTATCCAATAAATCTAATCTGTCAGTTCTTAATATATGAAGAGTTTACGGAGCATCTAAAAAACAATTTTAGAACTAAAATGATTTATATTCGGTAAATAATTTTAAAACTTATAATATTTCAATATAATTATTTACCTAATACATTTAATGATATAAATTGTGCTGAAAGATAAAATACTTTAGATTAAATACTCTTTTGGATGCCTTAATTTTTTTTTCTCGCTGAAATGTTTCAGTACACAAATGCTGCATATAAAAAAGATATCAGTTTATCCAATAAAGGATTTTTCATATATATTTTTGGATATATTCCTTTAATTACAAATAATTCACAATAAATATGAGAAAATATATTTATATAATAATCAAATTACAGAAAATTCAGAATATTTAGAAAAAAAGGTTTTGATGGAAAAATAGCAAAAACTATTAAAAGAACGTAGTTTTAATAAATTTTCTCAACATGGCTAAATACTTTCATTGATCATTTCGGATGGCATCAAGCAAGTTTTTTATCCAAAATATATCACGATTTACTTGAAGTCATGAGTTAGAAATTAGTCATAATAATACTACCCTTCCAAAAAAAAACTTGAATATTTTTTTCACCGAAAATATTTTAAAATGCAAAAAACATTTAAAAATGACTTCCATTTAAGAAATTCTGTTCACAAATTTTCATTGAAATCATATGCATACTAGAAAAATATTTCAGAATCTTCCATAAAATAAATTTAAAATATTTTAAATTACAAAAAAATACCAAATATCGAAATTTTACTTAAAGTAAATGAAATAAGAAATGCCTTTTTCAACAAATTTCATTCTGCTCTAATCTTAATGAAACTCGCAAAATTAATATTTTATATATTAAGAAGTGAAAATTGACATTTTAAGTGGAATTACACTGTTATTTTTATTCACTTCGTTCGAGATAACCAGCATCTCATACAAGTTTTAATATTCCCTGAGACCCATTTACAAGTAATACAATTAATTTTTTAATGTAATAGAAAATCATTCCATTGATCTATTAAATCAATTTATTACGAGAAGAGGATATTAATTGCCGTTGAAAGCTAATTTTTAGAGTCCATTTAGATTTTTTTATTTTCAATTCATTGAGTTTTCAAATTAAAACGAATGCATTAAAAATTGTTATTAATCCATTCCATACTATTTTATAATTATAGATAATAAATACTTCTTCAGACAAACATAATTATTTTTACCAATCCAACTTTAACTACATAGAACAATCTATTTATTCCTCTACATATGAATTTTTTTTGTCAAAGTTCTCACCTTTAAATGTCAAAGACCCCAAGTTTATGATTATTTTTTGTTATATTATCGGTTCCTTTATTTCCTTGAAAACTGCAAGAATATTTTCATCTTTAATCTTTATTTCACTGTTGTATTTAATTAAGATTTTATGTTAATTTCTATAAACCATATTACGATTCATAATGATAAAAAATCATACCCCCATATCCACGTGCTCCAACATCGTTTGAAAATTTAGTCACTCTTTTTGGAAAACACAGAATAAATCAAATCGTTTTACAGAAATATATATAGCAACAATTTCCAATTGGAAAAAAGCCTAGGATCTCAATTAAAGGACGAAAATTTCTTGAAGAATCAGAGCGCAATTGTATTACTTCGAATTTTTTTAAACCGGAAATTGAAATTTATTTTATTGAATGAAAAAAAAAATCATCTCAGCCTCGGTCTTCCTTCGATGCAAAGTGATGAAGCAGAAAAAAAAATTATCTTTTCTCTTCCCTATGTTAGGCCCTCCAATTAAATTAACTTCAAAGCAAGATATTCGTATCTGTCTGCCTGCAGAACCTCTGTGATTTCGAATGTCAAATAGAAACACTAAAAGTGGGCCTCGTATTCTTTGAGAACCCAATTCGATTTTTATCTCTCAACCCCTTTGAAGGTGTTTGCTTATCATTGATTGAAATATTTAAAATTTCATTTCGCTGATCAGAGAAAACATTTCACTTCTTCAGATAGAATTCTTGATTTAATTAACTATTGAAAAGTACATGATGTACATAAATAGAATCAAAATTCGACTACTTTCTCAGATCTGTATTAGAATTCAACATTGTTTCTCGCAATATTTATGAGATCTTATCTTGCTAGAAATGTTTTAAATACGAAAAAAATAAGACATTTTGTCTCCCGTTATCAATTTTATTTATTTTATTGTTGTTTTCTTCGAAAAAAGTTATTTTCGGTTGATAAACTCTTAACGGAACTCAAAAATAGTTAATGCTTTCACATAAATATTTGTTTTGCTTTCATCAATAACTTGATAAAAGGAAAGTTTTCTTAGATCTTCCTTTTTTTTGGAGTTTTATTTCATTTCAAGTGTTTGAATAAATGATATTTTATATATAAATTTTTATCTTTGATTTTTATAAGCAAAATGTATTTTCTTCCGACTGTTTAAACATAAATTTATTAAACTTTCTTTAGAAATTTGAAAGAAAATGCAAAATTTGCGATCATGGCTTAATGTTTTATTTCTTTTGTTTATAAATAGATTAGTTATGAAGAACATTTTCCTTACCAAACTATTGTCTGCTTTCATCATAATTTTTTAAGATAATGTTTCCATTATATATCTTTTTTTTTAATGGCTACATTCAAACTCGTCAAAACTATTTTCAATTTAAAAGAGCTTGTTCTTTCTTTTATTCAAGAAACGTAAAATTTTATTATATAATTCAATCGGAATTTATTTTTTTAAATATAAATAAGGCAATCGAAAGTTGTTGATCTTTACACTTTTTTATGTGTATATTCCTTTAAAACGAATATTATATTCTGTTAACTATAATTGTTATGCTCTGTTATTTACTTTTAGAATACTTTTAACTTTGTTATAGCTAACCAGTTTGCTTACAGAAAAAAAATTGGTTTTAAAGGGCATTTTTAGTTGTCTCTAAGATTTCAAATTCATGCTATTTTGTAAACATATTTTATGAAAGTTTTGAGCTTATGTGATTTCCATATGCAAATTTTCATTAATGTCTATCTCCAAAAAATTATCTAGAGTTTCTACTTATTTTCGTTAGTAATTCTCTATTGATCTTTTAATACTTTGGAATATATTAAAGACTTGGTATTTCATAATAACATATAAACATAACAAAAATATTCTTTCTTTTCATTCATAACCTAAAAAGATGTCAAAATAATACTGATAATAATTTAAGTAATTCCTTTTTCATATTTACTAATTGAAATATATTTATTATCAGAAAGTATGGGATACATTTTTCAAAAATTAATATGAATTTTTAATTATACAAGAATTTATTTAAATTAATTTACTTTCTTTACACTGTGTATTGAAAAAATGGGTGCTTAAATTTTGTTCAGCTGTGTATTCCTGATTTTTTTAAAAAATATATTAAGAGGTTAAACTTTTAATATATTCAGAGCCTAATTATTAGCTAAACAATTAGCTTTAATTAAATATTGATTTCTTATAAAAATCCCACCCTGGTGATATATTTGAGAAAAATTAATTTTTTTCCTTGTCATGTCCTTAAGGCTGCTTTCAGTTATGATGGAATTTAAGATTCTATAGTAAAGATATTAAGATTAAAAAAAACGGAAGTGATTAAAAAAATGTAAGGCATTCTTTTAATAGTTGACTGAAAAGTCGATCGAATTTTATATGAAAAATTAAACTCATTGGAAGGATCATAAAAAAAACTTGAATCACTGAAAACAATACGACATAAAAATTGAAACACATTGAATTTCAGAAAAAAAATCATGATAATGATTAAAAAAATTTTAAAAGATTTCCAAACGAGTCTGAAATATCAGTTTAATGAAAATATTTTCATAGGCACAACACACCTTTACACGTTTGTTGAGACTTTCACTAGTGATAAAATAATATTCTTTTTATATATTACTAATATAAAATCCAATTACCTTAAAATTGAAAAAAAAATTAAAAAAATTTTTTGTAAGAAGTTTAATAATTGGAAATAGTATATAAATGAGAAACTTTAGTAAATATATTTTAATATTAGTTCCAAGCAACATAAATATTAGATTCTAATACAGAATTTAGTGAAAATGAAATATAATTTAATCTTTCCAATTCAAAAACAAATAATCATTCATGTGCAGAGTATTTAGTTAATTACTGAAACTCGATCACGGAAACCTAATATTTATTTTGCATCCACTTATAATTCAAAAATTCATCTAAAGATAGTTTTTTTGTTTGTTTAATAATGTAAAAGACATTCTTCGCATTAATATTTTTTTTCTGATTTAAAATAATGAAATACCGTCTTAGAATATTTCTTGGTCATTAACAATCCAATTAAGAATTGTTTATTCAATTTAATTTTAGTCCAATAGTAAAGTAGGAATTAAGACGTTGCAATGCTGAAGAAGATAGTTAAAAGGTTTGTTTCATAGATATACTCATAATCAGAGCTGAGCAAAATCAGTAGACCAACGTCCATTTCAACAATGAATTTCTTCTTGCAATCGTGCTATCCGATGAAAAATTAGCAAATGAAGCAAAATTATGCATCAAATTTTCAATTTTCTCATAACTCTCTCAGATAGAAATTCTACTCGGAAATATCTTAATTAAGACAGTCAATTTCCAAAGGTACTATTTAGATGCCCGGGTTGCTTGACCAAGACTATTTATTCACGACTGCTCCATGGCACTCTATTTTTAACCCATCCACGTAGTACGAATACTGACAGCCATGCCTTATCTTTCTTATTCTCTCGGTAAATGTCCAGTTAATGCATTCACTCCATATTGTCATATACAAGAGTTGGGGCATCTACTTGATATAGTCATATACAAGAGTTGGGCATCTACTTGATATGGTTATATACAAGAATTAGAGCATCCCCTCCATATAGTCACGTACAAGAGTTAGAGCATGCTCTCCATGCAACCATATACAAGAGTGAGAGCACCCCCTCCATACAATCAGGTGCAAGAGTGAGAGCATCCCTTCCATACAATCAGGTACAAGAGTGAGAGCATCCCTTCCATACAATCAGGTACAAGAGTAAGAGCATCCCCTCCATGCAATCAGGTGCAAGAGTGAGAGCATCCCTCCATACAATCAGGTACAAGAGTGAGAGCATTCCCTCCATACAATCAGGTACAAGAGCGAGAGCATCCCCTCCATGCAATCAGGTATAAGAGTGAGAGTATCCCCTCCATATAGTCATGTAGAAACAAATATTACATCCTACCGGATTACTATAATCAAAAAATGTTAACATCTACTTTGGAGAGGGTTGTATATTGTATAAAACCCTCCGCTTATCTGGTCCCACCTTCATCTTCAGTTTAAGAGCAGAGATTACTCTAATTACATAGCATTAAATGGTCGTGAATAGCAGGCCAAAAAATGACTTCACGCCTCTCTTTTGTCTTGACTTAGCAATAGAGGATAATACAAGTATCATTGGAATGGTTTTCTAATAGTCAACTCTAATGAAAATCAATGAAACATAATAAAAAGACTTGTTAAGCAGAGGCAACTAGCAATAAAATCCAGATAAATGAAGAAAAGATTCATTGTTAATATCACATTGCAACAGCTGAGAAACTAAAAGCATTGTTGAATACCATTGGGACGATATAGCGAAGTCATAATTGATACTATAGATTACTCATTTAAATATTAACTGCCATAAATAGAAAGTTTTGCTTATGTCTTTATTCCTGTATTACCTTTTCCTCTTTGTAACTATTGTTACGATTAAAAAATATTCATCATAATTTTCCAAATTCTTGATTAAATTATCTTGAAAATTGTATGCAAGTGATGGTAACATGTAAATAGCTTAACATTATTACTTTTCTGATCCATAAAACTTTGAAAATGTGGTTTTTCCAAAATGTTTCTACAATTTTTATCACTCTATATGACGCTTCAAAGTACTCTTTATTGTCTTAATTTCGTGAATGTTTATATTTAATTGAAATTGTTTTGTTAAAAAGCTGAAACTGTTCCAAATATATGCCCCATACTTTGAGTATTACAATGATGTCATAACTTCCAATACATAATTTTATGGTCATGGTGAAACAATCGTACAGAAATTTGGCTAATATAACGACCGATTTTTAAGTAACTGAGCAGATGAGAAAAACATATTTATAATGAAATTATGAACTGAAATTAAATAGTTCAAATTAAGATTTCTTTCATTGAAAGGAAATTTCAACTTAATATTATTGATATTTTATATGCTAATATAGTTATATTATATTGAATTAGTACTTTATATTATTGTATATAATATAGTATACTAATATTTTATATAATACAAAATACTGATTTTTTTTGCTTTTTTTCTGTAAAATCTTTATCTATAAACTTAAAGTTAAAAGGGGGCTAAGTAATTGGCTTTTTGTAAGAAAAAGAAGCAAGTGAAAATATTATGATTGCAACAAATAAATTTTTATTATTAATTTCAGACATAAAAGTTCTATAGCATTTTATTTTTTAAATATTTATATTATATAGACATACTGAAGATAAATTTGTATTTACATGGGAGATATGGACAAAAATGCCAATATACTTACCAGAAAAGTATTTTAAAAAATTGAGAAAGGTGTGAAAAGTTAGACAATAATGTCCAGATATCTGACTGTTTGTATCAAGAGGTTAGTTGAAAATGAGAAAAAGATATAAAAAATAAATAATTATCCTTTTCAACATCATAATAATCCCATAGTTGTTTTTTTTGTCATCGAGATGAACAGGTTAATGAAAGCTTTTTGAAAGACTAAAATCTGTTATAGTAACACACGTCTTTTGTCCGCACTGCACCTGGCTTCTTTTCAAAATATTTTTAAATGCAATTTTGGCCTTGAAACCCTTCCTGATTATATAATTAGGTGTCAGAAAGCAGAAAAAAGATAAACGTAGTATGTAAAATTCTGTTTGATTCAGAATCATTTCATTTGAAAAACAAATTTTTTTAAAGTAAATTTTCTTTTCCATTATAAATAACATGTAATTTAATATATTCACAATTTTTTATTATTATTCTTATTCAGTAATTAACATTTTTTTCATTCCAGGGCTTGATGTTTTTGGGCTGAGGTTTTTGGATCAACAAAAATCCGTATGCGAAAAATAAAAATTCCGTTAGTGAAAAATTGAAATTTTATTATCTGCACGAGAATCTCAAAATAATAATAATAATTAGCTTTTAATATCGTGTTGCCAAAAAAAGCTCTGATTAAAAAAAATTAGTTAATGACTGCAGTAAGTAAAACCTAGAAAATTTTCATTTTGAGCACGTCATTAATGCGTGACAAAAATAATAATAAAGGCGAGACAAAATCTTTTTGGATCGTTTGCATTGATAAAGTGACTCATTCAATGAAAAGATTAAAATGAATAAAAATATCATTTAACTTGCACGAGCACGTGCTGCTTGGTCGTTCAAGAAATTCTGTTCTGTCATGATACATTGAAATATGCATAGCAGATTTCATTTTAATCTTTTTTATTATTAAGATGCACTAATATAAAAATATAAAATATCCTGCCTACCTCCCTATATAAGTAGTAAACGAAAAGAAATATTTTAATCTTCAAAAATGCAGTGACTCAAATTTGATGAATTTTCATGTTTTATACAATTCATACACTACAGTTTTGGAAAATCAGTAAGTACTATTACTCAAAAACAGGACTAACTGCAGGGTGGCATGATATCTTTACACCAAAAAGATAGACTTCTATTCAAATTGTAGGCGAAATCCGAGAGAAGTACTTCTATTTGTCAGATGGTGAGAAAGTGAATTCGATTACTCAAAAACTCAACAGATTTTATACGATTTGACTATTGTTTTATAGAAATTTTACTAGAATTGAAGTTTTGTGCCTTATTTTGTGCCAAATCCAATACGAGTTTCACTGCCTGTCAACATGTCTATTTGTACATATCGGAATGCAACAACTCAAAACAGAGAAAGGCCGAATCTCTCAACATTAGTGTATAATACTAAAATTGTAAATATTTATCTAATTTTTAATTAAATCTGTCAAAGATTAAACTTCTTGTTCATTCGTGTGTTTTTACAAAATAGCTAAAAATAGAGTGAGTGAAGGGTTTGAGATTCTTTAGTACCATTAGAAGTGTACAGCGGCATCAAATATTCAGCCTTATTTGCCAACTAGTGGAAGTGGAAATG
Organism: Argiope argentata; assembly: GCA_026289955.1. NCBI lineage: Eukaryota > Metazoa > Arthropoda > Arachnida > Araneae > Araneidae > Argiope > Argiope argentata. Next base: position 149,103 of record JAOUZG010044950.1, on the reverse strand, counting down.
CATGCTAGTTTCATTGTACTACGAAGCTAAGCTCAAAATGGGCAAAATCAATCTGAGATCAATCTTCCTAGATGATAATTTTGATTTGATTAATAATAATAACAAAACATGCTTCATAATGATTCCTTAAATACTGAAGGAAAATTTAGTTAAGGTTAAATAATTAAAAACAACACCGAAATTAGAGCCTCTCTCACTACGAGGTCCACACACGTCAAAAACAGCAGATGATTCTTCTCAGAATGAAGAATGCATGGAATGCCATTACATATATTATTTTTTCGTATTCATGCTTCTACATAATTTTCTCATTTATCTGAACATTTTTACCTAACGTTTGTCAGTGTATTGATAAGTTTTTTCAAATTCTCATTTTGATCCTTTTTTTAACCTCTTTTCTTTTATATGTCCATTTGGGTTTTTTTAATTTCGGTTTTTCATATTCTGACTTCACGGATACCTAAAAATTGCATTGGTATTTTTTTCAGTTTTTTTTTAAATTTTTTGTTTTGCATTGCATTTTTTTTCTGTTAATAGGTAATTACCTACTTCTAATACGATCTTAGTAATTAGTTTTGATTTGAATATTCGCTAACGTTATGTAATAAGACTCTACTGCAAAAAAAAACTGATATTATCAAGGTAGATACTATTTGCCAACGGATTCTAAAACCGTCAGCGTTTGGATTAGTTTAATTCGACAAAATAGGGGGACGGGGGCAAGAAATATGAAAGAAGCTGTTTACATTTAACAATAAAATAAGCTCGGATTGCTTGCAAACTAAGCTAAAATAATAAAACCAAGAAAGATACGACACTCACACACACGTGACGAAAATGAAAGAAAAAGTAGAATTCAAGGTCAAGGAATGAATCTGAATTATACCGTCCAACTTTATCGCCAAATTTGAAGTCATCGCCAATGAGTTTCTAAACCGCCAATTATAGCAATCCGGTAATGGTGTAATCCGTTGATCTTTATCTCCAGATTCAAATCCGTCGCCAAAAAGTTACTAAACCACTGACGATCGTTGGCGAAGACGGTAAAATTAGGTAAGTACCACCGTCTCTACGTCTCACCCTTTAGTGAGATAGAATCGCTGAAATGTGGTCATTTATGGGTGCTTAAACGAACTGTAATTTTGCGGTAAAAGACGAGACAAAATCAAAAAATATTAAATAAGATCTAATATATTATTAATACGACAAAAATCCAGATTAGCATATCTTCTAATTGTGCACAGAATTTTAAAATTATGATAAAAATATAATGCTAAAATTATTTTAATTTATAATTCTATCACTAAATTTTAAACAAGATTGGAGTAATTTTATTTGAATTTTTTCGGATATAAAATGATTGTAATTATTACTACTAGTCTAAGACAAATAAATACGTTATATACAATATTTCCAAGAAATATATTAATTTTTATAAAATACATGGGTTTTAGAATAAGTAATATATGTTCATTTACAATGCACATACTTATGTGTAAATAATTTAATTATATACATATATATAATAATATTTATATTAAGGAACTAAACATTTTTAGAGTTTTTTTAAAGGATTAAATGAAGGAATAGTCTATCTTATTTATAGCTGTACACTGTTAAATTGTAAGCTTTTAGAAACAACTCTACATTAAATTTAAGTAACATCTTACAAATAGAGTCAGAAAACACAGGAGCTCTATAAGTTTTAGCAAATATATTTTTAAATTTTGCGAGTAATTTTTGATTTCTTTTCAATTTTTAAAGAATCTAAAAATAAAGATTGTGCGAACCTGAAAGTTTTAGAACATTTATTTTTAAACATAAAACTACCTATCTGCTCTTAAAGGATGTTTATACTTCTTTAACAGAGGTTCTGTTGGAGCTTAGACCTGAAATACATTTTGACTACTGGGACATTCGCCAGTAAGTGCGTTGTATCATTTTATTCCGATACTAGTTCTACGCGATAAATTTCCGTTCCCGTGAGTGCTTGTTAGGAGACTCTAGTCCGAAACAACGGAATTCTTCAGGGCATTCCTGCGTGACATTGTTTATTACATGTTACCAGCACGAAACAAGTAGCTTTGTTTCGCTTATTAAAACGGACGTGTCTGTTGTAGTCAGGTAACAGGGATATGTTTGCATCCAGTTCATTAGAGAATCAGTCAATCAGTTTTAGAATCCATGAGATCCATATTAATCAAAAAAAGGTTCGATTTTTGCTGATAAATTTAAGATAAATAATTTTTGGAGCGAGCTACATTAAAATAATTTTTAATATACGAAGTTTTATTATTTTAAAAATAACTATATGGTATCTTAAATTAATGAAATAACATTTACAGATGGGTGATAGGATCTTACAATCTGACAAATTAATTAGCCATTTAGTTACACTAATTCTAGAAATAGCTTTCAAATGTTAAATCATTTTTCTTACAATTGGCAGACTTACATACTACCTTCACTAGAGCTCCATTTTCTTTCTTTTTTAGTTTTTTTTTTTTTTTCGATTTTGATTTAAAATAAGTTGGTTGATATTTATTAACTTTCAAATATTAATAAAAATAATTTTCCAATAAACATGTATATCCCGATTTTCATTTTTTCAGCTTTCGTTCGAAATATATCACTTTTTTATAACGAATGAGTATGCGTTATTTATATCTAATACAAAAAAAGAAAAAGCAGTTTGAAAACCATCTAAGTGAATTTAGTTAATATTTTCCAAATTCTATCATTTATAAATTATACAACATGGCTCCGATTAGAATTTTCCGAATAATGCTATGAACATGAACGATTTTAAAGTAAATTGGAACACTATATAAAATCAATTACATCAATCTTAAGAACTAGTAAAAAATTATTTGAATTCCTAATATAAAAATACATAATAACATTATCAAAGAAAATATTTAGTCAAAATTAATAATTATTTTAAACAAAAAAATGAGATAACATTGTGAACAGTTGTATGGTAAGCAATGATTTAGAAACTGAAATTTATCCTTGTCACTTCTTAGGTATCATGCGAGTATGAATTGATTCCATTGACTTATTTATTGTTAGTGACTTGTCATTACTTTTTAAGAATATTTAGGTAATACACAAGAATTGATACTTTTTATATTATAATGTGGGATATTTACTCTGATATGAAAATATTTAGATTTCAATATTCTCTTAGAGCAGCTCGGTCCCCGTTTTGACTGCTTTTCGGAAAGTATAGCACCTTTCATATAATAAGAAATTCAGACCAGTGTTTTCTAGAAAATAAATACTTAAATAACGAAGAGGAGAAAAAAATATGAGAATATAATTGTGACAAACTGATAGTTCTGGTGGTAACTCTTTAAAAAAATTTAATATTTTTCAGGCATTTATAAATAATATTTCTTCTAAGTACGGGAATATTCATGTAAAGAATTAGATGAAAATTTATAAACCATTTTGTAATACCTCCTTAATTCTGCGTAATTAAGAAAAACATTAAAATTTTTGTAATTATATTAAGATCTCTAAGTTGCTACTTCATTCCGCTGTTTGCCTTCTGAAAAAATACGTGGTGTTTTTTAAAATTAATTATTAGCTGATACCTGTCGAGTTGCTGTCTAATAAGAAATAAATTTGGAAATATCATTTGAAATATCTATCTTGTTTAATTAATAATGATATTTATTTTCCTGTCGACAATGAGTGTGCCCGTTCTTTATTTATTTGAATAATCTATAATAGAGAAGCATAAATAGTATTTATTCTATTTTTGTTTCTTTATTATACAATTGCTTTATGATATGCAATATTTTTTTGTTGGTTTTCCATTTTTAGAAAAAACAAATGTCTTGACTGTCCGACTCATGAGCGTCCAGCATATAAGCGACCATGCGAAAAAGATGGATTTTCTAAGTCCAATCCTCACTTGAAGTGATTTACTTGTTGCTGTTCATCGAGAATACAAATCGAATCGGAAACTGCAGTCGTCTGAAATCAAAAGGCATGTTGGTGGGAATATTGAGAATGCGTGTAATGAGCACATCTTCACCATTAGGCTTTCCGTTAAGAATAGTTGCCCTGATTCTTGGTCTTGAGATTCTGAAGATCATGGATTTGCAATTCGTAAACGATCTACTTGATTGCTTTCTTATTTGAGAATTTCGAATTCGCCTATTTCTATGTGTGGCGTTAGTAGATCTGCTAAGCGATGAATATTTGAGAGATATTTTTTAAAAAACAATTAACACGATATACGCTGGTATAACCGAGCTACCATTTGTCGATTCACTGAATAAACAGGAATATTACTGTTTGTTTTGGAAAAGTTCCATTATATATTATTTAGCTGTATCGACATCGATAATAATAATTCTATTTTGTATATGTAAATTAAACTCTGAATAACGTGTGCACGTTGAATGACAATATCTTGTTTAGATGACTATCATAAAAGAAAAGAAATAAGCCTTTTAACTAAATATTTCCGATTTATTTTCACATTTAATGATTAGCATCGATGATAATAATAAGAATTTTTACATTCCAAAATATCTACGACAAGAGCACTGAACAATTATACATTGACGACTCATTTCAAAACGGTACAAAAAAAAATTAAAGAAATTTTTTTTGGCTGAAATATATTTTTAAAATAACAAAAGAAATCTTTTACATAAAATTTAAAAAAAAACCTAGCTTATGCAAGTTCATCACTCTCAAAAGACTCTGTTTAGCAATTAAAGTATAACCAAGTGAAAACCCAAAAGACAAACTAGAGCCTTGAGAGAAAATTTATATGGGTTATAATCGCAATCTAGCCAAGATTTGAGATAACACTCAAAATACAAAGAAGTGACATAAGAATGCAAAAGATCACCTTATAATGTCTAATTTTATTTGAAATTAAAACAGGAATATCAAATATTATGCTAGATTCATTCTTTGCTAATATCCCACAATCAATTATTGCATCGTTGTTATTGCTATTTTTATGAAAAATATCACGAATTCGAGTTCTTGCAGATATTTTTAACATATTCGTTAAGAATTTCGTAGTGAAAATGTTTCGCATGCGATCTAAATTGACGATTTATTAATTAGTCTCATACTGGGATTCTTTCACAGACAGTATTTGAGGTAAAATATTTGGTCATAGCAGACATTGGAAAATGACTAGTTTTTTCCATACTTTAAAATCTGAATTTTAAAAAAAATAAACTTTTTGAAACGAAATTGTAAATATAACGACAGTTTTTTTGTTGTTAATATATTTCAAAAAAACTTCAAGTTCCTGTGACCTGTGAGTTTGTATTTTATCGAGTTTTGATCTGAGGTATGGTTTGGTCTAATTGTCATGTCATCTATGTTCTCTGTATCTTCAAGTCTATATAATTGAGGCATCCATTTTTTATCTAAATTTAATATAAAGCTAATATATTTTGTAAAGAGTAATCTGTAATCCCTAACGTAAAAAAGAGAAACTGATTGTATTTAGAAATGAATAATTCAATGTAAATACTCCCATTTGTTGTTCTAGTGTTCCGCTTTACAACGGAAGGAGGGGTACAGTAGCTTCTGAAGGTATGGACCCTTGCGCACCCGAGGGCAGAAATCTGACTTCTAGCTCACAAACGTCACAAATTCTTTTTACGGGGCTGACTTCATTAATGCATTTTATTCATTCATACGCAGATCGCAATTTCAATCTTGAGCAGAGATTGGTCACCCTGACCCAGTACCCCCAGTGGTATTATTCACGGCAGGAAGGACTTTGGAATCACGACAGATTTAACGTGCTCCAACCGTCACACACACACATACATACGAAAAGTTTTCGGCCGGCGGGGTTCAAACTCGCAACCTAAGGAATGAGCGTCTAACTCTCTACCAACCAGGCCATCTAGCTTCAAAATATTCCAGTAAAATGAAAGATTATCAAATCGGGAATTTTATTCTGAACAAGATTTAAAACAGAATGCTACATTTGAAATTATACTGCGTAATATAAATGTAAAATATTCAGTATGCAAACCATAGTAAATAACACTATCAACCTTAAAATTACGATTTAAAAGGATGAAAATAAAACCTCGAACATAAGTGCATCAAACTATCCAAATGTTCTAATTTTTGTGGACTTTAAAAAAACCACACTTTCAATTTTTAAAGAAAAGGTTTATTTCAAAAAATAATAAAAAATAACAAATATAATTGCAGAGTTAATATCTTCTTCATGAGATTTGGAATTTCTACTCTGCTGCCGCCTTTCGTATTTTGAAGGATATATTGCCCTCAAAAAATAGTTTAAAACCATATCTATGGCGAATGTTAGCAATCTGGAGCCTAATTTCCTTTTATTTATTTCATAAAAGTAGCTATTGACACTTCTAAACACAATGAAATATAAAAGCACTTTTATATGCTTTTTTTTATCTTTTCAAATTTGAGATTCACTCTAATAAACACCATTCAATATAAAAAAGAATTTCATATGCCACTTTTTTCTCCATCTTTTTCATATTTGAGATTCAAATATTTATAGAATTCAGAAATTTAAGTTTCACTGAATTTCAACTTCGTATTTGAACGAAACTGTATCTCAATTCCCGCATTTGCACAATTTAAGTATACTGATTCTATATTTGTTGAGAAGATATATACATATAACGAAAACTTTTCTTGGAAGAATTTATGATCATTTTATTTCAGATTAATTCCTAATGCTTAAATTTTTCTTTGTATTTTTTTGTTTTAATGAATTTTTCCTGAACTTGATTTATTCAGGAAAATAAATAGGAGTTTTAGAAATTATGCTCCAAAATGTTTACTGAAAATTATATTATATACATGCGTTTGTAAGGCCATGAAGTAGATACCTTGGTCAAATTAATCAGAAAAGTGTAAAAATAATTCAAATATCACTAATTAAAATCTTTTATTTAAATCGGTTAATAGTCAAAATTTCTTAAATTGATGTTCATTATTGTATCAAGGTGTTGCATATGTTTCTTACGTGAAATTAATTCACAATATTTGCTGTTTAAGATGTTATTTATTTTGTTATATAAGAATCCATTTTTCTGTAATACCTTCTTCCATCTCTCAGGAAGCCTCGTTATGTCTTCTATCCAAAACTTTTAGGTTTTGGACCAGAAATAATCCTCAAAATGTGCTTTTATTTTGTTGAGGGATTTAAAGAGCTTACCAAGAACAGAATTTTTTTAAGAACAGAAAGAAGTAATTATCAGATGGCGCGAGATCTGGATATTATGCAGGAGCGGTAAAACATCCCAATCAAACCGGAGGAGCTTTAATCCCTTAGGACTAATGCAATATATGGTCTCGCATTGTCATGATGTAAAACCAATGCCTCTTTGGTTCATTAATTCTAGCCAATTTTTTCAATGGCAGCTTTGAATTGATCCTGTTGGTGACAGTATTTCATAGAATTTATTGTTTTACCTTTAAAGAAGGAACTCGTAGAAAGTTATGCCTTTTCAATCCCACCAAATAAACAGAAGAACTTTGTTGGGTGTAACAGAGTTCTGGTACGACTGAAACCGATGATATATATCCCTAATAGATAGCCCTGCATGTTTGAACAAAAAGCGCCAGATGAAGCCATTCGTAGTATGGCGAGAAAAATTCTTGGAACACCATAATAAAAATAAACTAGACATATAGTAGCTTTCTCAAGAAATACAAACTCATTTCTTTCTTTTTTTTCATTATTTCAATAAAAAATATGGTTATTATAGTTAATTTTTAGGCTATTACAGTAAATGCATTTTATTTGAATATATATATATATATCACCACTGAATAATTCTTACATCCTTTGGATTTGTTCTTTGCCTCAAATATTTGTTGATATCTAGATTGGAGATCTGAAAGACGATTCGCACTCAGAAGTGCGATGGGGTTTTTTCGATGTGTTTCCCAGCGGAATTGATTCGAGAGTGCATGACAACTTAATGACGAGATTTCTACATAGAAAGTAACCTTTTCATACTTATTTTTTAAGCCGATAAAGTATTTTGTTAAGTAACACCATTTGTGTCTTTTTTTTATTCAGAAATTGACAATATTCGTACTGGATAAGTACTACTACATTAAATAGATGAGGAAAAAGGAAAAAAAGAAGTTCACTTATATTGCAGAAATTTGCTGCGTCGTTTATCTCTCTTTTAGTGGATCAGTTTAGATTATTTTTATTAAGGCCCCTTTTTAAAGTAACACTAGGGATATTTTTTGGGATGAGCCTCGCAATTTTAAAACAAATTCAGATGACGAGGACAACATCTGGACACCGCCCTATCCAAATTTCCACACCACAGCAACTGTAGGGACTTCTGTCCTTGACGGGTTTAACGTGCACCAGAGCCACTTACACGACGGTTCTTGAATGGAATATAGTCTCGAACGAGAAACCCTCCACTTCCGAAGCCGAAACCTCACTACCAGGCCATTACAGCCTTCAATTAGTGGAATTTACTTTGAAATGTTTATTGATGAAATGTAGATAAGGAATTGGAGTCATCTAATTTAGTTTAAACATTAAGGCACTGACATCAGAGTAACATGAATGTCAGTCTAAGCAATATACAATGTTTGGTAACTCTATTTACTCAATAATTTTTATTTTAAAACAAAGTAATAGTTTTACAACCATTTTCACTCAATTATCATTCAGCAGTTTGAGAAAGAAATGAAACAATTCTGATTGATATTTTCAGTTCCTTTAGATGACAGAAAGAATAATCCCGTATTAAGATAAAATTTTTAAAAAAAATGTCTTAATTTTGTTGTCGAGATAAATTTTATTGTATCTCTTTATTTTTATTATTTCTTATAAGAAAGAAATTAAAATATGTAGAGTTCAATTACTAAATGAAATTTTAAAGTGAATTTTTAATGCCGTAGTTAATTAAAAATAGAAATACTTATAAGCATATTTTCGATTAAAGAGAATTTTTTTTACGAACTAACATAAATATTAAACAACTCGTCAAACACAAGGAATCTTAGAAGAGCTTGTTTTGAATAATTAAATGCAACTTCATCCAAAGATTTAATCGAGTCTCAACTACTTGTGTTTCTTCCACCAAGTCATTGTTTAAAGCTTATGGGGAAAAAAGATTTAAGAAAATTCGCTTTTTACTATTATTTATTTGTTGATTTGTGGCAATACATTGTTGATTGAGTGGAAGATTACATCGGAACTTAAAAATGCAAACGATTATTTAAAAGAATTTTCATCGAAGATGTAAAATTGTTTTGTGTTGTTTTTAGTTAAATCAACATTCTAACAGTTAAAATTAAAACAATTTCAAACCGCAGTAAAATCATTTTCAAACAAAAAACTAAGTTAACTTGTTGATTAAAATGAAGATAATATTATTATGGTTTTAAATAATAATTACTTCTAAATGAATAATTTGCATAATAACAAAGCTCGAAGAATTTTATAATTAATTTGTACACTCTAGCAAATATAATCAATTTTTTTGCGGGTAAAAAATAATATATGCATGAAATTTCTACATTTCTATAATTATCTTTAAAAATTTTATTAACTGCTTTATAATTGCCAAAATAAGTTTAAAAGGGCAATTTTACTGGAATTGTAGTATAAAATCATTCTGAAAGAAAAAAAAAGGTCTTGCAACAATTCCTATTAAATAAAAATCTAGATCTTAATAAAAGCTGTTAATTTATAATTTTAACATTAACATTATTTTGCTTTTAAATGATTAAATTTTAAAGATTTAAGTTTATTTCAACTGCTTGTAAGGGCAGAGCTATTTAAACCAATATATAGGTATTTGTCTGAAATTTCCCAGTCAAGACGATTCATTACTTTTATCAAAATGTTACAAAAACAAAAAATGTGAAGTGTTTTAATGCTATTTTTAACCAGGCTTTGATCACTTAGATAACTTAATAAAAGATAAAATATTCAGCCCTAGAACCACAGTATTGAAAAAGATAGCTTTCTTTTTATGAAATTTTTAACACTGAACTACAAAGAATGTTTTCAGATAGTAGATCGTGTCTATAAATAATATATTTAGTGGTAAAATTTTTGTGCATGGATTAAACAACAAGATTTTCTCAAGTACTAGTTCTATTTAATTTCATAGCGTATGAAACCATGATAATGATTCAAAACATCAGGAAAAAGTTCTAAATTAATAAAAAATACGTAATTTTATTTATTACGTTTCATTTCGGAAATCCTAAAATACTTTAAGCAATTACTGATTGTGTGAAATGGTTACAATTACCATACTACTATAAAACTGTGACAGATTTAACTGATGCTTATTTAATTACTCTCTGTACAACATAAGTTAAGGTTTAGTTAAGTTATTTCAACGTCTCATTTCAATCCATCACTAGTGCTATTTTAAATGGGACTTCTTAGTTTTGAGCAAAATTCAAAGATTGGAGGCAACTCCTGAAATGCTAACTTCCTCTCCAATATATCGCACCATGCAGTGAAGAACGTTTGACTATCTAGGTATTATTTAATGTACACATATGACGAATGTTTACTGGAATCTAATTTTGAACTTGGATCTTTCGGTCAGCAAGTTTGGACAATATCGTTAGACCCCCTCTACTATTAATATAAAACAAAAATGTAAAGTATAAGGTTAATTTAGCTAATGTTTGATTTAAATGGTAGTTTACAATTTTTATTTTAAAATCCATATTTATAAAATGTTTTACTGACTTCTTTAATATTTTAATGATACAAAAATAACTAAAAATCATACAACTCTTAGTGTAATTACTGAAAGAAAAATGGATAAAGAAATGAAATTTAAAAAATTCTCATCTTAAATAAATATTATGAATTTTCTTTGAGTGTCTAAGTTAAGGCTCATATGTTTTCTAAAAATTAACTTTTTTATTCTTTATAAAAAAATATTTACTTCACTTTCGATAGTAATTGATATTATCAAAGTAGTAGATGACATTTTTCCAATAAAAAATTAACACTTTATTAAACAGCTTAAATATTTTTTATTTACAAATTCCCTTTTTTTTATTAATTCTTAGATTAGAAATTAAACTTTATGTCTGCAAATCATATTTGAAAGTTTAGAAAAATTGTAGGAAATTTAGTCATATCTTCAATTAATGATTGTTCTTTGACAAGTCATTCTTAACTGAAAGAAAATTTTCAAAGAAATAAGTGTGCCTTATATTTAAAAACACATGTAAGTTATGAAGGAAATATTCTATCATTAAGTATTCCATTATTAAATATTTTATTTCTTTTCAAATTGATTAACTAAAAGTTTATATTAAAATATTTTATAATTTTTACAAAAGAAATCAAAAGGAGCAAATACTTTGATCAAAAATGTAAGTAACTTGCAATTTAGTTTATTGCAATTAAGGGGTACTTTGCGTTTGAATCGGAAATGCAGATGATATCGCATGCAGTTAGGATGATTTCAGAGGCGAAACTTCTAATTGCAAATAATATATACAAATTTCTTCCACTCATTTGTCCCGAGCTAGAGATTTTTTAAAATAATGTACTTCTTTACCCGCAGAAAAAACACATAAATTAGTCGACAATTTTTTTTCATTGGCAGGACAATGTCATAGTACAATTTCATTCAGTAGAAAAAATAATTTGAAAAGTTATTACATAACATTTTTATTTTCATAGAATCGTGAGATAAATTTTAAATAAACTAAGTCTCAAATAAAAAAATATCTTTAAGTGAAAATAGGCATTAAAGTTATTCTTTATTTTAAAAAGAAGTACTGGGATATGCTTTAAAAATTTAGTTTTAGTTTCAGGTCCAACTTTACAATTGACTGAAAAATTACTCTAAAATAATTTTAGAACTCTAAGTAGAAAACCACTTGTAATATATAGAGGAATCATAACTATTCTCAAAATGTAGATAACTGCTGTGTAAATTCTTTGAAAAAAGTTTACTAAACATAATGAAATATGTTCATGACGATATATTCAGTTATAGTTAACTTCTTTAGATAAGATTAAGAAAACGAATTAAAAACAGGACTTGAAGAACTGAAAAGTTTCACTCAACTCATCCAAAGGAATACTGTAATGCAATTGGTACTATACTGACATTTTAGGGATTTATTCTGCAAAATCCATTAAACATATTGCACTGCAGTTGGCTATTAATGCTTCGGTTGATTTTAAAGAAATTATAATATGAATTTTTTTAGGAAATTTAAGTAATTGTAAAATCACAAAATCGCACTTTAAAAACGGATGTATAACCGCATCCTCACCATACTTTTCATTGAACCCTTTAATAATAGGAAATTTGTTAATTTAAGATATATCGTGAAGTCCCACTTTAAAGTTGGATCTTTTATTGTATAACTGTATTTTATCAGTATTTTTCACTGAATCTTTTAATAATATTGTTTTCGGATTCTGAGAAAAATCAAGTTATATTTTCTGCATAATATTCAATGCCTTCTTGAAGATATGATATTCGACCAATTTACAAAGTATTCATGTTACTTTCCTAAGTAAAATGAGTCCTTTCTTTTAGTTATTTTTAAGATTATTATTTTCCAATTTTATGATTAAATTTCAACCATAAATTTGTTACTCTAGACCACTGTATGTTTAACTGTTGTACTTAGATACCAAGGAAGAAAATTTGGCCTCGGCTATCATTTTCATTCATTACTCTTTCGGCATCCTCATTTGTATGACAGGATTGATTTATTGAGGCATCACTGATTTTTCTGTTTTTCTTTTTTTCACTCCGTTTAACATTTAGACGATCAAATAGCTTTAAAACTCGTTTAAAGAACTGAAATGGATTTCAAACACTGAATTAAAGAATTCATCTTTCTCAAAGAGTTAAAAATTTGAAAGATCTTGAATTATCGATGCTCTAATATTTATAAGCTCTCAATGACAAAATTAAATCCACAATTATTTATGCAAATGCTTTGAAAATGAGGTACATAAATAATAAATATCCAGAGATGAAAATTTCAAATTTACTGAAATAAATTGCTAACACTTGCAAATTTAATGTGCAAATGCAAATTTAAATGTGTCTCTATCAAGCGAAACTTTCATTCGGTGCTATATTAATACGATATTCAATTGATTTTTAAAAAATTAATAACGTTAAGTATTAAAGAAGACAAATTAATTCTCCTCATAATAAATTTTATGATAATTTTTTTACTCAAAAAATGAGCCTGAAATTATTCTTCGAATGATATATTTCTTGAGCGCAACAGATCAGATCTGATCATAGGTAAAAAATTGGGTCATAAAATTTTACATTGGCATTTAAATGTTAAAAAAAATATCGATATCTAATCATTTTAGTATATAACGATAATTGATAGAATAATATATGAGGGAAACTATTTTTATTGCTACATCTAAAATTTTTAGAGAATAATTTTTTTAAATGCCAGTTTAAAATGCCATTATTTTATCCAATAATTTAATAAAATGCCAATTTATTTCATCCAAACTATCAAAATGCCAGTTGATAGTTTGGATAAAATAAACTTCAAACCCAACTATTTTGACTCTTTTAACCGAATCCAATAAGTATATATAAAAATAATCTTAAATAATAATAGTAATAATCTAAATAACTTTAGATATATTGTAGAAATTTATTTTTTAGTGTTTTCTTACAACTATCCTCTCAAAATCGCACGAAATGTCAAATTTAGTACTTTTTTTTATTAGATAATCTATTATTTGACTTATTCATGCTACTTATATGCACAAAATTGAAAAACTTAGAGAAAAAGATTTTTATTAATTATGGTGCTTTGATAAATGAAAAATTTAGAAATAAGGTTCTAAAATAAATTACAAGCAGAAAAACGATGAAATGAAATATATAAGCAATTTATTAACCTTATTACTTAAATTTAGTGGAAAGTTATGTATTCTTAAATTTTTATACAATTCTTTTTTTCGGTGTATGATATTTAAAACCCTGGTGTAGAATTTAAAAATATATATTTCTGAATTCTCTAAAGGTATTGTTTTGTAAAAAAAACCCTGATCAATAAATTTTTAATAAATTCGGAAATATTCCTACATTTTTTCATTAATATGTATTGAACAATAATTTTATAATAAAACTGAGTACGCATTAAGAAATGAAATGGTATTGTTACCTGGTGCAACTGCCAACGCTGGTGATCTGTATTCTATGCAATTAGAAGGGCTAACCCGTTTATTAGGTTCAAATGAAAATTCGCCCTTTCTTCTTGGGATTCGAAGCACGGCAGCAAAAGATTTTTTGATCAATGCGACTTCCTCGATAAAATCGGCCCCTTTTATACTCGGGGAAAGTTGCTTTTACCCTATCCAAAGAATTGCGCTCGAAAATGAGAAAAAAGAAAGAAAAAGTTTGCGCTTGTCACACAGGAAAATGCACGAGCGCAGGATTCGTGCGCAGATCCTGTGACGTAGGTGGTGGGAGGAGTTTTATCGCTCAGCTATTTTTCCACCCACGAGAAAATTGTTCTGATGAAGCAAAAGATCCCGCAGAAAATGAGCCAGCAGCCGTGCAAAGCTGTGATTTGTTGCCGAGGGTTAAATCATTTCAAGAGACGAGGGAAACGATTGCTCGAAGCAAACACTTAGCTGTCAATATACCAAACTTGCCCACTGAAAATAGTTTTTCTATTTATAAAGCCCTCCAGATAAAATATATCTGGGTTATTTTTGAAACTATTGTATCCTGGTGTAATTTTTTTTATCCTCCGCATCATGCTTCTATTTTTATTTTGCAAAAAGGCGCATATTATAATATATATACAATCTTTGTATATGGTGCTTTTAAGATATAACTGAATAATAAATTTTAAAATAGTTTTTATTACTATCTATATTTTTAGCACTAAAAAACTGATGAATATAAATTTTTCTTATTTTATAAGTAAAGGTCTAGAGTGCATGCATTTAGAATCTGTAGAAACTATTATGGCGTATTCCTTTTTCGTACTCCTAATTTAGTTACCCCCCCCCCTTGAATAATACATTTCTATCAGTAATTAATTTCAAAAATAGTGAATAACAAGTTTCAAATTAAAGCACAATCATATTAATATTCCAATTAATATTTTTTAAGTTATTAAAGTTGTAACTGAATTTTTTTATAAATTTAAAATATATCAAATATATTTCTTTAAAATATTAAAATGTCGAAATTTATAAATCAATTTTTGATTTTAATTTGGAACTCTGAAATAATAACTATCGAGGGAAAAAAGGTAACTGGAACTTCTGGTCCTAAACAGCATATTTTGATAATGTTATAATGATGAAAAGTATCATTTATTTGTTTTCTGTATTTTTATTATGCTATTTTATCTTTATTTTTAAATCAAGTATGCAAAATACATTTTAATTGCTTAAAAAATTGTTAAAATTTTCCTTTATTTAATGTTTTGAAGGATTTTTAATAATTCAATTGACCAATTAAGACAACTTAAAAGCTATGACAGTTTTTTTTCACCTTATTTTCTCGCATATGAATCTATTTTCTTTCGTTTGATCCGTTTTTTCTTTTAAAAAAACTGATGCTTTGAAATTACCTATAGTGACTTTGAGCCTCTGATTATTACTTATAAAACAGTCACCCAAAATAGTATTGTAGTATAAATGTATATTGTAGCATTGTAGTATAAATGTGCAAAGGTAAATTATAATTTTAACAACCCTCAACACATTGATAAATGTTATAAATTTTGAAGGTATATAAAAGAGAAAATTTTATGTTTGTAATTTCAAATTTTCTTCAAAATTTTTACTACTGTTATTACTTTTCTTCATAAATAGAATAAAGAAAATGACGAAACGAATATTGATAAAGAAGAAGAATTAAAGAATGTTAGAAGAAGTATAGTAATCGTTAAAAAATTCCAACTCGAGATTTTGATTAATCTCCACGTTTTAGACCATCTTAAGTTCGAAAATCACATTTTTAGAAATTGTACGTCCATCTGTCTGTGACAAAGATATCTCAAAAACCATTTGAGTTAGATGGTTGAAACTTGGTGCACCCTTTGAATCAAATTAATCAATTTTCTGTCAAGTTTATAGTCAATCTGTTAAGAGAATGTTCGTCTGTCTGGCTGTTTGAATATAAGATAACAAGATCATTATAAGACGAAGAGATCTTGACAAATAAAATTTGGTACGCAGATTTAACATCTATAGTGTAGATTGATGCAAATTATTAACCTTATCCAACTACTGCTTGACTATCTGTCGGTCTGAACTTTCAAAAATATATAAGATCGATAATTCAAAAACTCAATGACTTAAATATATTTCAGTTGGCATGAGATTTTTTTATGATTGCAAGTGCAATTTCATGTTAAATGTCTTTGTTAAATTCTTTTGAGAGAAATATGTCTAAACCCCAAATTCGACTTTTCTATATTAGGGAATAATCGCCATATAAGTTGCCAAGGTTAACACACCAATAAAGTAAAAATACTAAATTAGCGCCAAAAGTTAATCTTCCGTAACTATTGTATACCAATTCAAGTGAAGTCTTGCATTATGATTACACCTTTATTTGGGAATATGCTAGAAAATTTTAGAGAGATCACGCCCACTGGTTGTTTGCAGTTTATGTGCATTGGCAAAACTACAGTCTAAAGAGCGCAAATAATCAGTTCCAATACACGGGAAGAGTAACGTTAAAAAGGAAAATATTATTATATAAATATAATTTCGAAATTGCTTTAAAATATTGCTATGAATTTTGTGAAAATCAGATGTAAAAATTGTAAATATTTCTCGACTGTTGTGTAAATATCTGTAAATAGTTTATTTGTATAAAATTAATTGTAATGGAATCACGTGTCAGCGAGAAAAGACGAAAAGACCATTCTAAGAGAATTTATATCAGAAGATCACCACATTTGACCAATTTGGTGACAATGGTTTTTACTACACGCAAAAATGTGTAGTAGAAGCTAAGAAATAAAGATTTGTTCTTAAAGAATACTGGAGAAATATTTAGTCTTGCCTAGAATAAGAGAGTGCTTTCCATGGCTTCCCCGCCCACTTCAGAGGAATGCTTATTAAGACACGCCTTAAAGGCAGACAGGCAGGCATTTGAGTTCGGAGGACAAGCTACGTGGTTAGCTGAGCTTGAGAGAGCGTCTTTTCTTCCGCTACAGGGTGATCTATAGCCTCGCTGTTATTTGAAATCAGAGGATTCAGTAGAGTTAATTCGCTGTAAATTTTGTAGCTTGAGTTGCGAATATTTAATACGCGTTTTCATTGACAAAAAAATATGTTTCTTCTTGTCGCTCTTGCGTGAGAATTACTACTATTCGTAACAATAGGAAATTTCCCAAATTTGTCGAACTAGTTTCAAATTCATATATATATTTATTCATGACTAGCCGCCTTTGGCGACCAGTCGGTTCGCCAGTATTAATGCTCGCAAAAATTTTCATATAATATTTTATGTAGCTGTGTCTCATAACAGGTTTTACACCAAAATATATTTAAACCAAACAAATTTTGATAATCATATAATTCATTTTTAGTATTATTTTCTTCAGATGTTCTGTTCATTGTGCTACTCATCTTTCTCTTTCTATCCAAGCAATGATTGTCCCGGAATTGATATTTTCCTTACATGGTGGAGGGAAAGGTCTAAAATTCTACGTTTTTATAGAATAATGAGATTTAAATTTTCATAAATGTAAACACACTAAACAAATAAAAACGCAGTTGGTTTTCAAGAGATGCGAAAGTTAAAAAACAGCTTGGAATATGCCGCGCACAGAGGAAATAATATTGAAACACACACATCCTTCTTTTCTTTTTTTTCTATCTTTTTTGACTTCACTAATTTTGTTTCTACAAACCCTATTTTCACTTTGTTATTCTTTTTTTTCTTCCCTACCCAGACTTTATTTCGAGCAGGCATAGATTAAATATTCATACAGACTATTAATAAAAACAACGATTTTCTTTCTTTTTTAAACATCCCGTTATCTATGAATGAAAACCAACTGACTTCGTGCATTTTTTCTAAACAAATGATTATTTATTACTTCCTGCTATCTTGCTCGGTGTGGGGGAAAGAAATGAAGATTTTTGGCGGGAAAGTAAGAAAAGTGTCGTTTTAACTATTTTCCTCGCAGTTTTTTCATTTTTTCTCGCCATAAGAACCATCCTCGGGTCTTAACGAAAATATTAAAATAAAAATTAGCCGAATCGGTCGAGCCGTTCTCTAGTTTTGCGCTTAGCAACGCATTTCGAGCTCCATTTTTATTATAATAGATTAAGATAACTAATGCAATCTTTCATAAATACAAGCTTTCTTTCTCTTTATTTTTGTATTGGTTCTTATCTATTTAATATGTTTAGTTTTTTTTAAAAGATTTTCAATTGTTTTTCCACTCTTATATAGGAGATACAATAATCCTCACTTAGCGCCCCTAATTCGTTCATGAATCTTTACTCGTAATGCTAAATACTCGTTAAGTGAAACAATCGTTTTTGTATAGGAAACTATGGAAAATAGAATAATACATTTAATTCCATAAAAAAGTACTCAGGTAAATTTATAGCAATTATTTATAATGCATGCTTCTTTTACAAGAAAAAAGTCTAAATACATTTGTTATTGGCTGCACTTCAAAATTGAGCAATTATGAGACAGAATTATTATTAAATGAGTTTATAGCTCACATAACTATTATATTATAGGGTGAGTGCAACTCAATATACGACGCAATAATTTCTTATTCTTTCGGGTGATACTTTTATTTCACTAGAAGGTTGTTGCTGTATTGCGTCTAATATTTAATTCTAACACCCTCGACAATTTCTTAATGTGACCCAGAATGCAGTTCCCTGCGCGCACTTCGATAGATGTCTTTATTCTTCAACAAGATCTTCGATGGCTTTACAATCCGCCTCTAGCCCCATGATCTTGACCATAGACGAAATCTCGTCAACTCACAGGGACTCCTCGAGTCCCGTACAACAGCATTATTTAGCCAGAATTCCCATGGGATCTCTTAACATAAGCTCTCGATACAGATGGATAAAAGCTAGTTCGACATAGACGGCAGATATGTACAATCGAGACGAACACAGGACATCCTACAGCAGCACACTAGCCCACGAATAGTAATCGTCCACAACTCTCAAAACACAGACAGAATCCCGCATGATAAACGCCCCTCGGAGCTTCACTCTACGGTCTCTCCAGACGGCTGAACTTAACACTGTCTCCTCGCTTTAAGCTCCCGATTCACCACCACACTCTGACTACTCCACACACTATACGTCGCTGCTTCCAAAATAGAAAACACAACTCAGAATGCAGCAGTTCAAAACTCACTTGAACTAAACTGGTACCTCGCCGTTGCTATGCTATCCTTTCGAAGACTCGTTACTTGTCTAATACTCCAGTTACATTCAAAACAAAATCATCCTTCAGCTTGAGTCTGTGAGCCTTTTATAGTTACTGGGAAGTGGGGTTGAGAATCTTCTAGGCCAATCAGGGCATATCTCGGTTTCTATTGAACGGATCGGAAAAATGCTTGAATTTTCTGGTACTATCCATTTTGTAGCCAAATTCGTCATCAAATGGTCGCCAAGCTTGACATCACAACACGCGGCACCCACTCAGTGAGCAACATTGCTGGTCTTAAAACGGTCTTTCTTATAATGGCACTATTCTTGCTGAGAAGCAAATTTACAGGTTTGGAACAGTATAGTCCATAATTTTTCAAACGGCGTTAACGACATAGCCATTTATTATACTTTTACTACTTAATAGTATATATATGATAATTATTCCACGACTATTTGTTATACAAAAGTCCGATCAGCAAATAATCTTAAAACTGATTTTAAAACGTGTTTTACGGGAGTTAAAGAAAAAGTTAAATAATATAATCAACAAGAAAATGTAATAAGTATTGAATGTTTTTCTGATTTTAAACTATCTGCCAAAAGAATATTTAAAATTAAAATATCAAAACTTTTTGATGGACCAAATTTTAAAAGTCTATATTTATGCATTCAGCATCAATAACATTTTTCTACTGTTAAATATGAGAAATGAAAATGAAACATTCGAAACTAGTCAATCGTTATTTTTATATATATTATATAATTATGCAGACATTTAATAATTTTAACTAACTAAAAAATGTGGATTACCTTTTATCATTTTAGAAAATTTAAAAGAAGAGTTTCGTGCTGAAAAGAAAGTTTGAGATTTCATTCTGTTTTTTAATTATGCGCGCATAATGCAAGTTTTAACTTTAAAAAAAACATTTTTATTGATTAAATTGGAGTCTCTACTCAAAATAATGCAATTGTTAAAAACTAAAATTTTAAATCTCAATAACAGAATGGAATTTTCAAACGAAAAGCAAATTATTTATTAATGATAGGCATTTTCTTTTTCGGTGTCTTATTCTATGAATTTATTTAGAAATGACAAATATTTTATTTAGATATTATTTGAACTGCATTTCCTTATCAAAATATTTAGTAAATAATTTGTTGCTTTTTGTTAGATAGTATTTATTTCATAGAAGTATATGCTTTGGGGAGGGGTGTTATAATATTCTTTCCATTTATTTTATTTTTCAATAGAAAAAAAACTAATTTATTTATTTATTTTCATTTTTTAATAATATTTTAGAGGCTATTTATTTTTTTGTATTTTGATAAAAACTTGTACTGATTTTTTTTGTATGCGTATGTACTTGCAAAAGATTCCAGTAAAGTTTTGTTAAAGAACTTACATACTTCACTTCTTAGAGATTTATTTCAAGTCTTGTATCCATAAAACCGGTAGAGGTTTTAAAAAATTATATAAATAAATTTATTCACACCTTTATTAATTATCATTGTATTTATAATCTGTATATTTTAATTTTTATAATTAAATCACTTTTGTTGGTAAGCTCAAACGTTTCGAAAAAATGTTTAAAATATATCTAAAATTTGCATATCTAAACAATTATTTAACTCATTTAAGAATCTTATTTAAATATTAATATTCTTGTTACATTAAAAACATATAATTGGCTTTTACTTAACAAAATTGCTTTGGGTATTTACTAATGAATAAATATTTATTCCCTTCACTATATTTAATGTGTCAAAGATTTAAAAAACACTAAATTCAATTTAGCACTAAATATTGAAAAATAATGTAGAACAAATTTTGGAAACATAAAATTTGATATTTAGTATTAAACATGCATACCAATATAATTGCTAGTTTCGCTTTATTGCCTCATTTTAGTCTTTTTCTCTCAGAACCAAAGTCTATAACAAATCATTTTCTATATTTTTTTACACGTTAAAATAGACAAGTATTTCGAAATATTGTTACATAAAATATTTTTAGAGTACCTTATTCAGCCAACATACCGTGCCCAATTACTTTTATTAATAACTTATGACAAGCAAAAGAATTTTTATGGATTCAAAATGGCGCAGAACTCTAAGAAGTCACAGAGAATACTTTTAATAGGAGATGACCAAGATTTTAAGAAAAACGCAGAAGTTGGGAAATATAAGGAAATAAATTCAAAAACTTTCAGAATAGATGAATCTCGACACGAATACTTAAAAAATAATTTAATAAAATACTCATAAAGTTGATTGATTCTTATAAAATAAATGAGTTATATGCAAGAACTGGAAAATTTGGTAAAAATAGAATTTAATATATTGATTAATTACTTTCATGTGTTAGCAAAACATATTTAATTTTTGATAATGTAATAATTAGCGAATCTGATCATGTATAATGTTGAATGAAAAATTCGTTGGTAAAATTTCGTAATGGATTTTATATCATATTAAAATAATAGCATTTTTATGTTGTTTCGATTTGCATTCTAATTTTTCTTTTTTCTCATTTTTTAATGATTTATATGAAATGTGAATTAAAACAATAGCTTAACCCACTTTCCAAAAATCTTCACAATTTAATAATTGCTCATTAAAAATTGAATAATGTTTTCAATTTTTCAAATTTAAAAAAGTGCATTACTATTAAAATGGTATAACTAGATACCATTTTGAGACACTTTTTTTTTTAATTTTTAAAAGGTACACCATTTTATTTTGTTCAAAAATATTTTCAAAAATTGTGACGAAAAATTTTTTAAAAAAATTTAATTTACAAATTTATTTTCGCTCCAAAATGCATATCTTCATTCTCCAAGGTATACATGTGTCAAACTTTGAGGCTGGTCAAACGGTCTGTCCTATGTCACTAACACGCACGAACGCGCACACACACACACACACACACACACACACACACACACACACACACACACACACACACACACCTTTATTACTAGTAAGGAGGTAAAAGAATCTTCTTAAACGTGTCAAGACCTGCAGTGTGCCTTTGGAAAAATAACTGAGAAATCTACCTTATAACTGCATGCCATTTTCCGTAATGCCATTTTTTAATGCCGCTTATAAAGTGAACTGATTTTAAACAGAATCTTAGTTTTTATATTGTATAGGAATCTCTCAATTAAATAAGCAATTGACGAAACAAAAAAAAAACGATTTGAATTTTATTACAGCAGAGCATTGTTGAAAATGGATAGATTCATTAAAAATAAATAAACTGCCATCGGTAAAAAGTTTATTGTTTGAATTTTTAAACAGGGTACAAAACATTTTTGTACCCTGTTTAAAAATTGAGGTTATATTTATAGAAGTTAACACAGAAAAACATCCAAATCTCGCTTAAAATTTTAACATCATAGCTCCGAAGGGCCTATTCCCACCTTGAAGAGTATATTTTTACCAAATTTTAGTACCGAATTTGGTAGCTCAAGGATAGACAATCTAACTTTTAGAGTACTTGAACATTCTCGCTTATTATTATTATGGATCATTAAGATTTCAGCATCAGATCACTGATTCATTTTTCTCTGAATAGCGGATTTAAACCTACTATTTCCAGCTTATTATATGTTTTAACTCTTATTTTCTTAGCGTTTTTCCGTCCTTAAATATTTCAAGATAAGCGGTAGGAGATGAAAACTTAAAATCCCTCACACGCAATATGCAAATCTACTTCTACTCGGCCGAGAATTTTAAACAACTTTCGCATCTTCACAGACTTAATTATGAAGTAAAAGTAATTATCAAAATCATCATAAGGAAGAAATAAATTTCGATGTTCGCCATGACGTTTTGAAATACCTGAAACTGATGTGGCAAGGATGTTTTAAGTATGGATGAATATCCCTCTCTATTCAATTGTTGCGTCATCGCCATGAAACTATGTAGTTTTTTTTTTATTATTATTTCTCACTGTCCATAAAAAAGTTATAAAAATAACTTCCTGATAAACGCTCGATACATCACTCTAAAGATTATTACGGATCCTAATTTGTTTTTCGAAAATTTGCCATGGTGTTTTAAGTTGTTGGATGTGAGGATGCAAAGCCAACTTAGTTCGGCGCAACATAGGGAACTATATCCTTTTTCGATTCTCGTTTTTTTTTAAATTTTTTTTATTTAAATTTCCAAGCTTGTGAGACTATACAGACTTTTCTAAAAAGGTTGAAACGTGCTTCAGCCTATTATTTATTTGAAATAAGTAAGCAGTATAAATTGCAAAAATGTTGAAAATTACTTAGAAATTTAGCCTAAATTAATGAAGTAACCTTAACTGCTAATTCTCTAAAAATTTCACTTCTTACATTTTTATACAATCCCTTTTAATTAGAGGAAGGGGTATCTTTCATTTTATTAAACTACATCAAAACAGAAATCTAAATAACTGTACTCGAAAAATTTGCAGAATTATATAAAAAAAAGTTTTAATAAATGACTCCTGCCTTTTGTTAACACTTAACACAATGAATACATGAGCAATATACGAATCAAAAATGACGGTTAGATCGGGATAACAGGATAGTGTAAAATTAGTAAGTAAAATAAGTGTAAAATAAGAATATCTTTTTCTGGTATACGAATATCTTTTGAAATGGATAGACAAGAGTACATTTTTCATTTTAGTTTCTGGATCAAAGGACAATAGAAATTGTTTTATATTTCATGCCAAATAAGAATGTGGAGTAACAGAACTTCGTGTGTTTTGGGCTGCATTATACAACAAAATCTTCAATTAAAAGCAACCATTTTACCAGAAGGAACCAACTCCGTTTCTGGAATTCTTGATGTATTTATTAATGTTGTTTTTAGTTCCCAAAAATAAATTGAATGAGCCAATCTAATGTGCATAATTCTTGTAGATCGTTTGCTTTACTTTTAAACATAGTATTTACTGTTGCATGTAGAAAAATATAGAACCAAAATGGCGATTCAACATTCATACAATAACAATAACGATCTTTGTAAATTCTGCTTGTTTTAACAACCATTTATCAGCTTTCATTTTAATAGTGTGAAAAAGAATAAGTAATATAATAAAAAATGTTAAGTCAATTCCTACTTAGGTCAACAAGAAAATTTTATTTTAGTTACTTTATATTAAATAATTACAATTCATATAAATATGTATATACATATGACAAAATTACGATATTATGTGGCAATTTTCACATTGCGCATGCTTGAATTTTCAACGCTAATTGGTGCACGAGATTTTCAATGCCATTTGGGGTAACGGAATACAGATTAGAAATTTTTAATTTCCTTTGTTCTTTTATTTTAATTCAAAAGTGCTTTAAAATAAATCCGAAAAATCTATGCCTAATTTTAAATGCATCAAACATTAAGAAAATAAACAGAATCGTTTGAAATAATCGGTCAGAAACATGTTAAGCCTACTTCTTTAGTTTGAGGAAAAACAAATTGAAGTCTTAAGCATTTGGCGGCAGGGAATTGAGGATTTTTGGCGGGAAAGTTAGTTTTTAATTCATTAATAAAAAATGTATATTTTTAAAAACTGTATTAATATTAAGTGTCAACAATTAAAGTTTTAAAAAATTTATTTGAACTTGAGTGGACGAATAAAAATTATTAATGATTGAAAATTCGAATAAGATATTATATATGGAGATTGTGAGCTAATAGTAGTAATTCAAAAATTATGTCTTATATTGAATAATTGAGGATTTTTTTATATCTCTGATCAATTGAAAACTAGGACTTGCAATTCAGTATAAAATGCCAAAAAAAAAAAAACATAACGTCATTTTACCAGGAACAGCAAAATTTGAACTGTGACCTTTTACATATAGTTGTAATAATGCTAATTAACGCATTGATATATATATTAGATATAATAAGCCAGTTATAACTAAAACTAAAAATTAATTTATTAAAGAATGAAATCAAATTAATTAAACATTATTAATTAAAACTATTTCAATAATATTTAAATTTAATCTAATAATGTGAAAGAAACGAATAATTCCGACATATGCTGAAAATCAGATTAAAAAATTAATCAAAATTTGAAAATTAATAAAAGCTTGCAAAATTTAATTAAAATTTTTATTTGCAGATGAAATTAAACAACCTAAGAGAACGTTAAAAAAAAGATATTTCAATCAACGAACATTTTTTACCACTATTACAAAGGAATTTATTCCATGATATATTCGAAGCTTGAATCGTTGCTAGAAATTTTAGGTCTTTTAGGTAAGAAAGAATTGATTCACCTATATTCCACGTTTGCGTTGCGGGTCGAAGTTACTGCTGATGATTTTTTTTTTGTAATTGAAAGAAAAATTATCTAAGAATTCATCCTGAAAGAAATAAATTATGTGAATTTGTAATGGCTTCAATAAAAAAAAGATATTTTATTCCAGAATTAAAATACGGCTTGCCCCAGAGTGAAAATGCAGATAATTCATAAATATGAATCTAGACAAAAAAAATCATAAGATTTCATGTCTTGTCGCCTTTATTTCTAGCTTTTAAAATGCCACTATTTCTTATTTAATACGCGACTTTATAATTTTCAATAAAATGTAATACTCTAAATTTAAAGATACAATATGCAATTTTTTTATGATTCTGCAGCTCCAATAAATAAAAGCTTCCTAATTGAATAATTTTATTTAGGGACAATATAACAACTTAAAAAGCGTAGCTCCTTGAAAATGTATCATAGAATAATTTTATCAACTTATTTTCTACTTTATTTAATACTTTTTTCAGTGTGCATTGTTTACTCAACTCCATAAATAAAAAGTCAAAGCCTATTTCAAAATTTTCAGAAAACCTTGATTCAGGATGTCGAAAAAAAACCGTGTTTTTAGATAATAAATACAAAATTTTTTTAATAATTAAAATACGAACAAAATGTATTTAAAAAGCTAAACAAATAATTTATATCAACGATACTAAGAGACAGTAAACTGTGATTTATAAAACCTCATATGTATATATAAATAAAAAATTAAAAGGTATAAAAACGAAGAAAGTTGTGAAAAGTTCAAACTTTTAATGTGTATTAGATGATTCAGTTAAAGGGTCTTCAGGAAACAATTGGTTAAAAAGGAGTCTGTATAATGCTATGAAAGTCAGTTAAATTGACTAATAATACACCTCGTCAGATCCTCGTTTGCAGAACTTAACCAGTCAACTGGATATGATGAAATATTTCGTCATACTCGAAGCTTTATCACAATGGGCATGACGAAATTTTTCGTCATGGAAATTTGCCTTAATATTTCGAACGCTGAAAAGCTTCCTTTGCGAAATGAGCTTAGTAAAATTCTATTCCGTGGTTAACAGGTTAAAAGACTCCAGATCAGTTTGGGATAAATGAGAATGAAAAAAGTCCCTAAAAAGAGGATTTTTTAAAAAATATTAAAGCGAAGAATGAGAAAAGCTCTAAAAATTATATAAAATAAAATTTTATATAATTTTAGCTGCTGAGATAAAAGTTTTATAGAATTTCACATTTGCACACTATCACTTTAAATATTAAATCGATTGACCGGCTTTCTTACTCATTGAACTGCTTGCTTCGTAGAGAAATTCCGCCTGGAAAACTGAATTCTTACTGAAAAGCTGGAACATCTTGATTTAAAAAAACGAAAGCCCTTTCCTGTGTTCTGGTTTATTTTTGGAGTCATTTTTTTAGAATAGTTATAACATTAAATTATTCCAAACTTTCACTTGTGATTATTTTTTCTACAAGCCAAATTCAAATGTTGCTCAATTTACTGTATCATCCAATGCCTCTTGGGTTGAAATTGGAAAAGATTGAAAAACCCTTTCCTGTAGGAGAAGAATTCTCATGCTCATATTAGGAATAGAATTTAGGAATAGAATAGAATTAGACCTAGTAGTAGAATTTTCCCTTTACCACACCTAAATCGCATTTATTTAGTATTTTCTAACTAAAAGAAGTGTTTGATGCAATCCTTTTATATAATGCTGGAAAAAGGTTGCTTCACTAACGAAGACAGTACAAATAAATTCATTTCATATTGATTGAATTCAATTGTACTATAGCTACAGTCAATGTTGTATCTGAGCTGAAGTCAGTTATTTGAGACAAAAAAGATGGTATTTACGTATTATACCGTCTTCGCCAATGATCACCAACGGTTTAGTAACTCATTGGCGACGACTTCAAATTTGGCGATAAAGTTGGACGGTTTATAATACGTAAGTACCTAAAAGATTTCTTGATAGGAAAACAACTAGACCACTAATTAATGTGGGAGAGGATATAACAGAGCTCTCTTTTGTCTCCAGATTTGCCTATTCTTAAAACTTTTTTTTCTTAGATAGCGTTTATCAAATAATTTAGAGGCGTTAATTATTTGATATCGAATAATTTAGATTTAGTTACTAAATGAGCATATAAAGAAAATGTGGAGAAAAATTACTATGATTAAGTACAAATATTCTCTGTCACAAAATAACCCTTTAATTCAAATGATTTGCCTCCAGGATAAATAAACCCTTGATTTTCGTTGTTGAGAAATGCTACCGCTATCTAGCATATAAAAACATTTGAACTGTGGATGATATCATCTCACGCATTGTATGTCCTAAAATATACTTTGTAACAGAAATAAATTTTCTAATGATTTTCGATTCTATGAATTTCTATAGGAATTATCTTTTGTTTAGTTTCTTTAAATTCACCTTCAAATATAATGTACATTAAGGTTACATCTTATGAATAAAAATGAAGTCAAATAGAATCTTTTGGATATTAAATGATTAATGAATGCATAATAACGACACCATCTCATTATTAACATTAGATAATTTCCTTACACTGGATATATGTATTAAAGGGATTCGATAAAAGGGTCAATAAATGCAGGTCTTCTGCCTTATGCTTGTCGCGATTTTAATAAATGTTCATATCATAAGAAAGAGATGTAATAAAAATGCATATTTAAGATAAAATAATTTAAGTCATAAAATTTTTATAATAATGAATGAAAAAAACTCACCTTGCAGCGGAATGATTTTTGTAACGGAAAAGTTTTATGTTTTTTGTGAATGGCAACAAAGTGAAAAGACAAATGAAATATATATCAAGTTGTTTGTGGTTGTGAATTAATTTAACTAACCTGTTTTATTATAATTTGGACAAAACAATTCTGATAAGGACTTCTACTGCTTTTTGTCAGTTACAAAGAACCCTTCTTTTATTTACAAATTTTACTTTAAAGACGAATTCTTGTTCCAGAATATACAAAGAGGTATCGAGATATGTCCCACTTTTTCTACAAATGAATCTTCGGCGGCTATTTCATACTAATGGTATCTCGGGATCGGAATTAATTTCAGGAGTTACCTTTCGAACATTCCTGCCTGACTAACATCAAGTCTTCCACAGGCATTCCTTTTAATCATCGACTAAAATTTCCAATAATTAATTTTGACTCAAATGAATTTTTTTACCTTTTTTAATCAAGAACGAAATTCTACAGAAGACATTAATAACGTATATAAGATGAGATTTTCAGCTTTTTTCAAAATGATTTGTTCTGTACCAGGTACTAACAAGGCTTTAACCCTTTGTGGTCCGATAGTGCCTCTGATTCACATTCAAAATTGTGCATCATTTTGACGTTTATTTATTTTTATTTATTTATTTATTTTTATTCATTTTATTATTTATTTATTTATTATTTTTTTATTTTATTTATTTATTATATTTTATTTATTTTTCGAATTTAATGGCTCTAAAAGGCTTACATAATGGTTAAGAGATGAATATTAATTTTTCAAAGGAATTCGACTAAAAAGAATTATGTATATTTATTTTTCACAGCAAGAAACAAATCTTTGTATTAGGTGAATAATTTTGCATCTAATTATTTATCGGACTGCAAAGGGTCAATCATTATTCAAACTAAATATGGCATTAAAGAGTAAGAAATTCAGTATCAAGTGCTAATAATAGTTCTTTTTATTAATAATTTGTTTCTATCTTTAAGACGGGATATCAATGTATTGTACAATTACCAAAATCTTTGAATTGATAATTCAGTTTGAATTATCAGATTCGTATTATCTTTACATGAATCTTTAAATTATAAAATAGGAGCGAGCTTCGAATGTGAGTTTTGATTCTAACCTTCACACCTACACTTAACAAATGTAATAAAACTCCTTGCGTGTGCACTTCACAAATGAAAGTATCTACAAATATTAACACAACTCAATGATACTGTTAACCAAATCATGTACATCAATTAAGTGTAATAAAATTTGTCTAGGTGACAATTTAAATTTTATTACATTTGGTGCTTTAAACAAGCTGGAATAAAATATTCCTTCTGTGCCGCCCCCGAAAATTCCATAAAATCTCCAAAGGTTACCCAGGATTCGCATTCGATTCGATGAATTCATTATTCATTATTCATGAATTTTCGGGATTTTTCCAGGAGTTCGTCTGTTGACGGTAGGTAGTTATAATTATCCAGGTTCATTAAAAATACAAAAGAATTTCGAACGAATCGTCATCCTTTGTTAAATTGCAGGAAAGTATTTAAAAATGTATTATTTTTTAATGAAATTACTAAGTATTATTCAAATTTTTATACGCTTACTTTTAAGCTATTGCTGTGATATAAATGTTAATTACATTAATATTCTTACAGTAATAATATGTTCATACTATATATATATTTTACATTTAAATATGTTTATTCTGTAAAAACAGCTATGAATTTTCTCGTGAGGTTTTATGCTTAGATGAACAAAAATTTGTACCTATTTCTTTTATGTCGAAATTAAGAAAATTGTTGAAAGTTCAGAGTATGGAGTGTATTTAAAAAATTATAAACGTTAAATCCTGTCAGTTTTAAGAATTTCACATGGCGTTATGAAACGTATTTGTAAGCATGGAAAGTTACCCATTTCTTATTCAGAATATTATTGAAGCAAGAGCATTGCTTTTGTAATCTAAATAGTCAATTTCAAAAATTGTTAATTAAATAATGATAGTAGAATTTTATCGTTTTGAAATTATTTATTGAGATATTAAGAGATTATTTGCTTAAGTAATGATTGATTAGTTTAATTAAAATATCATCAAGTTTTAAAATAATAAAAAAAGTTTAAAATGAAATCTGCTATGTATATATTTCAATGTATCATATCAACACACCATTTCTTGAACGGTCAAGCACCACGTGCTCGTGCCAGTTAAATAATTTTTTTATTCGTTTTAATGGTTTCATTGAATTATTAATTTTAGTACTGCAAACGACCCAAAAAAACTTTGTATCGCATTGATTGTTTAAAAAACATTACATTTCCGATCTGTTTCATTTCATTTTATCACGCGCTAAAAATGACATTTTTGGGGGTTTTATTTGCTGTAGTCATTAACTTTTTTTTTTTTTACCAGAGCCTTTATAAATATAATGGCAATGCGTTATTAAAAGCTGCGTTGATAACAACATTTTTGCTCGTGCAGATGACAACATTTTTATTTTTCGCCTATTTTTTGACGCCAAAAACTTCATTAGAAAAACTTCATGTTCGAACATGATAATAAAAGTATTTAAGGGTAGTCCTCGTGATTTTTGGAACGTGATTGGAAACACCTCTCAATACAAGAGTACTTATACAATCGAATGCATCTTTCAAATGACCTTCTTTTCTTTTATAACCAATCATATTTTCTTTTGTAATATATATTTTCGATTTTGTGACTTTTTGTTAAATTCACGATTTCGACACCAACAGGCACCAGACTCGAAACTATACGATTCTAGGTCTGTATATCAAGATCAAATTAAAACAATTTTTCATAAGAAAAGGTTGCATCAACACGAAGAGGTCTACAGAAGTTTTATCTGTACAAAATAACACTGCTAATCTTTTTTTATCGTTTAAGATATCTGTCAAAGCCAATAAACTCTATTCTTAATTCTCAATCTTTTTTTCTTTACTCTTCTTAATAACTTAATTTTAAAATTTATATTTAACGAAGTTTTTTAATGGAACAATGAAGTAATTGAACAGAGATTCGATAGCATTTTAATTCTTACTGAATGTTTAAATATTTTTGTTTCATGATATTCATCATAGACTAATTTCTTTATACTATCATTTTTAACGTCTCATGTTTTTACGATATTTTACCAACGTCCATGGTTGAATTTTTTAAAAATCTTATCACGTTTTTAAAAAACCTTTAAGCTTTTTTTATATATCAAATAAGATTTTACTTATCTGTGCCAAAAACTAATCAGTACAGTAATGAGCATAATGAAATGAAACGTACTAAATCTTAAAAACGCAGTTTCCTCGCACATCAACATGAAACTCTTTTCAAGAGTTTAATAAATTTCGAAGAACCCAAAAAATAGTAAATGAGGATACATTTTAAGAAAACACTTTTCTTTATTTTATTATTCAATATAAATATATACTTTTGTAAATATATCTCGCTTGTATTATTCGAACAATCCTTTATGCATTGAATTATAATTCCTTTCAACAAATGTGATTTGAATAAACCGTCTGAAGATCGTGACTTTTAAAATGATAAATTTCTATTCTTATTTTTTTTAAACTGTAACCATAAGTTTAATCAACTCATCCAAGTATCGTATACGAAAGAGATTTAAAGCACAATTAAACAAAGACATGTATCCAGTGAAATCTGAATACCTTTACAAATTTCAAATGATGGCTTTTGAGATCACTGTAAATAATGGAATGCTTTTCGGGACTCACATTTCTTCCGAAAATACATTTTTCTTTTTGTTGAAAGCTTTAGTAATGTATCTGGAGAACATAGCAAACAATGCCTAAATGGCAGTGAATATTCAGACTCGCTATAGGTCTTATCTTACGCTGTTATTTGCACAATATGTTCTGTGCGTTACGCTTACTACTCGTCTCTTTCACATTAGCCAAAATAAATAACTTGAAAGAAAATATGAACGCCATAGAATTTAAAAACTACCCGAGAATAGTAACTAGATTCCTCTAAAGACAACAATTGTTTTTAGAAAAATGTGAAACGAAGTTTTATTCCCTTTTTCTTCAGAAACGTTACACATAAATGTTCTCTTTACATGATTTAAACTCTTGAATATATTTATTTACAACAGTATTTCCAAACGCTTAATATTGTTATTCATAGCTTAATAAATGTTATTAATAATAAAAGCAGAAATGTACCTATTTGTTAGAGTTCTAAAAGATAGTTTCATTGATTCATTTTTCTTTTTAACTAGCATTGAAGAAAAAAAATCATTCTACCATTAATTCATTAATTTGAGACGAGAAAGGATAATTTTTTAACATATGATATAGATATAATAAATATATTTGTATGTTAAAACTAAAATATTAAAAATGCTGTATGCATGTGCCTTGCTATTTTTCCTAAAATTAATTAAACTTTATTTTATCACAGATATATTTTTTGGTGGTTGAAAAATTCAAATCAGTTTTAAATTATCTTAATTTCAACTAAATTTTCATGTTTTTTTTCACCCCGATTTCTGAAATTATTGAATAAAATTTTTTATACGATTCCAAAATTCAAAAACTCAATTTTCCAATTAGACCAAATCCATTGCTACCCAATTCTTTCCCAAGTTTTAATTAATTTTTAAACAAACTTCATTTCAGTACATTTCATTGTTGTAATAACTTTTTGTTACAAACATTTTATATATTTTTTCCATTATTTATGAGTGATATTCATCATTGTTTATTTATTAGTAGCTTCTGATTAAAATAAACTTCTGATAAAATTTTCAATTCTTGCAATTAAGATTTATCTTCGAAGGTAAGCAATGAGAGCCAAGTAAGCAAAGTTCATTCATTTTTAAACGCTCGTGTTCCTTTCTATAATGTATGTATAAAAACACGTTAGCATTCTTTTAAATTCCAAATCGCTTTCCAATTCAGTTTTATTGAATAATCATCTGAGATTTTACTTAAGTTATATGTGAATGATTTGTAAAACACACAAAATTTCAAAATTCAATTAATTTTACTTTTTTTATAAATAAAAATTATGGAATAAGTTAAATCTAATTTCCATTTCACATTCAAGTTTGTACTGTGCACATGAAGACGGGAAATTTTGAAGGTAAATAGCACAATTAATAAAATACTGCAAGATTTCTAAAATAGAGCCAATTATTTGTCTATTAAAATTTAAAAATACTTTGGTAATGAAATCATTAAATCAAAATATGTATAAAATATTTAGAAGAAACTTTTTAGCAACCATTTTTTCGAGAAGCCATCTAGTTGCAAATATGATAAATAATAAATAAAAATTGTTTTTACTGCCTTATTAATCCATAAAAAGCAATTAAAATAATTATATAAATAGTAATATAATTCCAGGTTCAAAGTTTCTAAGAAAGCTGTCACACAAATCATTTTTATCGATTTATTCAAGGGATTAATATATATTTATAAATTCAAAATTGAACTACACGTAAATCTATGGAACTGAAGATTAATGAAAAAAACTAAATTTCATCAAAATATCCTAAAAGTTGTAATCAGTATATTGAATTTAAATTATCGTCTTTAATCTTACGTCTCAAGACAGTATTTTAAAAATTTGTTATTCTCACATAACGAAATAAATTTTTAAAATTCTTCCACTTTTGTATACGATTTTTAAGTACTTTAATTCTAATATTAGACAACAACAGGATGCTAAGAAAGGGCATTCGGATTTATCTGCATTAAAGCTCTTCAATTCAAACGAAAGAAAATTCAACTCAAGTAATTAATTGCATCCATTTAATACTAATGTATACAAAGGAAGAGTTAATTAGAATCTTGTTCAAAATTTAATCCGAAAATTCTTTTTGTTGAACAAATTTTTGTGGTTTATAATATTAAAAATTAGGTCCATTGTATTTGAAAATAAATGGCGATACCTATGACAATTGCCATTGACGAATAAATACCAATGACGAAAATAAATGACGATATTAAACAATTGATGTCAAACAGCACGCGCTTTCAAATTAAACAAAATATTTTTAAACATTACTAAGCAAATAAATTATTTAATTAAATTCTTAATCTAAACAAATAGGCTG
The DNA here is from genome assembly GCA_026289955.1 of Argiope argentata. Lineage (NCBI taxonomy): Eukaryota > Metazoa > Arthropoda > Arachnida > Araneae > Araneidae > Argiope > Argiope argentata. Next base: position 114,567 of record JAOUZG010044950.1, on the reverse strand, counting down.
TTATTTAAATACCAAATATTTAGTGAAATTTAATGAAATAAATTTTCGTGATTAAATAAAGTTTTTTTTTAAAAAAAAAAATCTGCATGCAATTATACAAAATCGATCAATTAGTGAAATGTGATAAAGGCTTTCCTTATCTATGCTACTATTATAAATGTGAAAGGACGGATGGATGATGGGGTTCAATCGCGCCAGAAGAGCAGAATAAAATTGGATGAAAATTAGTATGGAGATAGATTATAGTCTACGGATGAACATAGGCTAATTTTTATTCCGGTTAATTGAGTGGTTATTTTTTTCTTAATTAAAAACTAACTTTCCTGCGAAAAGTCCTCACTTCCCCATCGCCAAGTAAGACTTAAGTTTGTTTTTTCCCCACGCTAATGAGGTTAGGCCTAACATATTTTCGCCCGATTATTTCAAACGATTCTGTTTATTTTCTAAGTGTTTGATGGATTTAAATTTAAACATTGTCAATTAATCTATTTTTCGGATAAATTTTGTAATATTTTCGAATTAAAATAAAACAGTATAAAGGAAATAAAAAATTTCTAATCTGTATTACGTTGCCTCGATTGCCGTTGAAAATTCACACATATGCTGCATGTTGTAAGTGTTGGCAAATGTTTTTTTTCATTTTAATAAAAAGTTTCAAAATTATGTGTATAATACTGTTGTAGCTATCTCAATCCCGATCGACAAATAAAATAGACTTGTCCTGATTTCAAAGAAATTCGGGTTTGATTTGTGGTTTTGCTTTATTTCAGGTAATCACTATAAATAAATTGTTTTTAGGTTATTTGTGTGCTTTTCCATGCGTACGAAATCGCAATTAAAAGCTAGTATAAATTATATATCATCATTAGATTTAATTATGTTGCTAATGTTGAACTTTCTAAACATATAAACCTTTTACATAACCGAAAACTACCCAAAGTCGGGAATAAACATTTTTTCTTTGGTAAAAATATCGGGCATCAAATTAGAATTAATTTACATTTTTATTTAATGTTAATTAAGAAAAATCTAGCTATTTTTAATTTCCTTCGGGTATTATATTGAGTTGTAACTTGTATTTTGGAATTTTTAACCGATTTTATTCTGTTTTTTTTTATGATTCACAAATTTCTCTGCTTTGCTTGTTATAATTTTTGAATTGACAATTGATCAGGGTAGGGTGCTAATAGAATTAGATGGAAATACATTTACTTATATATGAAACTTCTTAAACGAGTTAAGATAAATTATTTTTATAGAGTTCTTAATCATAATAACTAAAAATTAAAAGTGTCGTAATTGCTTACACTTTTCACTTTTGATGCATAATATATTGTTATGAATTTTGTGTAAATTAGATGTAAATATTGTAAATATTTGTAAATAGATTAATTGCATAAAATTAATTGTAATGGAATCGCGTGTTAGGGCCTAATCGCCTAAAGGGATTTACAACAGAAGATCACCGTGTTTGATTAATTTGACGATGTAGGTGTGTTGGCGATGTAATGAGGTCACTAACGGTTTTTACTACACCCTAAAATATCTAGTAAAAGGCGAGAAAAAAATATTTGTTCTTATAGAATATTGGAGAAAGTTCCACAGTTGTCTGGAACGAGCGCGCCGTTACCGCCGTTGCTCCTCCCACTCAGATGGGACTCTATTTAAAGTTGGACTTACAGGTGGGGGATCAGATCAGTTTGGAGATCGAGTTATATCATTTGGTTTAGTTTGAGAGAGATTCTTTTCGACGTGCGTTCTGAAGCATTGTTATTTAACCAGATTAGCGGATTAAATAGAGTTAATTCGCTATGAATTTGCAGTTGTGCTGCACATATTTAATACAGGATTTCCCAGACAATAAAATCTGAGTCTTCGTAGTGTTCTCGTGTGAGATTTTTTGTAACAATACTTATTGATGTGAACTTCTTAATCTTCAATAAATACATTTCGTTTCAAAAATTTTATCCTTACTTGCAAGAAACGAAATCAAAATCAAGCGAACTACTTCTTTAAAATAATTTATCAAAATGAATTATAAATTCATCCACCAAAGTTCTTATTCGAAAGTTGTTCCCGCCTTTTTCTTATCGCTTATGAATTTCAAAGTTTAGCAATTTGATTCAAAAATATAATTGAGCTTATCGTTAAGATTAATCCTTAGAAACACGTCCTGGGAAAGATATTGACTCTGGAAAAATTCCCCATTATCTCTAATGTATAAAAAACGTAGGGAATATTCTCTTCTCATCTTTATTATATACTTACACAATATGATAGACTTTTGTAACTGCCATCTTCATACAATGAAAGGAATCGAACATGCGTATAAAGTCTCTTTTTTTGACCTATTAAATCCAAAATATGTTACAGATCCAAAGTTCTGTTATCGTAGCCACATAACTAAATTCAAATCTACCTTTTTACCTTCTTTCAATTCTCGGGATTTTAAAGGTACGAGGAAAAACAAATTCACAAAATGAAAATGCAATATATGAAAAATATTTAGTCGAATCCACGATCAAAGAAATACATATTTATTTAAATACGACATAAAAATAATTATTATGTATGTTAGAAATATCGCTCATACTTTCACCTCATTAAACATAAACAACTGCACATTTAACTGGAATTGCAATTCGTTAGGCAATGTTAGGGATATACAAGTAGTGAAATGCCAACGCCAGTCAATAACGACTGAATTTAAATTCACTTTTATCTGCTGCCAACGATCTCATCCAACAACAATCCAACTTTCTCAAAACAAAATTTTAATTTTTTATAAGCAAAAGCCTTTGTGACAAAATCAGTCTCTATCGAAGTAAAAATTATTTGAAACTTGAAATTAAATCCTTATCAAGATGAAATCCTAAATTCCAGTTTCTAATTTTAGATTAAATTGATGCACATTTTTATTTATTAATCACTAAGCTTCCTGAATAAACAAGATTCAAAATCAAAAATTTAATTAAAACTTATTTTTTTATTCATTTGGAACATATATTCTAAATTTAAAGGGTATAATCTTTTGTACTTAACTTTATAACGATCATTAGAATGATCTACGAAGTTATATACTTTCTACACAACTAAACGACACAACTAAAAAATTTAAATAGATAAAGATAATCTTTTAAATGATTTGGTTATAACATTGTCATGTTTCTTAACTATTAGAAAAGAATATATTTTAGAAATGCATGCAAATCCTTTAAATTAACTTTAAGAAACAAGTTATATCATATTTCTGGTATATAAATTACATTTTTAATCTTAACATCAAAATTTCCGCTAAATGCATTTTTTGTTTCAACTGTAAATATTTGAATTTAAATTCTTTACCTTCTGAAAACACCTTTATTCGCTGGGGCATCACCATTTAGAAAGTCTTGTTCACTTTCTACAACACATTTTTCTTTTATTCCAATTGACGTTTACTATACTTCAAAATGATTTAAACATCTACATGTCCATATTTGCACTATCACAATCACGGATATATCTCCAATATTCATTTAAACCCGAAGTCAACTCAAACCAAAACAAGATTCATCGAGTCACAGGATGTAAAAGCAGACAGTGATCTTTACACAACACCACCAGATTCAAAGTTACAACATTGAGATATTTGAGAAAATTGTGTAGCCTAAGTAAACTCAACCTAAAATCAATTCAAATCACAAACTAGAAGGCTGACTAGAAGTAGAATGATTGGTTAGAAATCCCACAAGGCCAGAGCAATGGCAAAGAGGTTGTCGTCGGTTAGAACCAAACTTCGAATCAAGAAGGGTTTATATAATTTATCAACACCAAATGAACAAGTAATATAAAAAAAATCTTTAGTGAATTACTACTTATGTTAACAAAGAAAACTTTCATTTTAGTCACATTTATTAAATAATTACAATTAATATAAATATATTTATCGACAAATTGTTGATTTTTGCAAGAATTGTACTCACAATCTTCACCTTCACTTTAAAAACATTGAAATCCTTGCATTTTACCGATTGAGCTACTGCCTGTTGATTTCGATTTATTTATTACAAACTGCCAAAACTACATTCAAAGTATTAAAAATTAATTAGATTTCTCTGAAGTATTGGTTGGTCAGAAATGTGGTGCATATCTACAACTCTGATAATAAAAACTAGAATAGAATAGTTTCAAACTTCTTTCAACTAATTCATTGTGACTTTGAATCTTCTTGATCATACACACGTAGACGACAAAAAAAATGGAATTTTTCATACAATCCATTCCACCTAAAATTTTAGATAAATTTGCAATTTTAATTTAAAGAGCATATGCCGAATTTCATTCGTCAAACTCGTTCCATATCCAAACTACTTGCTCATAATTCATAATCATAATTTCAAAAATAAAGTTTGAGGAATTCGGAAAATTCTTCAAAATTATTTTTTGTCAATAAAAATATTTTTTTTGTATACTGCATTTCTAGGAAAGCAAAAGGAAGAAAAAGAAAAATAACTTACATTCCAAAAATGTGAAAAAATTATCGGAGAGTTATGTATTTGACTAGCTAGATATAAATGGAGATAAAAATGTATTTTTAATGCAAACATTATTATTACAAGTCTGTACTAATATCAATATTTTCTCTTGGATTATACTATACCTTTTTTGTTTCCTCAGAAAACATGCAACCTTTTCAAAATTTGAATCCGAAATTTTCTCAGAAGTAAATTCAAATAATTAAGTTTCGTGTCATATCAAACCATTGTTTGCACGCCAAAATTTTAACAATGTTCTCGGAAAGAAATCATCAATCACTTCTTTGTCCTAACAATTAATTATGCTTCACTTATTTTTAATTGTGAGGACTGTATTCATCTTTCAATCAATGTTTGATCAACTTAGACAACCGAAAAAGGATGCATACATGTATATATGTATATGTACTGTAATTCATGTTGGTATTTGTTGTGCTAATAGTCCTTTATTAATTTTTCTTTCATTGGAGAATTAATAGAATATTTGCGTGAATGTCTTCTCCGATGATATATAATGAAGGTATGCTTCTATTGTGAATGCTGGTGTTTGAAGTTGAAGTTGTTTATTAATAAACAACTTCAACTATAACGATGATATAATCAGAGATTAAATTAAAGAAATATCTGTGAATATGAGGCTACTAGAGATATGTTACAGGAAGAATAGAAATCTCTGAAAAATTTATTCGTAGATGGGGATAGAGAGCTGAAAATTAAATATAAAAAGAATCTTATTCGAATTAGACAAACTACCACATCTTTGCAGTGAACAATCTTTGATCTAAAAATAGTTTGATAACATGAATGTCTTGGAAGAGTTCAGAAAATATTTTCAGTTCATAATTTAGAGTACTGCCCAGAGATTGCTCATCCTTTGAAGGTTCTTTCTTTATACTTCACTGAAATGCCAGAAAAACTGGTATAATAGGTCATACTCAAATAATGGACGTATTCAACCAATTAGCGTAATGTGATGCTGTCGACTCTGCGTATATAAGACAACAGGTGTCTGAAGAGGCTATTACGTCTATTCTTATTGTTATAATGGTATGTTAAGAGATTTTTAACAGAGACTAATCGTCGGCGCATGAGAGATGAAGCACAGATTAAATTTGGATTTTCGAGCCCGACCATTTCTAGGGTGTACTGTGAATACCAAGTTTCCGGTAAAACTCCAAATCTTTGACAGCGGTGCGACTTGAAAAAGGCCGTGTTAGAACGGGATCATCGACACTTGAAAAGAATCATTACACGAGATAAACATTCAACTCTTCCTCAGATTGTTGCGGATTTTAATGCAGGTACATCAACAAGTGTCAGTGTGCTCACTATGTAACGTAATCTAATTGATAGGGACTTTTGCAATCTTGAACCCTCTAGTGTACCGGCGCAAAACACTTTGGCGCTTTACCTGGACTCCCCAAAGCCGCTAATGGACTCCCAATGATTGAAAAAAATGTTGTCTAGTCTAAGGAGTCACGTTTTCACGTCTATTAGGTGGATGGCTCTATATGGGTGTGGAGAAAACTCTATGAATCTATGGATTTATCACGCTTACAAGGAACTATTCAAGATGGTAGAAGGCTCTGTGAGTGTAAAAGGCATGTGAAGTTTACATGAAATGGGACCGTTGAGGTATGTCGACTACCAAGACAGGCCAGCGGTGCTTTGACATCCTTTCAGACTCTCGGCATGCATTCATGTCCTGTGTACATTCTGACGGACGCGGGCAATTTCAAAAGGATAATGCGCCACTCCACATGTCTACAGTTGCTACCGAGTGGCGTGAGAAGTACTCCTTAGAATTCCTTTCCCTCTCTAGCCCACCTAATTCTCCTGACATGAACATTATCGACCACATCTGGAGTGTTTTGCAACGTGCTGTCCTTAGGAGATTTCCACGACCTCTCACACTCGCATGACTTTGGGGACTACCTGGAAGAATCATGGTGTGAACTGCTCATAGATAATCTTCACAAATTAGTTGAATCCATTCCACGCTATACTGCGACACTTCTGCATGTTCGTTGAGGCTCTACATGATATTAGATAGGTGTAACAGTTTTTTTGGCACTTTAATGTATAAATGTTTATTATTAACGAACAATAGTTACGAAAAAACCTATTGGAGTAAGATCATTGACAAATTTTTTAATGCTCAATCGTTGGTATACGATTAATGCACCATAATCAGAATATTGAATTATTGAGTAATTTGGATGCTTTTTTTTTTCAATTTTTACTATTAGTTCACACTTTTCCTACATTTATCTTGTTCAAATTTTCAATCGTTAATAAAATACTATTAATTCCTCCACTCAAGTTCAAATACAATTTTTTTTTAAACTTCTAGTGGATGACACTTGATGTTAATGCTGTTTTTTCAAATATTATTTCATTCATTAAATTTAATTCATTTTTAATGCTTTAAATTGAGTTTTAGCAGTTTGAAATGAAAAGGGAAACCAAGAGGCAGTAGGTCAATTGGTAAAATGCGAGGATTTCAGTGTTTTTCACGTGTAGTTGAAGAATGCGAGTTCAATTCTTGCGAAAATCAATAATTTTTTGATAAATTATTTACATTAATTGCAATTATTTAATAACAAATAAACAAAATAAAAATTTTCTTTGTTGACTTAAGTAAGTCAACAAAAATTTTTTTATATCACTTGTTTACACCAAATTTGGAGCACTAAATTACAATTTTAGTCGCAGGTTAGCATACCAAATTTCAATGTTTTAAGTCATTTAGATTGATGAGATGTTGAGTTTATATGGATGCGAAAATATAGATAGATAAACTATAATCTGTTTGCCGAATTTATTCAAAAATTTGATTAATATTTATATTTTAGATGCCAAGCTTGTGCATCATATTTTAGTTACGTAGTTTTTTTTTGTTTTTTGTTTTTTTAGGACTATCGAGATTACTTGTAATAAAACAGACTGACAGACAGAATCTAGTGAATCACATTTTCTATTTATTTCATTTCATATAATCACGTGTTCAAAATGACATTTTCTCGGTTTTATTTGCTGTAGTCATTCATTTATTTTGTTATATCAGAGCTTTTATAAAATCGATGGCATCGCGTTATTAAAAGCTGATTTTTTGAGATGCTCGTGTCGATCAAGAAATTTTTATTTTTCGCTTAAGGTATTTTGTTGACGCCAAAAGCCTCATCCCAAAAAACAACATCATGTTCTGACATGATAAACATTTATTAATTTTAATTTTACCGAACTCCTTATAGATTAGGAAAATTACAGTTTTCTTTGTCACACTTCTCAGGATCTTCTCTCTAAGTATTTGTTTATCATTTCCGAAAGGATATTTTATTTTTAATTGACTTTAAATTGAGCCTGAAATTAATCACCAGGAAATTTAATTCCTTAAAAATACATCACCATAGATATAATTAATCTCGCTCAATCTTTTCATTCCTTCATTAAGAAGTTCATTTGAGTCTTTATAGTAATTAGGGACTCGATAATTATCTTAAAAACAGAAAATAAAGAGAACACCCAAAAGAAACAATTAAACAAATTAAGTCTTTTTTTCTTCTGAGATTAGCAGCTTAAAGTTTCGACCCACGCATTCTCGTCATTTTTTAGAGCTGAACATATTCAAATACTTAAAAAGTTAATAGAAATAATTTTACAGAATGAAATTTCTGAAAAGATTAATTCATTAATTCAGTACTCTGAACCCGTTTGAGAATTATAGTTTTAAAGTCAAGTCTTTTTTCCCCTCTGATTCTTTTATATGAAGGGTACTTTTTTTCTGAATATTATTTTTTTATCTTAAGAGGATTAAATTCGTTAATTTTCATTTTTTTGAAATTTTTTTCTAAGTATCGATTAGGATTATATTTCACTTTGAATCAGCATAATATTGTTACATGTTTTCTGAAAAACGTTTTGGTGTCAGTTCTCGCACGTGGCACATTATTGATTTAATTTGGTTTATTTAAATTACCCCTTCTCATTATGAAGTTACACTAAGACTATTACGACTAATTTTAAAATATCGAACAAAATGACGGCGTCAAATGACGGCGACGGTGCAAAAATTGTCTCCCGCTGCTCAAGTTTCGAACTGAAATAAGTTTAGAAATAATGGCATTTAAATAATATAGTTAAAAATCTATAATAAAAATCTATCTTTCCAGCATGATTGGTTTAATCACTAGATAGAGCATTTTACTATAAACTCTATTGTACACTGATCGGGTACCAATCAGTGATCACAGAACTTGACGACCATTTGGCAACAAAAAGGATATTACTGGAAATTTCCAGAATTTTAAAAATTCAGCCAATACGAACCTAGATATGCCTTATTGATCTAGAACCTTCTCTATAACAGTTATCCAGTCTCAAGAAGAAATCAATCATATAAAGAATCTACGGCGAATAGTTGGATCAGTCCAGCGAAGATCTCAAGTGATTACTGAATTGAGCTGTGTGCCGAGTCCTGGTGTTTATTGTGAAAGGCGCATCGAGTCGTATGTGGAGTCGCCAATTGATTGGTAGTGAATCGACAGTTGGATACAGCTCAAGCGAGGAGACAGTAGAGAATTGCAGACGTTTGGAGAAATTGTAGAGGGAAAATTCCCTCATTCTGCTGAATCTTGTCTGGCCGCTTTGAGTGCTCTGGTTGTTTCACTACCGCTAACTTCTTGTTAGCTGCTTTTTGTTGTGAATGCTGCTGTATGCTTCCTGTGATTGTTTCAGCTGTGTATTTGTCACCTTCGTCGTAATAAAAGCCATCGTCTGTCATTCTATACTTCGAATATGAAGAAAGTAGAAAAAGCATTGACCAAAAAAATGAAGAACCACTTGCCAGACACTTATAGGAAGATGAATTAACATAAATGCCCAATGATTATCTTGCAAATTAATGTCGTGAGTATTTTCTCTGTTTCTCAGACAACCATTCCACGGAAATATAAAATGCCCATCCGAGTCCCTTTTTCGCCTATGTACCTAAAAGAAGAATCGATGAGAACGAGGGTGATTTATATATGAGTCTCGAAAGAAGGTGTTTTAATTCTGGTTTACCCAAGGCACGTGGTCTAGATTCCCGGATACCAGAACAAATATTAGCGTCCCAAATGATGGCAGCCACCCGAAGGCAGAAACGCTTTTGCATCTTATTTGAGGAGGGTTTCCGGCTCTCGGTTTTTTTTAAGCTTCCATTTATCGAATGGTGGGGAAGATCAGATCTAAGTACAGGTAAATGAATTAGAAAAGATTCGGAAGGCAACTTCGTTTCCAACTTTTCTACGATACACGAATCATCTTATTAGAAACAAGTATTGCTCATACTTTATAACTAAAGGCACCTATCAAGGTCTATAAGTAACTAAATATTACAAAACCATTGTTAAGCATGTTGAAAATGAGACTTTTTTGCCACCAGCGAGTTCACTAAGATTAGTAGCGTTTAATCCTAATTAATTTCTTTAAAATAATCTAGTGCTCGTGATGCTTCAAAGAAGTATTTTAAAGCCTCAAATTATGATAGACAGTCATGATTTCAGCAGATTTTTATCTAGTCTCTTTATTGTATACAAAGACCCCCCCCCCAATCCTAACTTAATCAAGTCCCATGACGTCATAGTACCATAAAAAAAATTAAGTATAAAAGTTATCTCAATTTGTGCGTTGGCTTTCAATGTAAAGTATATTCATTCCAGGCTCTCCGATCCGCGAGGGCACACGGAATAAACAATAAAACTGAATGACCGGGCCACCGCAACAGTAACGCTGGCGGGAGCTTGTTTGAGTCTTAAAGGTCATCACCAGTCATGGTACAACCCTTCCCGTAGGAATTACGTCCTGTCATCGATGGAAGTAGCCAACCCCCTATCTATTTGTGTACCCTCCTGGGTGGTGAGATCCAACTACCATACCGGAAGCATCTCATCCCCAATTACGAGGTGCCCCCTCGGAGGGATAATGCAAAGTATATTTCACTTTCTGGTTAACCACATAATCTGTGCAGATAATGAACATAATCTTCCTTTGTTATTTTTAAATAAAGAAACAAATTTATGCAATTACATATATTCGGGGAAACTGAAAAATGGTTGTAACTCTTTGAAACAATGAACTTTATCGTTGAAAATTATGCAAAAATTATTTAGAAAAAAATTACCTGACAATTAAAAATCGATTCGTACAAAAATTTAATTTTAAAACGATATAAAAATTAATATGATCAATGATATTTTCTGATATTATGGCGGAAAAACACTGAAATTTCAATAGTTGATTGACCCCATTCACCCTTCAATTTCCGGAAATATTTTAAAATAGAACTTCAATATTTATACCAATTTCGTTAGGGTATAGCAAACCAATCAAAATCTTTTTGTAGTTTAAATACGTAAATAGAATTTTTAATATTCTTCCATTTGATGTGCTAAGATGTGTTCGTGTAATTTCGTTATTTTTAATTATTATTTTTTGTGTAATTTCATTCCTGTGCTAAATAGACTTATTAATGTTGTTAATAGATGGCGCTGCATTATTCTCTAAACTGCATAGTTTGATCGTGATCCAGCTCTGAGACTGTTCTAGAATGAATTGATGCAATTAAGCACAACTCGCTCATTGTGAGCAGTAATGCTGGATGTGAAATGCTATAAAATACATTAAATGTTAGGTGATTTTCGTTCCATATTTTGTATGTGTGTGTGATATCAAATTGCTTAAATAGACAAGTAACATAAAAAGTAGGGTTTTTTAAATCAATTCCTACTTAGTTAATTAGGGAAAAAATTTATTTTAGCTACTTTTTATTAAATAGTTGCAATTGCTGTTGTTCTCGTGTTCCGCTTTACAACGAAAGGAGGGGTGAAGGAGCTTCTGAGAGTATGGACCCATGAGCACCTCAGGGTAGAAATCTGACTTTTAGCTCATATACGTCACAAACCCTTTTTAGGTGGTTTATTTCATTCATTAATCCACAGACCGAAACTTGGATCTGAAACAAAGAATGGTCACCTCTGACCCAGAAACCCCAGGGATATTACTCTCCCCATGAAGAATTTATGACCCCGGCAGAATTAACGTCCACCACACATGGAGAGTTTTGGGATGACAGGTTTGAACTCGCAGCCCAAGGAATGCGAATCCAACTTCCTTCTAATTAGACTATCCAGGCCTGACAATTACAATTACTATAAATAATTGATCAAAAATTATATTGGCGCGGAAGTTAGTTTTTAACTAATTAATAAAAATTAATGAATTAATGTTTGAAAAAAAACTGTAATAACATCAAATGTCATCCATTACAAAATTTACTTGATCTTAAGTGGATGAATAAAAAGTATTTTATTAACGATTGAATATTTGAACAAGATGTGTGTGTGTGTGTGTGTGTGTGTGTGTGTGTGTGTGTGTGTGTGT